>CAUYUJ010021921.1:59885-131337 GCA_963575745.1 Prorocentrum cordatum | reverse complement strand
GGAGATGGAACCCAACCTCGGAGGCGGAGAGGGAAGCAGGTTCGGCCCTACTGGAGCAGCTGTTAAGTCTGTATGCCAGCTGTCGCCTTACGGCGAAAGACCTCGCCACGTTGCGCTGGCACTGTAGCGGGGCGAAAGTGCCAGGTGGGGATTTCAAGTTGTACGCGGTGGCCCCTGCCCAGGGCTCAAATGGAAACTACCAGAAGCACCTGGATAAAGTGTTCCCGAAATCTCCAGAGGCGCTAATGCCAGTAACCACGCCCATGTACGACAAACAGGTTGGCCGCGTAAGAAGACACGTGCAGGTCAGAGTTCTCTGGCAATCCATCAGGGCCGAAATCAAAAATGACCCAGAAATACTCAACGCACTTACTTCTGAAAATCCTGGCCCAGAGAGCGCCCTTAACGTGCCTGCCGATTTGGAACACGAGGCTGTTGTTAAAGCGTCCAGGGAAGGTCGTTCTCGGCCTCTCCCGCTGGGCATCTACCTCGACGGTGTCAGGTACCAGCAACAGGCCGCGGGGCGCTCAGACTCTGTGCTGGGCCTGTGGTGCGTGAATCTCATCTCGCGCCGCAGGCATTTCATCGCGGCTACCAAGGGCCAAGACAAATGCCAATGCGGGTGCAGAGGCCAGTGCACTCTGTTCCCGCTCATGGATAACATAGCCTGGCAAATTGAGGCCATGCAGTCAGGTCAATCGCCGACGCGTTTCCTGGACAATCCGATGATCCCCGCAAGTATGGCACCTGGTGAGGCATTGCCTTTTTCGGCAATGCTGCTATATGTCAAAGGGGATTGGGCCGAGCACACGCACTCGCTTGGCCTGCCCTCGTGGCAACGCGTGCACGGGCCCTGTCAATTCTGCAGCCTCGACCGCGATCACCTAGAATGCTGCGATGACGAGTTGGATGCTCCAGACCCCCCGTGGCCATTGAAATCGCACGAATCGCATGGGGCTGCATGTGCAGCTCGGGAGATTTGCGCACCCCTCGGGTCGGCGAAGGACGTCTCAGAGTTGAAGTCGGCATTGAAGTGGAAATCAACCGACAAGGGGCTGGGGGGCAGAATGGTTATGAAAGAATTATTTATTCATGGTGTGCGGTTGCAACCTGGTGATCGTCTGACGCCGTCCCGTTCTCTCCCAGACATTGCGTCGCTTGAAACAGCGAGAGTGCCGATCCGCATCACGTTTTGGCGCCCCTCGTTCAACAATGACAGCAGGAGCTTAGACGAAGTGGTGTCGAGATGCCCGTTGTTCAGCGCTTCTCTGGGCACTTCGCCTTGCCAGTCGCTGGCAATCGACGTCCTGCACGCGCTGCACCTAGGGCCCGCGCACCGCTTCATCAGCGCCGCCCTTTGGCGGATCGTGCTGCGCAACCCGTGGGGCCTACCTGGCACGCTGGAAACAGTGATTGCGAGCGGGGTGCAGCTGTTATCTTCAGATTTGGATGCGTGGCAAGATCGAGAGAATATACCTCACGATCGACGCGTGGGCAGCCTCACGCCGAAAATGATGGGCGACCGCGGCGAGTACAACTTTCAGGATCCGATTTTTTTGTTTCTTTGCCAGCGTCCTGGGTTAGAACGGGCCCCGAGCGGGGGCGCGGGGGCCATGCGCAGTTATGAAAGGGGAGCTTCTGCAAACGCTTGTATTATAAATGTGTGGGTTCAACTGTGAACTTAAATGTTGTATGTCTGTGTATGTATATATGTAGGTATGTATAGATACATACATATATACATGCATGCGCGTGTACATAATGTAAAACACATACACACACGCACACGCGCACTACACATGTGCAACGTATAATTACGCGCGTGCCGAGCGCAACAGTCGGCCGCAGCGAGAGATCGACCAGCGCAGAGTCTAGAGAGGGAGCGACACAGCGAGAACGATGAATGGCGACACCTAGAGATAAGTCGGGCACATCGCCGCCCCCGAGAAGCGCCAACGCAGGCCCCGAAGGGGGCCGCGCAGCAGGCCCACAAAGGCTGTCAACAAGCCCCCACGGCGCACCCAACAGGCCAGCCAAACGCCCGCAAGATCCCCCAAGAGGCACCGCCAGAAGGCAAACATGGTTTTGAAAACGCGCATCTCTGAAGCATCCCACTCCCCCCGCCCCGCCCCCTTTCACGCGCGTGGCCCGCCCGCCCCCCCGCCCCCCCCCTGCCCCAGCCCCACGGTTCGGCCAGAAGGTTTGGCCACGGAAGAGCAGCAATCGTGGCTCGTCGTTCTATCATGGCGTCAGAGGGAGGGCCACCCCCGCAGCCCGATGGAGAGCTTTCCGACGTGAGCCCGTCGCTGCTTGACGACTCAGGGTACTACGACTCAGACGGCGGCATCGGTTCGGAGGGGCTGCTCGACCGCTCAGGGTACTACGACTCCGGCGGCGGCATCGATTCGGAGGGGCTGCTCGACGCCTCAGGGTACTACGACTCCGACGGCGCCATCGGTTCGGAGGGGGAGGAGGAGATGGAGCCCAACATGGAGCCCAACATGGAGCCCGAGATGGGGCCCGATATGATGGAGCCCGACATGATGGAGCCCGACATGGTGGAGCCCGACATGATGGAGCCCGACATGATGGAGCCCACGATGGAGCCCAACATGATGGAGCCCAAGATGGAGCCCACGATGGGGCCCAACGTGATGGAGCCCACGATGATGGAGCCCACGATGATGGAGCCCAAGATGGAGCCCAAGATGGAGCCCAGGATGGAGCCCACGATGGAGCCCAATATGATGGGGCCCAGCATGATGGAGCCCATCGCCCTCGTCGATCTCGAGAGCGGCACTCACGGCGAGGTCGACAGGATCGGCATCCTCGACGGCGAGGTCGACAGGATCGGCCTCCTCGACGGCGAGGTTGGCCCCGAGAGAGACAATGCGCACGAAGAGATCGATGTCGACGAGGAGCTCGTCGCAGTCGTCGTCGTGGTCACCGTCCCCCTCCTGGCCCTCCTTCCCCATTCTTTCTGGCATGGTCATCCTTCCTCCTCCTCCTCCTCCGCCCGCCCCTCCCCCTTGCCTCAATCATCCTTCTCGCCGTCCACTCCTCCGAGCTCCTCCTCCTCCTCGTCCTCCTCCTTCTCCCCCTCCCCCTCCTCCCCCTCCTCCTCATCTCCCTCCTCGTCTTCGTCGTCGTCCTCCTCCTCCTCCCCGTCCTTCTCTTCCCCCCCCCCCCCCCCCCCAACCCCTCTTCCCTCCCTCTTCGTCCTCCGCGCGCGCGGTCCTCATCTTGTCCTCCTGCTCGTCCTCCTCTCTCCTCCGTCCTTTCCTGCTTGGTTCCTCCGCTTCCCCCCCTCCTCCTCCGCCCGCTCCCCCCGCCCTTCCCCCTCTCCCTGTTCCCTCCCTTGCCCCCTCCCCCGCCACCCAGCCTCCCCCCGCTTCCTCTCTCCTCCTCCTCCTCCTCCTCCTCCTTCCTTCCCTCCTCCTCCTCCCTCCTCCTCCTCCTCATGCCCTCTTTTCCTCTTCCTCTCCTCCTCCTCTCCTCCTTTCCCTCCTCCTCATCCTCCCCCCCCCTCCTACTCCTCCTCCCTTTCCTCCTACCATCGTCATCCTTCCTCTGTCCTCCTCGACGATTCGTTCGTCCTCCTCCTGGTCTCCTTCTCCTCTTCTCCTTCCTCCGCCTCCCACACCCCCCCCCCCCCCCCCCTCCTTCTCCCGCTCGCCCTCTGCCCACCCCGCCTCACCGAGCGGCGGCCTCGGCAGGGGCCCCCCGAGTCGGCTGCCGTGCCGGGCGATTGCGCCCACCCCGCGCTGATGCGCGCCCTGTGCGGGCGTGCGAACGTCCGCAGGCCCATCTACATGGGCTGCGCGGCGTGCGAGCTCTAGGGCCCCGCCGCGGCCGCTTTGCGGGGGGAGCAGCGTTGGGGTGGCAGTCGAGAGGCAGCTCGGACAGCGCCGACCCCGCGAGGAACGACACGCGCGACCAAGAATCAGCACCCTGATTCTCGGTCGCGCGCGTCCTTCCCCGCGAGGGGGCAGGGTCGGAGAGGGGCAGAGGAGGGGGGGGAGGAGGGGGAGGAGGAGGAGGAGGAGGAGGAGGAGGAGGAGGAGGAGGAAGAGGAGGAGGGGGAGGGGGAGGAGGGGGGAGGAGGGGGGGAGGGGGAGGGAGGAACGACAGGGTGAGCACGCTGGCAGTTTCCCAAGCTAGACGCGTGAGGGGGGTCGCTCGGGAAAGAAGCCTGCTTCCAGAATGTGGACCACGGCGGTTCATCGATGTCGCTCAAGGCGGGCGAGGTTAGCATTATCATAAAATTTGCCAGGGGCGAACTGATTCGTTATGGTGGTATCGGTATTTTCGGCGCCCCGCTGCTGGGCGCAGGCTCTACTCTGGTCACCCTGTTCGATGAATTGAGAAAGACTGTTGCGGTCCCGTCGCCTGAGACAGTGGATGCGGTTCTGCGCGCGGTGCATGTCCATATGGCGTCAATCAAAGCTGCGAAGATAGACAGAACGCCCAGGCACCACCTTCTCTGCCACATGTGCCACAGGACCCAGGGATAAATGTGTTCCAGGGGACGTGCACGGGGACGGCTGGCGCAAGCCACATATCATGATCGTTTTAGCGGCCACCCCGCTGAGCCACGTGGGCCGCGCGTCGGCGTGAGCTCAGCCCCCCCCCCCCCCCCCCTTGTCCTCGGCCTTCCCCCGCTCGCGTCGTCGCCCCCTTCCTGGCCACCCAGCCCCCCTTTGTCCCCACTCCCGCCCCTGGAGCAACGGAGCTCGGCGCCCTCGAGGGGGGATGGGGTGGTGGTGTGGGTGGGTGGGTGGTGTGGGGGTGGTGGTGGGGGTGGGGTGGTTGGTGGTGGTGGTGGTGGTGGGGGGGGGGGGTGGGGGTGCGGCCAGGTAGGCAGGGGAGGAGCGGGGGCAAGGAGGCGGCGACGAAGGCGGGGGCGGAGGAGGAGGAAGGGCGATGGGAGGGCGAAGGGCACGAGCGCAAACAACGCACCACTTACTCCCAGGAGCGGCGCCAACGCGCAGAGGGGTGGGAATGGGGGCGTGGCGGATTAGATGTTGGGGGAGAGGGGGTGGGTGGGGGGGAGGGAGGCAGGGGGGAGGGGAGAGGAGGGGGGAGGAGGAGAGGGGAGGAGGAGGAGAAGGAGGAGGGGGAGGAGAGGAGGAGGGGGATATGAGGAGGAGGTGGAGGGGGAGGAGGGGGAGGAGAGGGGGAGAGAGGAAATGATGAACACACACACAGAGGAGGAGGAGGAGGAGGACGAAGAGAAAGAGGAGGATGGGGACAATGAGGACAAGGAGGAGGTGGATGGGGGGGGGGGACGGCGGGGGAATAGGGCGAGGGGGGAGGCGAGGCCGACCCGCTCTCAACTAAACGTGGCCCGCTGCAGGAACCATTCCAAACTACGTCGCACAAGCGCGTCGAAAAATCGGCGGTGTTTTCGGCGGGGCCGACGGTGGCGGACAGGGGGAGGGGCAGGGCGGGGCGGGGCGACGGGGGCTCGAGGGCGGGGGTGAAGAGAGTGGGGTGGGGGAATGGATAACAGGTGGAGGATGGAGGTGGAAGTGCAGAAGGCTAGGTCATCAGGGAGGTGGCTTGAGAAGTCACAGGATCACTTTCCATGGGACGCCAACGCTATATTCAACATTCGTGGACGAGAGCCTCAATAAGACTTTGCGAAGCATTGCTGCATTTTGCCACAGGCGCACATTCGCTGTTCGGTCCACGATTTCATCAATTTAGCGGCGCTGCTCGTGAGCCCCAAGTATTTTGCATCGCCGACGCTTTCCCGTATAGATCTGACGTCAGGTGTTGGGCGGCATTGAGGCAAACCCTGGCCCCCCTCCCCCCGTGCCCTGTCACTCCCCCTTCCGCATGGAAATCCCGAGGGCAGACTAGTGGGCGCCAGCGTGGTCGAGCGACAGCGTTCCAGACAGGGCCGTGCGATGCGGAACGGGCCACGCTTCGCTCCCTCAGCCAGCCTCCCTTTGCCTCTGCTCCATCGCCCTCCTCTGTTCTTTAGCGATGTGGGGGGGGGGGGTGGGCGGGCGAGGGCTGTCGAGAGACACCGCGCGGTCGTTCGATCATGATTGCGATGGTAAAGGTGCTACTGGCGATGATAATGTCGGCGACCATTGGGGCGATGATTAACTTTATGATGACGGTGATGGCGAGAATTGAAATGATGATGGTATGACGATGGTGAGGATGATGATGAGGATGAGGATGATGATGATGATGATGCTGATGATGATGATGATGATGATGGCTATGAGGGTGGCGATGAGGATGGACTGCGATGCTGATGATATTGGTGGCGGTAGTGGTGATAATGGTGATGGCGCGATGGCGATGACAATGACGAGGCTGGCGTTGAGGATGGTGGCGCGCGTCTTGGCAGGATGAGTGCAAGACGCCTGGGCAGAACGGACTGGAAATCAACGGCGCTCGGGCGGGACCGACCTATTGTGAAGAGGTGGGGGGGTCCGCGCGACGCGATCCGCGCGAGGGGTGCGCCGACGTGGGCAGGCCCAACCTATTGTGAAGAGGGGGGGGACGTGGTTAGCCGTGCATCCGAAGTGAGGGTTCGCATCCTTCCCCGTTTTTTTTTCGTAGATATTGCTCTGTATTTTTCTGGCCCCAGGGCCCAAAATCAACGCCCCTGGGGGCGTGGAGAAAGATGAGGGACATCAGACTCGGTATCCCCGAGTCTGGTGTTTCTCTGATCTATCGTTTTGGAAGGAGAGCGAACCTGCGAGAACCCCCATGTCGAGCCCGTGTAGGGTTCGAGATGCTCGCGGGTGAAGTGCGACGGAGCTATCAGGCGCACCCCCCCTCGAGGCCGGCCGCCTTGCCGCCGCCCCCCCCCCCAGCGGGGCCCCGCTCCCTCAGGGGGGGTCTCCCCGCGGCTGTCGCCGCGCCGCCGCCCCGCGGGCCAGCGGCAGCGCCCGCGATCCGTGCGAGGGGTGTGCCGATCTGGGTTTCTAGGGTTTTCCTTCTAAGGCTTCAGCCTACTCCGCCACCCCCTTCCAGGGCTTCCGCCTCCTCCGCACTCGCGCGCTTTCTGGGGCCAGCGGCAGCGCCCGCGATCCGCGTGAGGGGTGTGCCCACGCGGGCGCGGGGCCCTCCCAGGTTTTTCTGGGTCTTTCTGGATCCCCTTGGCCCCCCGCCGCTGGCCCCATGGGGCTTTAGGGCTTCCGCCCCCTCCGCCCCCCGCCGCTGGCCCTATGGGGCTTTAAGGCTTCCGCCCCCTCCGCCGCCTGCAGCTGGCCCTATGAGGCTTTAGGGCTTCCGCCCCCTCCGCCCCCTGCCGCTGGCCCTGCGGGGCACTGGGGCTCCCGCCGCTTCCGCCGCCCGCTGCTTGGGGCTTCCGCCGCTTCCGCCTCCCGCAGCTGGCCCCATGTGGCTGGCTTCGCAGGCTTCCGCCACCTCCGCGCCCCCGCTGCTGGCCCTCTGGGGCTTTAGGGCTTCCGCCCCCTCCGCCCCCCGCCGCTGGCCCTACGGGGCTTTAGGGCTTCGCCCCCTCCGCCCCCCGCCGTTGGCCCTATGGGGCTTTAGGGCTTCGCCCCCTCCGCGCCCCCGCTGCTGGCCCTATGGGGCTTTAGGGCTTCGCCCCCTCCGCCCCCCGCCGCTGGCCCTATGGGGCTTTAGGGCTTCGCCCCCTCCGCCCCCCGCCGTTGGCCCTATGGGGCTTTAGGGCTTCGCCCCCTCCGCCCCCTACAGCTGGCCCCATGGGGCTTTAGGGCTTCGCCCCCTCCGCCCCTCGCCCTTGGCCCTATGGGGCTTTAGGGCTTCGCCCCCTCCGCCCCGCGCCGCTGGCCCTATGGGGCTTTAGGGCTTCGCCCCCTCCGCCCCCCCGCCGCTGGCCCTATGGGGCTTTAGGGTTTCCGCCCCCTCCGCCCCCCGCCGCTGGCCCTATGGGGCTTTAGGGTTTCCGCCCCCTCCGCCGCGCGCGTGCAGCTGGCCCTATGGGTCTCGCCCGCTTCCGCCCCCTCCGCCCCCCGCCGCTGGCCCTATGGGGCTTTAGGGGTTCCTCCCCTTCGCCCCTGCAGCTGGCCCTATGGGCCTGGTTTTAGGGTTTCCGCCCCCTCCGCTGGTGGCGCGCAGTCAAGCGGCTGTTGCGCTGGCACAACGATTCGAACATGGCATCATGCATGAACATGTTCGAATCATTGTAACAAGACAGTGACCGAATCGGGATCTGAAAATACATGCGGCACGCATTATGGATCTAATGGTGTCATGTATTTATGTAGATCCCGAATCGGGATCTAGGGATCCTCTGGGTAGAATACCTCGGGTCAGTTATCGACCTGCCTCGCAACACCTTGCAGCTAGAGCGCCTGGGCCGGAGTGTTCAGCTCACGTGCCTCGGGTCAGGACATCGGCTGGTCGAGATAGTTTGCCAGCTGAAGGAGCCCGAGGTCCCTCGAGCAGCCTTGGACAAATATCCTTTTCTCCGGCCCAACTCGTTTCAGCGGACGGCCGGACCGCCGCAGCAGATGTCCGACACGGGAACGGTCTCTGTCTACATCATCCTCTTCCTCATCATCCTACGGTTGTTTATACGAACGACCAGGGGACCAAGGGGCTCAAGAGGCTCCAGGACGCTGAGAAGGTGGGTGTGTTATATTGGGGGAGGGGGGTGGAGGTGTAATTGCGAATTAGCTGTGTTTTTTGTGTTATGTCTGTTTTATTAGGTTTCTTTCGCTATTTTTTTATTCCGTTTTTGTTTTTATGTTCTCTTTTTTTTTTCTTATTTGTTTTTCTTTTTTTTTTTACTTTTAGGACTTTTACTTTAGCCTTTGTATTTCTAGGACCAGGATCCAGAGCACGAGTCCGGGGACTCAGAGTACCAGGGAGCGGAAGATCAGGGGCCAGGTCGTCTTAGGGCAGGGGACCTCTGAGGAGCGGGAGGACATCTGCAAGCCACGAGCTCAGTTAGCCTCACTTAGGAGATCCCAGGGCCTCAGATCCGGTAGTCAAGCTAAGGTCAAGGGTACTTCGAGCACGAGAGTTTCGGGGAGCCGAGGGCCCCAGATCGGAGTCACCATCGGCATCGACGTTATCGTCAGCGTAAACCACCTCGGCTCAAGCTTAGCTAGCCTTTCAGCTTGGCTTTCACGTCTGTTTCTCGGAATCAGTTCCGATCCGAACGATGCGGCAGCTCCAGGGGACCCTGGCGGCGACGCTGGTGCTTGCGGCTCTCGGCGGCAAGAACTCGAAGGGCAATCCCCCGAGGGCGGCGGATGCGACGCAGGCCTTCCTGAGGGCTCGCCAGGCGCGCATCAGAGGCGAGAGGGCTCCAGGAGAGCCGGACTCAGACGGGTACATTTGGGACGACCCAGCCGACCCGTCGATGGCTGCAGCACAGGCGCAGCTGGAGGAAGCAGCAGCTCAAGCAGTTGCAGCGGCCGCTGCCGACCAACAAGCGCAGCCAGCCCCATCAGCAGGTGCAGCGTCTTCATCGAGCGGGAGTGCGCGGCCCCCGCTTCCTCGCGGGCCGCCGCCCGATCTCATGCAGGTGGACGGCGGGCGTTCAGCGGGTTACCAGGCGGCAGGCGGCATTCCCGCGGCGCCTCAGCCAAAGCAGCCGCCAATGAAGCCGCCTCCCAGGATGATGGGCACCACGGCCGCTCCGGCGGGAACGCCCGGGGCCGTGGGCGGACCGCCCGATCCATCAGGTCAGACCTTCGAGCATTCGCAAGGGGTCTTCGGGTTTGGTCGTCCGGGGGCACTGTCCGGACCCGCCGCAGTCAAGCCTCCGCCGAAGCCGCCCCCTCCAGTGAAGCCTCCACCGGCTGCGGCAGGGATCGATTGCGACCACCCGGAGTCCGCCATCAGATACTATGGGAACCAGCACGGTTCTGGATCCAAATGCTCCTGTGCAACACTCGCTTGGTTTGGATTCCTCGCGGACAAGCTGGCCAGGGCGGGTCGGAGCCTCCGCAGTCCGCCGCAGAGGCGGCCCGCTCGGCGGCGGCGTCAGCTCGTCGTGCGGTCGAGATGCTCCAGAACGACCCAGGGTTCCGCGAGGGTGGAGCAGCGCTGTCGACGATCAACAGCATGGGCGCTTTACTGCATAATCTCCACTGGCAGCTTCACGAGATTCCGGACGGGATCCGAGCGTTCGGGCGGGTCAACAATGCGCAGAGCGCGCCCACCCAGACGCAGGAGGGCCTTCAGCAGATCCATCAGCTGCTGGTCTCCTTTGCGAGGACGCTCTCGAGTTTCGAGGACTTCGGCGAGAAGCTCGACACGATCGAGGACCGCATCCTCAACGCCGAGCAGGGCATCGGACAACTCGGATTCATGCTTCAGCAGATCGGCCAGGGCGTCGCAGCTCTACTTCAGCAACACGGCCTCCTGTCGACGCCTGGTGGCGCGGTCCAGGAAGACCCCTGGGTGGGCGGTCAGGCTGGTCCCACAGGTGCCAGCGGCAGCGGCGGATCACCAGGCTCTGGAGGGCCCGGGGCACCTCACCAGAGCCTCCAGGGAGGTGGACCACCGCTGTCTACTACGACGCCGCCTCTCGCCAACGGAGACTCCGAGATCGAGCTCTCCGATGTGGGCAGCGGGGGCCAGGACACGACGCCTACGACAACGCCCTCAGAGTCAGCCATGAGTCAGTCGCAGTGGTGGCCCCTTCCACCGATCCCGGAGCAGCCCGAGAGTCAGCTCGAGCAAGACTCCTGGGAGGTGATTGCCGATCCGGAGAACCTTCTTTGAGGAAAGAAGGATCTCCCAGCCTAGGCCTGTCTCTCTGTTTTATGCAGCGCAGCTGTGCCGCGCCAGCATCCGCACCCCCCGTCAACAAGGGGGCACCGAGAAGTAAGACCTCTGACGGCGCTGCTGCTGCTGCTCCTCTTCCTTTTCTCTCCGCCTCTCCTCCCTTGGGTTCTCCCCCGGGTCTCCCTCCTCCCTGCCATCCATCACATCGGAATCCATCATCCCGGGGTGAGGAAGTCATGCCTGAGGCCTTTTGGTTCGACGGGGACCGATTCAATGATGACCATGAGGTGTCATGCAGCCGTCGAGTTCGTGGGGCCCTGGAGGACCGAGCGCGTGAGAGTTTAGGGGAGTCGTTTCAAGCCGATGCCGGGCCCACTATCCGAGGACGGTCCAAGACGGCATTTATGGAGGTCTTCTCGCCTCCGAGGATGGCCCCTGACGTGGCCAAGCTTGGGGCCCCGGTGGCTCCGGAGTCCAGTTGGGACCTTAAGACAGGGTGGGACGCCTCGAAGCCCTCGGAAGTGAGACGTCTCTGGCGACAGATAGAGGCGGAAGAGCCCGAGACTATCTGGTTGTGTCCAGAATGTCGGGCTTTCTCAGCGATCAATCGTCTCAATCGGCACAAGGTCGATCCAGCGGTCTGGAGGCGCACGATCGAGGCCGGCCTTCGCGATCTAGCTCTATGCATGGAGATCGCGCTCTACCAGCATAATAAGGGACGCTTCTTTGTCTTCGAGCATCCACTGTATGCCTCCTCATGGGGAACCCGGGCCGTGAGGCTCATCAGCGGACTAGAGGGGGTCCGCCGTCTCAGGGTCGACATGTGCTCATTGGGTCTCAGCGTGGACAGCCGTGGACTAAATAAGAAACCAACCGGCCTTCTATCCAATCACCCGCAAGTGCTCCACGACCTTGACGGTCATTTGTGCACCGGCGGCCACTCCCATGCACTACTGGAAGGGAGCCAAGTTGCGACCAAGGCCGGCCGATACCCCAGGCCGCTGGTGCGAAAGGTCGCCCGAGCAGTGGCTGAGCACTGGAGTGGGGCCTCTCGCAGTAAAACTCCTACCTGGGCGGAGCTGGCGGGAGGCAACTTTCCCGAAGATGCGGGAGAAGGCGAGGAAGCCGAGTCGGAAGGGAGTGACGAAGATGAGCCTGGGACCAGGCCGGCCCCCAAGATCTCTCGCCCCGTCCAGGAGGTCGAGCCGTCCGAGGAAGAGAAGCGTTTGGCCTACAAGATACATGTGAACATGGGCCACCCCGAAAATAGGAAATTCCTCAGGGTTCTGCGTGCCGGGGGGGTCAAGAGGCACGTGCTGGCCTGGATCCGGGACCATTTCAGGTGTTCCGAGTGCGCCGAAAGGGCCCGCAGCGGTGTCCACAGGCGTGTGGCTTTGCCCCGAACGTTTCGCTTCAATCATATCGTTGGCATAGACTTGTTTCATGTCGAGTTTCAAGGAACCACGCTGTCATTTATGAACGTGGTTGACCACGGCTCGAACTTGCAGGTGTGTGCCAGAGTCGCCGATGCCCGAGCGGCGACGGTCTGGCGAGTCTTCGTTCACTGCTGGATTCGGCCTTTTGGAGCACCCCACTTTCTTCTGTCTGACGGCGGATCAGAATTCGCCGCGCGTTTTGCCCGGGGGACCGAACAGTGGGGGATCCTTCATCACGTGTGCGATGCCGACTCACCATGGCAGAATGGTCGCGTGGAACGCCATGGAGGGTGGGTGAAAGAGCGGCTGAAAGCCGAGATCGAGTCCGGGTCCGCCCTCCCAGCCACGCTGGATGAGCTCGACGAGCTGGTGTCAGAACTTGTGGCGCACAAAAATCGGTTCTGGCATCGAGGGGGATTCAGCCCCCTCCAACTCGTCTTTGGCGAGAATCCTCGCCTTCCCCACGATCTCCTGTCAGACGACAGCCGGGGTCTCCCAGGGTGGCAGGACGTTTCCAGGCCTTTCTCTGAGCAAGACGAAGCTGGCGCGGAGTTCGCCCGCTCGCAGAAGGTTCGAGACGCTGCCAGGCGCCTGGCCATTGAAGTCACGGCCCGGGACCAGATCAGCCGGGCGACCAAGGCCAGGACCCCCGTGCCCAGGACGTTTACCCCCGGTCAGTGGGTTTTCGTGTGGAGACATATGTCCCGTATTTCCTCGCGGGCTGATGCTCTGGGCAGGCGACGAGACGGCTGGACAGGTCCCGGGGTCGTTGTTCTGCATGAGGCTGGGACGGTTTGGGTCGCCGTCCGCGCCCGACTCTGGAAATGTTCTCCGGAGCAAGTGAGGTTGGCCAGCTCCGACGAGGAGTACGGCCTCCAGCTGGCCCAAGACCCCCGTTGGCAAGAGCTGCTGCAGCAAGCCAGGACCCGCAGGGTCTCGGCCGTCGACGTGCAGCGTGAGGGAGCCCCGCCAGACGAGGCCTGGGATCAACCCCTGGGCAGGCAGCCCGACACGGGCCCGAGGATTTCCGGGGGTCCCCTGGTTCCTGGGGACGAGGAGGCCCCGACTCCTCCAGCCCTGTCTCCTGGGACCGCGTCAGGGCCCGCGGGACCCGGGACCCTCTCTCGGCGGGCTCTTCGCGCCGAATCCGAGGCTGGCGGATCCTCGAGGGCTGGATCGGACGTGGCGCAAGCAGGCAGTGTTCGGCCACGTCTCCCCTCCATCCCCGAGAGTGGTCCCACTGTCGAGGGGAGCACTCGGCCGTCTCGAGGCAGCTCCGAGGTCGACGGGGGCGACAGGGATCCTGACCCCCCTGAGTTTCCCGACCCTTCTGCTACCCCTGCTCCTCTGTCCCCTGCTGCTGTCTCTCCTCCGTCTGCTTCCCCTATCTCCCCCTCCAGCTCTCCCCCTCCTCCTTTCCACCGGCCGAGGAAGGTTCGTCCTCCCGAGGCCGGAGGGTCTTGCGGCAGCCGGAGGATCTCCCCTGGTGCATCCGCGCCAAGGCCGAGGCCGGCCGGGCAGCCAGCAGCCCGCCGGACGTCAAGAGGGCTCGCCTCGACTCGGCGCCGCCCGAGTCGGCGGGGCCGGATCCTTCCTACCCTTCAGTTCCAGGAGGTGTTGTTGATTCCCCCGCTCCTCCTCACCTCGCTCCTCCTCACCCTCCTCCCAGGGCCGACCCAGGTGCTGGAGAGTTGGAGGGGCGGCCAGGTCCGTCGTCCAGCTTCGAGCCGTCCCGGACCGTGGCCGAAAGAGTTCAGGACATCGAGGACCGACGAGCGAGGTCTCGTTCGCCATCCCGAGGCGAGCTCGGAGAGTTTTGGGTCGTCCCGGAGAGCGGGGGTGTTCGGGTCGTCCCGACGGAGCAGCCAGAGTGGACGGGAGCTGTGGAGTCTGACGGAGGCACTTTCGCCGCGAGCCGAGGGGGCGAAGTGTCCCTGAACCGTCTGTCCCCAGCCGAAAGGGCCAAGTTCGTTGCTGCCGACAACAAAGAATGGGAGGCCATGAAAGCCACGGGAGCCGTGGAAATCATACCTCCGGGGCGAGCTAGGATCATTCGCCAGCAGCACGGGGATCGTATCATCTCGAGCCGGATGGTCCGTCGGTGGAAACCCCGTGAGGGGACGTTTGCGGAACCGGACGCGAAGTCCCGGCGGTGCGTTCACGGTCATAAAGACCCTGACTCGGGAGCCCTCGAGGTCTATGCCCCGACCCCACAGACCTCCTCCATTATGATGTTCATGCAAGTAGCCATGAACCTTAGTCTGTTGTGTGACGTGGCCGATGTTAAGAATGCGTTTTGTCAGTCCGATAGAATGCAGAGAGCCAAAGGGGAAATATATGTCGAACCGTGTGATGGGGTCGAGCTGGAGAGAGGTTCCCTAATTAGGCTGCTTGTCAACGTCTACGGGTTAGACGACGCCCCCATGGCCTGGAGACGGACCGTGGTTAGGCACCTTGAGTCCCACGGCTTCGTTCGCTCCCTCCTCGAGCCGTGCTGGTGGATGCGCTACGACTCCCGGGGCCGGTTGCTCAATGCGATGTTGCTAGAGGTCGACGATTTTCTCATCGGGAGCTCCAGTCCTGAGTCCAGGCAGTGGTTCGAGGGGTCCTGGAGGCCAGGTTCAAGTTTGGCAAGTGCCGGGACCTCCAGGCAGGCGCTGTCGATTTCGCTGGAAGGCGTATCACGGTCTCTCAGGACCGGGCTGTAATCGACCCGGAAAATACATCTTGGAAGAAGTCCGAGCGCTGCCGATGGCAAAGGGGCGTCTTTCACGGAAAGACACTCCTTTAGAACCTCATGAGTTTCGAGCCCTCCGATCTTTAGTATGCAAGTTCAACTGGGTAGGCCGCGAGGCCCGCCCAGAAGCCGCGGGAGTGGCAAGTATTCTTGCGAGCAAGTTGAAGCAGGCTACCACTGGAGATGTTATTATAGCCAACAAGTTGGCCCGTCACCTTCGAGCATCGGCCTCTCGAGGCCTGGCTATTTGGAAGCTGAACCCGGACCGAATGTCCTTCATCTCCTTCTCCGACGCTGGTGGCATCGGGTCTACCGAGGGGTTGTTAGACGATCGGGGCCTTCCTGTTGATCCAACTCAAGGGGCCTGGATGGTCCTAGCTGCCGACTGTTCAGTGCTTGAGAACAAAGCTGTAAAGGCTTCGATTCTGGGCTGGCGTTCTTCCAAGCTCAGGCGCAAAGTTCCCTCCACTTTAGCTGGAGAGACCCAGGCCCTCTCAGCGGCTGTAGCAGAGGTGGAATTTCTGCAAATATTATATCGCGACGTCATGTTTCACGACGTCGACACTCCCGATTGTTATCGAGCCTCAGGGCCATCCACCACGGTCCTGAGGAGGGATTGCTCACTCGGCTCCCGCGAGAGACAGGTACATGTTGTGGATGCCAAATCCATCTACGACACTATGCAGAAGGAGGGGGTGGCCTGTGCACGAGATCGTCGCACTGCGATCGATTTGGCGATTATATGTGAGTCTCTCGAGCGGGCTCGTGGGCACGTGAGATGGATACCTCACGGCCGTATGCCAGTGGACGCCTTAACTAAAGAAGACGTTACGAAATGTAACGCGGCGTTGTTCGATCTCATGTCTCACGGACGGTTGATCCTAGTTGACGAGGATGCCGAGGTTGCACGACGCCGAGAGACTCCAAGTCTCAAGAGCAGAAGTCAGACCGCCTCCCGGGACGAGCTCTCCCGGAACAACTTCCTGGCCTGGTTCGAGTTCCGGGACCCTGGTGGTAGTGGTGGTGGTGGTGGTCCTCCTCCTCTCTCTCCTTCTCTCCCCATCCCACATTCTCTCCCGTCGTTTCCGCTTTTCCAGTAATGTACAGTAATCAATATTTCTTCTCGTTTCTCCGTGACCGGAGTGAGGAGCCAGCTCTGCAGCCAGAGCAGGGCAGTCTCCCCAGGTTTTGCTATTCAAGGGTGCTAAACCTAGGAGAAGTTGGACGAGTGTAACCGACTTCCAGAATTTGATCGATAGGTTTAGCGTTTGTAGTTCATTCTTGCAGACCTGTAAGGCAGGTCACTTCAGTTTCATGTGACTGTTACCGTTCTGGCTCAAGGCCTAAAACATTCATCCAATCCTTTGCTGCCACAGACTGACCAGATCTCGTCCTGGCACCAGGTCTCTATGAACTGCTTTGACCACGGGCACCACAAGTGATCCTCGGAGGTGATTTCGCCCAGCAAGGTCGCGTCAGGAGTGATGAGCAACCTGAACAGCTTGAAGGGGCACCCCCTGTGGAAGGCGCGCATCTCCGCTGCGAGGCACAAGCGCATGGAGAGCGCCTGGAAAGCCTTGGTCCGCAAAGCCCTCGTCCTGAAATGGGGGCGCACTGCTGCCCATGGCCGAGGATTAGACATGAGAGCTGACACATCTCGCATCACTGTCTCCTCGAGCTCGCACGTAGCAGCGACGAGCCCACGATGCTTCCTCGCATCGTCGATCTCCAGACCCCTCAACTCGGCGACCGCTGATTTCTCTAGTTGGCACTCCTCGAAAGACGCCCCTCCAAGGTACAGCAGCGCTGCCATCAGCTTCCGTTGAGGCTCGAGGACGTGCGCGAGAACGATCAGATCAGCCAGGCAACCGTGTTCCGGCGTGCCATTGCCGCACATGCCTAGGACGAGGGACCTGGAGTGTGACTGCTGAGCCTGCTGCGCCTGCCACGCAGAGGACGGGTCGTGGTCACTCGCTCCTGGGGCGCGTTGATGTTCGGGTTCTGCAGGTTGAACGTCTTGGAGCGCTAGAGCGCCATCTTCCCATGACGCTGCAGCGGGGGCGTCTCTGGGCTGATGGGATCCGTCTACCCCTCAGCGGGGGCAACGGCACTGCTATCTTAACGTTGCCAACCATGACCAACCAGACCAACTGTGCCATGCCGTGCAATTCACCCCAGACTAGCCCATCAACCAAACCAATCTTCCAACCAGTCAGCTGCGACTACGGCGGCGGACAAGGGGCGCAGCCATCACATAGTTTTGAGCCGACTCTGGCGCAGAACTTCTGGAACGTCTTCGTGAACAGCCTGTTGCACCCCTCGAACACGCCCACCCAGTTAACGACGTCCTCCTGCCGAGTCCACCTGCTCAGAGCAAAAGGCTTGGGCGCAGACCCGCACAGCGCCTGGGCCCCATATACGAGAAATTTCCGAAGGCTGTCCTCGGGCCCAGAACAGCAGCCAGAGCAGAAGTGCACAACCTTGTCCTCCGCAATGGACCCTGTGAACAACGCCTCCACGATGGCCCGCCTCAGCTGGATAACTCTCACATTCTGGCGCCAGAAGACATCGAGAATATCCTTCAACTCCGAGCGGTATGATGGAGGCGGCGACCCACGACGGTACTCGAACGATGATTTGATTAAGACCCGAAGCTCCTGTCTCATTATTACCATCGCAGATCCCATGCCAATGGGCAATGATACATGCATCAGAAATGATATGTGTGCTTTGAAAAGTTTCATGGTCTTCTTTCTGGTTCCAGCTGACCTGTGGACCTCGCACTTACACATCATGCTGTGCAGGTCGGGACTCTTCAGTGCAATGCCAGCCTCGCAACGACCGATCGCCCCGTCATCTTCAGTCGTGGCGATGCGCTAAACGCGAGCGAACACATTGTATACATTTCTCAATGGCAGTCGACCCATCTGCAAACAGCGGTAATAACACTCCCCTTGCTTACTCATCATGTTCTGCAACCGCTGCGGGAAGTCAAACTCAATGCGCCAATATTGCCCAGATGCAAGAAACAGCATGGCGACCGAATGTTGGCAATTGCACAGTTTAGCTATCAAGGAATCCTCATCAGCATCTGTCGGGCCGAGAATGCTCTGAAGCTTGACGCTGCGGGCAGCGGACTCCAACCTGGCTTCCGAAACATCCGGCTTGGTCCTGAATCTCAACGGCGTTTCATCGTATCGATTGAACTCAGTAAGGCAGATCAAGCCAACAGTGGGATCTTCGGCGACATTATGAGCTACATGCGCCATGAAAGGCAATGCATCCATCCTGTCGCGCAACGAGGCGGCCATTGCCAACTCAGTTTGAATCGCCCTCACCCTTTTCCGATCGACGTTGCTCAACTTTGCCCTGGCAGTTTGGGTCAGCGTGAGGCTTGGGTCAACGAGGTACGACTGAACCAGCTTATTATTAAATTGATCAACTTGTTTTCTATCATTCGTCAACCTTTGAATGCAACGATCTATGTTCACGGCCAGGTCGAAAAAAACAGTGTTGTAAATCGTGTGTTGGAAAACTGATTCGTCCACAGACCGCGGAATCACATCCGCAAATTCGCCAGGGAACGCTTGCAGGAGGCATATATCCCACGCGCCTGGCCCGCCGACGCCATCGGCATCTGCGTCGGGAGGGCCTCCGTCGACGCCCTGGCCCCCGTCCTCTATAGCTAGCATCTGGGCATCATCGCCGACTGAGGCGCGAACCCTCTTGGCCAACAACTTCAACAATCGAGCAGCAGAGATCGTCCGACGCTGATCGGCTTCAAGCCCTGGTGGATCGACCTTTGGGTCGCCATCTGAATCGTGCGGGGCTGCATCGAATGCTTCATGGATATGAACGTCTCCGTCATCACATGGCGGCGTTGGACAATCACCAGCATCATCTTGACCGCACGATATGGAAGATGGGCTGTGCCACCCAAGCTGTTCGTGCGATTCCTCGTCGGATGAGATTCTAGGGCTGCGCCGCCCGAGGGCTCGATCTGACCCTGCCGGCGAGCCGAAGAGGCTGCCAGTGTTGTGGTCATCGCTGTCGGACATGCGTCCAAGACATGCACTTCATTATCGCCAAGAACGTTCAATAACGAACATGAGCCAAAATGGCTACGGGCGGTGACGGTGACCCACGTTGACTGTGAATTGCCTTCGCAGCAAGACCCAAGTGAAGACAAATCCGCGGACCCCTCGCGGGTCCCCAGGCTGTGTTAGACGGTCGCCCACGAACGGCCCACTCCTCCCAAGGGGCCGCTCGGGGGGGCCACCAAGACAGCCTATGATGGCGCCAAGACAACCAATGATGGCCCCAAGCCAAGCCCAAGACAGCACATGTTGACCCCACAACCTATGATGGCTCCGAGACAGCCTGAGGCAGCCCAAGACGGCCCAAGATAGCCACAAGACAACCCTATGAAAGACGGCCCGAAGACAGCCTAGGAGAGCCTAAGACAGCCCAAGACGGCCCAACACTGCCCAAAACAACCCAAGACAGGCCCAAGACAGCCATATGAAATCCGGCCCCAAGCCCCAAGACAACCTAAAACATCCCGAGACAGCCTGAGACAGCCCAACACGGCCCCAAGGCGGCCCCAAGATGGCGCCACGACAACCTAAGACAGACGGCCCAAGACGGCCCAAGACAACCCTATGAAAGACGGCCAGAAGACAGCCTATGGCCCCAGACATCCCAAGGCAGCCCAAGATGGCCCCCAAACAGCCCAAATGTCGCCAAAACGGCCCAATGACGGCCCCGATATGGCCCCATCATGGACGTGCCCGTCCCGATCTCCAGCAGATTCTTAACATCTGCTGACTGAGGCTGTGCGCAAATGACAACATCAACCGTTGTATTGTACATGGTGTGTGTGTGTGCTAAAACAATTATTTCTTCATACCAACTCAAAAACAACTTATTTGAAAATGAGAATTTCAACTTTGTAACAACTCAAAAACAACTTTTAAGGCGTGGAGCTCTTGGGAGAGCTGTAGAGGGACATGTCCGTCATAAGGCCATCCTGCATGACAGAGGCATGTTGAGCACGTCTGTAAGAGGATTGCAATACAGATCGACACATTCGTCGTCCAAGGCCTTCGTCGTCGTTGTTGCGCGGCGGGCTTCGCGGGGAAATAGCTATTTACCACTACTGGTGGGGCCCCAGTCCGTCAATTATGGCGTCGACAAGATCATTAGTTTCCACTCTCGGGGAGTTCGAAAGACCTTCTGCGGTTAGCTACTGATGTGTGCCCCAGGGGCCCAGACCGGAGTTGCCCTGAACCGGAGTTATCAAAGATAACTCGAGCGTCCAGCCAGTCCCGAATCATTGGAGCTGCGGGCGGTCAGGGGTACCTCTTGGTTCGTGCGCCGGGGGCCCAAAACGGAGTTACCCTTTACCGAAATTGTATGTGACATTTCGGGTGTCTTTCAGGCGGCGCGGCGCGGCTTCGACCGCTGCGCCTCCGGCGCCGCCCGCGCGCCAGGGAGGGGTGTCCAGCTCCGATCGAAGAATCCGCTCGGAGCTCCAAAAGTTTCTGCCTATGCCGCTCGTTGTTCCTCTTTCGACCATTCGAGGCTCTGCCTCTCCGAGAGGTCGTCGTCGTCGTCGTCGAGGAGGCCGAGGCCATCAGCTCCGTCGCGTGGGTTGCCGCGACGCGACCGCACGGCGGCGGGGCCGCTGCGGCGGCGCGCATGCAGGCCGAGGACGCCGCGCTGCTAGCGGAGGCGGGCAGCCGTCGGCGTCTCGGCGCCTGCGGCGTCGACGGACCAGGGGCCCCGGCACATCGATTCAGGGGCAATGATAGGGGGTGGGGATGGGCACAGGGGGAGAATGCATCGACCCCCAATCGCCCATTGATCGCCGATAGGAGCCCGATAGCCACAGCCTGCCCAGGAAGGTGCCGATTCACTATCGGAGGACTATCGCCGATCTATCGGCGATGTATCGCCGATTCCAGGTCGATGCATCCCCCCCTTGGCCAGTCCCCCCCGATCATTGCCCCTCATCGATGGGGCCCATGGGGCGCCCGACTCTCGAGGGTAGCGTTGAGTCGGGCATGTGCCCCTACAGGAGGCACATGCAAGAGTGGCTGAAAAAAAGTCTGGTGGCGATCTGTCGTGTTTTTTTGTTGTTGTTTTTGTCGGATCAGTTTGCTGTCTTTGCTCTGACTGTTTTTAAATGTGTCTTCCAAAGTCCGCCTGTAGGATGACTTGCCCGGCCCGAGGGTAGCGCTTCGCGCAGTGAAGAGAAATTTGGCAGGGACTGATGAGAAGCTTGGCATCGGTCGGCCTTGTGTATTTTTTCCGGGCGAGGACCATCGAGGAGCATCCTCGATCTTGTAGCAAAAAACATGCACGAAGCCGAAAAATGTACAGGGAACGGATGTCCGAGCGATGGCCAGGAAGAGGATTTGGGAAGGGGGGGTGTATTGCTGCATCGTTGGCGGTGGTCTGGAGCTTTGGGCCTGGGACTCAGTATTGTTTGACCGACCCCTAAGGTCATGGCCCTTACAAGGCAGACGAGGTGACGATGTAAATAAGTGCCCCGGCACTGTTTCGGACATGTTCAAGCAGCTTCAAAGCAGTCCCCTGGAACTGTGTCTCACATGCGACATCGGATGATGGTGCTGATGATGATGCTCATGATGATGGTGATGATGGTGGTAATGATGAAGACCAATAAGTATCAGGATGATGATGACGATGGTGATGAGGAGGATCATGATAATGTTGATGGTGATGAAGATGGCGATTCTTGGGCTTACGCCACCGCCGACTCTTGGGGAATCGGCGGATGTTGTGCCTTGCTCCTGAGGGCCTCCTATGCGCCTTTTGGGGGCTTCTTGGAGCTCTTTTGCGGCTTCATGGGGGACTTCCCGTGGCCTCTTGGGCTGACATTCTCAGTATTCGCCGTGCGTGCATGGGGAATGGGGGGAGAACCCGCGTTCACAGACGGAGGGCATCTGCCACAACACCCGACGAATGATTATCGAATGGCCTTGGGCAGACCCCGCCACCGTGCTTGGGTTACGGGTCTGCGGCCACTCGGACGGCTGATGGGGTCTCGTGGGAGGCGTCTCGGAGGCGTCTTGGAGGCAGTTTTTCCCACCCCCCCAGCGTTGGGTATTCGTTGGGTATTCGTTTTGAACAGAACACTGCCCGCGCGTCTTCCTCCCCTCCCGCCCCCCTCCTCTCACATCGCTTCTTCCTGCGTGCCAGCTTGCCTCCTGCCTGGCCATCCCTGGGGGGTCTGCGAACTGCGAAACTGTCGCCACTTTTGAGGGCTGCTTGGGGGTGTGCAGGGGAGTGACGTCTTACGCAGATCACCAGGAGACCTCGCCATCCCTGTGGGGCTGCGATCTGCGAAGCTGTCGCAACTTTCGAGGGCTGCTGGGGGGTCCGGCGGAGTGACGTCTTCCGCTGACCACCAGGAGATCTCGCCATCCCTGAGGGGCTGCGATCTGCGAAGCTGTCGCCACTTTCGAGGGCTGCTGGGGGGTCCGGCGGAGTGACGTCTTCCGCTGACCACCAGGAGACCTCGCCATCCCTGTGGGGCTGCGATTTGCGAAGCTGTCGCCACTTTCGAAGGCCTGTTGGGAGGTCCAGCGGAGTGACGTTTTACGCAGACCACCAGGAGACCTCGCCATCCCTGGAGGGGGCTGCGATCTGCGAAGCTGTCGCCACTTTGGAGGGCTGCTGGGGGGTGCAGCGGAGTGACGTCTTACGCTGACCACCAGGAGACCTCGCCATCCCTGTGGGGCTGCGATTTGCGAAGGTGTCGCCACTTTCGAGGGCTGCTGGGGGGTCCGGCGGAGTGACGTCTTCCGCTGACCACCAGGAGACCTCGCCATCCCTGGAGGGGGCTGCGATCTGCGAAAGTGTCGCCACTTTCGAGGGCGGCTGGGGGTGCAGCGGAGCGACATCTTACGCAGACCACCAGGAGACCTCGCCATCCCTGGAGGGGGCTGCGATCTGCGAAGCTGTCGCCACTTTCGAAGGCTGTTGGGGGGTCCAGCGGAGTGACACCAAGAGACTTCGCCACGCCTGTGGGAGTGCGATCTGCGAAAGTGTCGCCACTTTCGAGGGCGGCTGGGGGTGCAGCGGAGCGACATCTTACGCAGACCACCAGGAGACATCGCCATCCTTTTGGGGCTGCGATCTGCGAAGCTGTCGCCACTTGCGAGGGCTGCTGGGGGACGGAGTGACGTCTTACGCGGGCCACCAGGAGACCTCGCCATCCTTGGAGGGGGCTCCGATCTGCGAAGCTGTCGCCACTTCCGAGGGCTGCTGGGGGTCTGGCGGAGTGACGTCTTACTCGTATTCAGATGAGACCTCGCCATTTTGAGGGGTCCAGAGGTTGCGGAGGAGAAAAGGCGGAAGAGGAGGAGGGGAAGATGAGGTTACGAGGATAGGAGGAGTAGGATGAGGATGATCAGGAGGAGGGGGATGATGGAGGAGAAGGAGGAACCGGGGGGGGGAGGTTCGGCACGTGCTGCCGCGGCGTCGTTTGCGCTGTTCTTACAACAACTAGAACCAGGTTTAATAAGTCGTTCGAGCGCCGCGGCGACATGGCGCAGGCAGCTGCATCTCTAGCGTGCTACCTGCAAAAGCAACACTCTTCTGCCTCATCTCGTCACTATCGTCTTGGTCTTCTGCCCCCTGCCACCTTTGCTTTGCTGCTGTCGCGCTGACGCTTCAGCCCCCCACGAGTTTTTCTCCTGCCCTTCGTTCTCGCCCCATGTCCTCCTCTAGCCTGAGCCTTCGCTCATTGTCCTTCTGCTGTTGTCTTGTGAATCGTACCATGAGCACATCCCACGTAGCATGCGAAACATCTAATGGCGCCTGCAATGTCATTGTCATGGCAAGTTTGGGCCATGCGTGGGGACGCGGGCGAGAAACCACGTTCACAGACGCAGTCTCGAGGCGATCTTCACGGCTTCTCGGGCCGTCTGTGGCGTTTTGAACGCCCAAGAGGTGAATGTGCTAAAACTCAACGTTCCCCCAGAGGGAATGGGACGATCTTTGCTTCTTGAAGCCCTCTTGGGGCGCCTCTTTGGGGCTTCTTGGGGCGTCTTGAGGGCCTCTTTGGCTTTCGGGAGGCCAGTTGGAACCTTGATTCTTCGACTCGGGGCCTTCTTGGACCGTCTTGGACATGTGTTGGGGTCGTCCTGGCCCGATTTGAGGCCGTCGATGCCACCCTGGCAGAAGTGCTGGAATAAACTTACCCCCCCCGGCCCGGCCGGCCCGGCCGGACCCCCCCCTTCCAAATCGACCGGATCCGGCTCCCGCGGGAGGGGTTTGGGGAAGGGGAAGCATCTCACACGCCGATGAACCCCAAGGGGGTGGCGGATTTTTCCGTCTTGCATTTACAAGGGCCACTGTCCTTCCACTTGTCCGCGTATGCGGCCATACTGCACCAACTGCGGCCGTGCTGCACCATGCTAACCGCCCACAGGGGCCTGCTCCTTGCGTGGAGTCCCGTTCGATCTCGCAATTCGCTGCGGGAGCGGTCGGTGCTGCGGGTGCTGTTTGTGCAGGAGTTGCTGGTGCTTCTAGTGCAGGAGTTGCAGGGAAAGCTGGTGCTTCTTGTGCAAGGGCTGCGGGAACCGCAACTGCGGTGTCGGCTGGAGCTGTTGTGGGCGCCGCGGGGGCCGCAACTGCGGGTGGTGGCGGCGCGCCCCGTCGCCAAGCAGACGGCCGCAAGTGATACGCAGGCGGCTTTACATATCCGTACTGCGACAACCCCCACTTCGCTTGGCACGGACAGGCCGCACACGCGTGCACCTTTATTGTCTTGGGGCAGGTTTCGCCGCTACCGCGGCTCAAAATATTCGCGACCCTTGTGGTTCCATACTTCGTTTTCCTCGGTGGGGCGCCGCTGTCGTAAGGGAGCCGCTCTACCTCACCATACCATGGCATACCATGGCCATACCATGGCATCCCCACACGGACATCTATGGGCGTTCGCGGGGCGAATGGTTCGGGCCGGAAACGCGGTTGCGGGCTACAGTAATAGGACGAGGGAGGGGAGGAGGGAGGAGCAATTGCAGACGCTGATCAACGAACGCATTGTTTTTTGAACATTGCCCGCACGGAAGCCCCAATTATCGCGCGCACAGAGTCTCGATGCCCCCCGCCACCCCGCAATCGCGGACACTCGTAGAATAGGCCCGCCGCCTCTGCGGCCCCCGCTGCTTCGGGTCTCAGTCGAACAGATTTTGGATTTGGAGCTCAAGGAAGTCCCGAGCCGCCTGCTTCCGCTGCTGCGGCGTGACGGCCTCCCACTCGTAGTCGCAGCCCTTCTTCGTCCGCGCCGAATGCCACTTCCCCTCCGTAAGTTTCTTCATCCTCCATCTCGATCTTCTTGCCCTTGCTGGCACGCTCTCGCGTGATGGTCGCGACCCAAGTGCCCTGGAAGTCCCAGGCGACGGCGAAGCCACGCCCGCTTCTGCGCCTGCGCCGCGGGGGAGCCGAAGGGCTACCCGCGGCGCGCCTGCGGGGTTACAGGGTCAACCGCTGTTTCCCAGCCCCTGTCCGCGACTGCGGCCTCGTCTCTGTCGCCGTCGTCGATGTCGGGGGGACACCTCCGGAGTGGTGCGTCCCAGTACGCGTGTTCTTATGTTGCGACGTAAGTTGCAGGTGGCTTTCCTATGCCGACAGTAGGCGAGGCTTCCAGCCAGTAGTAGACACGGTCGTGATAAGCTCAGGCTCAGGTCGTCCGTGATCACGCCAATCAACCGCCCAAGGTCTGCAGCGTCCAGCCACGGCGTCCGCTGCTTGAGTGCTGGCAGTCCGCACGTGTCGGACTTCGTGTCGTGTAGGAACTTCAGGCGGCTCTCGGCGGGAATTGGTACGGAGTGCACAGTGGGCACCGCCGTCTCTCGGGTCTCGCCCCTAGACAGGCCAATCATCGACTTGCGCGCTCCCATCTGATTCTTGGCGCCAAACGGGGTCGCGCCCTGCTTCTTGTCGTCCACCAGGGCCGACATGGGGGTCATCCGCCTCGTCCACCTCGTCGCCGTCGCTCTCTTCGTCCGCGACTGCGGCTCCGCTCTGTCTTGCGAGCGCTTGCTTCATCTCGGCCCACGCCTGGGACGCCTTCAATGCCCCTGCTAGCGGTTTACCTTTTGAGCACACCTTGAGCAGCCCATCTTTCTGCATGATCGCGCGCACGAACTTCGTGTGGCCCTGTTTGGTTTACCTTGACGTCCTCGTCGGGGACAGGGACGGTCTGCGCAACCCAACCTCCACGGGTGCACAATACCTGTTCCACATGCGCAGGGTTCCAATCGTCGGAAGACGGCATGCCCGCTACTGCGGCTGACTTGGCCGCAGCTGCGGGCATGCCAGGGGTCGCGGGCAGCGGAGTCGCGCGCGGTTGAGGAGCTCTTGGGCCAGACGGCGACAGGAATGAATTCCTCGAAAAGCCTCCTGCTTCGCCATCGTTCCCCTGGCGCGCCTGCGCCGCGCGCGCGGTCCCCGCGCGCCCCCTCGAGAGCCCCCTCTTGCGGGATGCGTTCAAAGCAGAGCCCCGGCACTGCTTTGACCGTCCGAAGGAGGAGGAGGATGAGGAGGGACATTTCGGAGGAGGAGAAAGAGGAGGACTTGAGGCCCACAGGCGGCTTCGGGGTCGGACGAGCTGCTGGGGAGGTCCCGCGCACTCGGGGCGGGAATCGGCGAGGGGTTAGCCAGCTCCCAGGATGGCCGCAGCAGGACGCAGAAGGAGGGAGCAGCTTCAGTAAATATGCTCCTTTCCGCCTCATCTTGCACTTGCCTCTTTGAAGCCTGCCTTGCCACACGTTGACTCTGCGGCACTGTTCCGCAGCTGCGTATGCTCTCAGGTCAGAAGAGGAGCGCGCCAGCCCTCGGCCGCCGCGCGTCGTCAGTCGTCGGCCGGCCGGCCTCCTCCCTTCCCATACTTGAGTGCAGTTGTTTAACGGTTACTTGTAGTTTCATCGATGTCTCATCCCGTATCCTCTACTACTGAGCAGAGTCAACACGATACCTTAATTCCTTTGTCATCTCACCCCGGTTCTCAGAGGAAAGACTGGTTATCAACCGAAACCCCCGACCAAGTCGCAACAGGGATGAGCTATGATGAGACAGCCGAATTGCTCGTCGGATCGCAAGTTGCACAACATGACGGGCAAGAACGACAGGACGGCGGCCCGGGTTTATTGATTTGTCGGTAGATGGTTCTCTCTTTCGAATCCCGATCGGTGATCGTGAACAGACCCCAGACCCGATGAGGCGGGACGGCACAACAGCAAAGATCAGACGAGGAGCATTTTCGTCATGGGTTGCCGAATCCTCGGAAACAATACATTCCAGCCCGATTGCCATGCGGACTATTGTGCCGGCCGCTGGCCAAGCCGGCGGGTCGGGAGAAGCTGGGGAGTCCAGAGGCGTGTGCCCCACCGTCCCAGACGGACGGGGGAACGCCCAAGGGACTCACCCAATCCCTATAGCCTTGAACGGACAAACCGGCCAAGATAGTGACGAACAGCTTGATTATGGAGACGACATAAACTCCATGGAGGAAGACATTGAATACGCCAACTATCAAGTATCACTGGGCCCAGATTTGCCTTCGATAATTGACGCAAGCCATCCCGTCCAAGACGAGAGGTGGCCCCCTGGGCAGGATACAATTGACTACGATCACGTGGAAGCCCTTGGGAAAGCGTTTGCAGAGCCAGACTCAGATACTGAGATAAGTGACCTGCCGCCCCAGGCGGCCGAGGTTGAAATGGAGCGCCAGACTCATGCGAAGCACGAACGGGAGATCACAGGTCGAACTCCCGCTCCTCAACTCAAGAGGCACAGGAATGAAGATTACGACTTGAATGATTCCCCGCTTCAGGAAGGGGTTCATCGAATTGCCGTCGCCATAGGTGATTGGCAAACACCGATACCCGTTGTAGTTGAGGATGATGAGATGCTCAACCCCCCGGCTTCGCTGAATGAGCTGGTCAGACAAGACGAAAGGGATGAGGAGCTTCGAGAGGCGGCCAGGCCGCCGGGGAGTGCGCGCACACGTCCCAGATCGTCTGCTTCGAGCAGGGGAAGGCCCAAGGCGCCAAGATCTGGAGCTCGATCCACTTCGAGGAGCAACAGTACAACATCCATGCGCGAGACATGCTGGAACTGGGGCCCCAACCGCCCGCCCCGGGCGGAGAACAGATGCCCGGGGAAAGCCCGCAGACTGAATGGAGCCTGCAGGCGCCCAGCATGTAGAAGTTGCTCAGACGTGCGTCCCAACTGTAGCAATCAATGGTTGTGTGAAGATTGCATTCCGATGGATGAGCATCATTGCTCATGCCTTCTCATCCAGGCTGCGCAGGATCAGGTTAGATTAGTTGAGGCCAAAGCTCAGCAAGAAGTCCTGGCCCGCGAAGCCCAGAGGGCCGAGCGGGCCCGACTGGACCGAGAAGAGATGAATGCAGTCATTGAGGACGTTCGGAAGACGTTTGAGGCCGAGAAACTCGATATGGCCCAGGCTGCTAGACAGCGGGAACAAGAGCTGGTGGAACACATGCCCCACCAAACCGCGGCTGCCAAGCAGCGCGCGGAAGAAGAATCCAAGAACATATATGCTGAGATGATAGCTTCCGAACGACAGGCCGTTGTGACGGCGACCAGTCAGTCTGCATCCGCCGCTGTTGCGGCGGCGAGAATAGAAGGAGAGAGAGTCGCTACAGCCAGGCAGAACAAGAAAGACAGGAGCTCCAAGAACAACTTCAAACTGCCAGGCTGGAAGTTGCCAATGCCCAGATTGTAGCTGCGACGATAGTTGGTCAGAGTAATCCATATCGAGAAGAGCTTAACTTACATGAAAACGCCAGAGCATCTCTTCAGCGCATGCAGTTAAGCGACAATACGTACCCACCGGCCAAGCCGGCTGGGGCGAGTAGACGGCCATCGCCGGCGGCCCAGCCGTCCGGCGCAACGTCCTCGCAGGCCCAGTCTGGCTTGACGACCATGGGAAGCGCGATGCCGCCGATGCTGAATGTGAGGGCTGCGCCGCAGCCACAGCCCGCGAGATGGGCTGATGAAGAGAGTTGCTCGATTTGCTTCAATCCGACAGTTGGAAATGCGCCGCTTGTGGACTGCCAAGCTGCAAAGATCACTTCAATGCGAGCACCAGGCGGTGCTCTACGCGCAGTCAAAGAACGAGCTTGCCAGCAGAACAGGAGAAGTGGGACGAGCAATGGCAAAGGCGCAGTGCTGGTCATGACTTCCGGGCCCCACTGCAGAAGCCTCTTGACCTGTGCAGCGCCGATGAACTTAATGCTCAGCGGATGAAGGGGCAAGCTGAGGAGCATATTAGACTAAGCTCAGAAAGGTCAGCTGCCAACATTCGAGAGAAGGATGAGGCTCTGGCACGCGCAGTTGCATCAGAGAAAGAAGTGATGAAGCTCAAAATTATAATCGCCGAATCCTTTCCATATGGTGAGAAGGAGCATGACAAATTGCCCAAGTTCAGTCAATTTGATATGCCTCTGCTTTCGCAGGAAACGCCCGTGAGGCCTGTCATGCGGCCCCATTATACTGCTCCTGGTCCTGCAATCGAAGGTCCGGCCAGGCCGGGTACCTCCGAGAATGGTTTACCTAGCAATGCGAATTTCATGTACCAACGATGACATGACCTTTGTCAACTATCATCCGTTCCCCAAGGACGGACCTGTGAGACCGCCAGCGGCCAAGCCGCCTGGCGGAAACAAAGGCCAAGCGCCAACGGCAACGCCGCCGGGCGGGGCAGGGCAGGACAAGGATGGGGATGACAGTAGTGTCGCACCAAGTGCTGAGATTTTGTCGGCACTTAAAATGACGCCATTCGCGACCAGCCAGAGAAGCCGCTCCCAGGGGGTCCGGGGGGTCCTGGATCCCCAGGCGGCGGAGGTGGCCGCGGTGGACCTCAGGTCGGACAGGCACAGAACTACACTTTGGGCGAGTGGATTAGCTTCTTGCGCGGATCCCCAAATTCCAAACTTGCTTTTGCGACATCGTCTTACGTATTGGTTCGCCCGCCATTCGAGGGGGCCGATCGCGCCTGTCGGATTTCCCGGGGTTTCGACTTCGCTTGCCCGTGCGAGTATGGAATCAAGACTTGCGCCCCACGAGCGCATTGGAGGACGAGCGCAAGGCGAGTCTTTCAGCTGCGGGGGCGCGGGCGCAGCCGCCGCGCAGGGGCCAGGGGCAATTGGGCAACGACCAGGGGAATGGAGGGCGGCAGGTCGAGGAAGAACGGGGGGGGTGGAGGGCGAAGCAGCGGGCGGGAATGGGGAACATAGTGACCAGGCGAGATGCTCGAATAGGGGGAGCGACGTGGGCGGAGCCCGCGGGTGGAATTCCTTCGGACAGCCCCGGGACGTTCAGACACCTCCGCCCGGAAGACGGCAGGGGGTTCAGCGGCCCTTGCCTTCCTGACTCTGCGGGCGGGGCGCGACGACGCGCCCGACCTGCACCCCGCCCCTTTCGCTAGGTGCCGGTCTGCGCGCGCTCGCCCCGCGCGAGACATCCAGCACGTTCAGAACTACACTTAGCCAGGCACTCGGCGTAGTTCCGCGCGCGCTGGTTTCGCCGGAGACATCCTCGCAAAACGGAGCACTTATAGAACTACACTTAGCCAGCGGGGCGGGGTGCATGTCGGGTGCCGCCACTCGCGCTCCCAACGTGCACCGCGCCCCGGCCGCTAAGTGCCGTTCTGTGCGCGCCCCCTTTTCGCGAAGCATCGGCTGCCCGCGCTGCCCATCGCCGAGGCCCCGCCCCCTGGGCCGCTTCCCACCGACATTCTGCATCCCCTGGCTGAGCGAAGCCAGCCGTATGCCTGGGGGCCTCGACCACGCGCGGCCCGCTTCCCTCCCCCGCCTGTGCCCCAGCAGCAAATTCGCGATCCGATCCCCCGCGCCTTCGAGTTCTTCTTCGTGCCAGATTTCCCGTCCGAGGGTGAAGCGCTTGTTCGCGTTGTGATTTTTCTTGCGGCTGCCGCCGAGCCTCGCCGTGAAACATGGCGATCGCTTCCACGCTTGGCACGCAGCGTCGTCGGCGCAACCATCGCCTTCCATCGTAGGTCGCGAGGCGGTGTCCGTCCACCCAGACCGACCGACGCGCCAAATTGAATTATGATTGCTACCCCTGGTCCCCGCAACAAGGTGCAGTTTTGCTATGTGTAGTTGTAGATGTGTTCGATCAGGGCCCAGGAGGGCCACGTGACCCGGGAGGCCGAGATGAGAGTACCCTTTTGGATCAGTGGAGACAGTTTGGAATCAATCAGAAAGTTGATCTGATGGACATTCCTGATGTTATAAACGCACGGGAGTGGCAGATGCATGCAGTCCGCGCTATTGCTGGATCGTCTCCTGAGATTCAGGCAGCACAGCGTTGGATCATGGAAGCTATGGGCCCTGCTGTAACGAACAGCTCAGACATCCAGGGCGCTTCCAACGCCTTTACATCATGATCGCAACAAGCCTGATTGAGAAGTTCAACAAGATGCGTAGGAATCGCAGTCTGTCCTATCATCACATACATTTCCTTCAACAGATCAGTCGAATGGAGTATGGCGCCCAAAATGAGGAGAGGCTCTTGACGGGGCGCGAGATACTCCGAGCAATTTGCTACTGGTGTTCCGTCAGAGTGGAGTTATGTCAACATCGAATTTCGCGTGATATCTTCAAGGTAGTCATTGACCACAATCATCAAGATTCTGCCTTGTATCATCTCTATAACGATGGACAGTCGTTTATCAACAGCTCTACGGCGTCCGACCTCCATCTGATGAGATGCGAGCTTCGATCCATGCACACTTCATTGAGTAATGCAGGAAGCCTAAGACATCAGTTTGCGTTTGCCAACTTTATGACATGTCCAGAGATAAGTTAGGAGAAGGCGTAAGGTCCTACAAATGGATCATGTCTCAGATTGAAGCAATGATGTTGCGCGACAAGGAAGAATGGAACATCAGTATGCATGAAGGTACTCTGAACCAACGTGCTCGACAGGCGCGATTGGGCGGAAGTGGAGGCATTGGCAATGACAATCGTCGACATGCCAACGGCAAAGCCGCCCCGGCAGAAGTGGCAGCCCGTCTCGGGTAACCCGCGGATGTTATGAAGGGCGGATTGACTAAGGGCGAGACGACGTGCAAGTTTGTGCGTAAGGGCCAGACCTGCCCGAATGCAGGTCAGGGATGCCCGTTTAATCAGAAGAAGCCCACAGCTGCCGCACCGGCCCAGCCGGCTGCGGGAACCAAGTCGAATGCTGCCCCGGCTCAGAACAAGAATCCCAGAGGGAGATCTGAGAAACCCGACGGCCGAGGCCGAAAGGGGCAGAGCCGATCACAGACTCCAGCGGGTGGCCGTGGAAAAGGAGCGCAACGGCCGAGCAGGAGTCAATCCAATCGGTCGCGCGAAAAAGAGAGTACGATGCCATGTTATGCTTATTCACGGGACCCCAAGAATTGCCGTGGACCTTTAGACGGTTGCAATAGACAACGCAGAGGCTTGACCGATGCAGAGAAGCTCGAGCGCGAGAAGTATGAACAAACGAAGCTTGACGCGGGACAGTCTCTGGGATATGAGCCAACAGTTAAACGAGCCAATGCCGCTGCTGCCAACGTTTCCTCAACTGCGGGCGATGGAGGCTCCAGGGCGTCCAGTGACAGCTCAGAGAAACGCAGGAAAGACGGAGACAAGAATAGGGGCAGAGGCAAAGGCAAAGACATGATCTGTCGCTCTTTCAAGGAAACAGGCAAATTCGCGCGTGGTAAAGAGTGTTGGTTTGCCAAGACCACGACCAACCATCCGTGACATTGGCTTTGCCTTGGCGGCCCAGCCGCCAGTGCTGGAGGACTGGTTGGCATAATTTTGTTAAGGATACGATTTCTCACCTTCCTCGTTCGACGGACGTGGCGACGCCCGCGTCGGTCAAACCGGGAGCGGGGGGAAAGGGAGGCATCCGCTGACCAAGTCAGCCTGGGTGCCGCTGCGCGCCCCGCCCCGTTAGTTCGGGGCCTTCCTGGGCAGAGGCAGGCCGGCCCTCAATTCTCAAAGGCCCCCATAAATGCTGGCGGAGGAGTTGACAGGAATCCCTCCGGTGGATAGTTCCACCGCGAATGCAGGAGGCAAGTTGAGAACCTTGTAAAGATTCTTGCAAATGTCCTGCATCCTCTTTCTCGGGGCGCTATCAAGATGCACTGGAGCGACCCCCCTAGTAAGAGTTGCATTCGATCTCAGACAAGGGGTCAGCGCAGATTCCGCGTCCGATTTCACCCCTCGACTGCGGAGCCCGTCTTCGCTTGCAGGGCGGCGCGTCGCCGCGACCTAAAAGAGTCGCCCTCAAGCGACGAAGACAGGTGGAAGTTCCCAGGAGAAATACGCCGACAGATGTCTACTCAGTCGAGAGCGTCTGTTGCCTTTGGTTGAGGGCTGAGGAGGGGGAAGAGGGCCCACACGGCACAGCCGCTGCGGGATGCACAGACAAGGATGCTGCGTATCTTTGTCTGAGCAGGGTGTGGGTATAACCTCATAGCAGCGGAAAAGTATATTAAAAGTGCCGGTGCGATGAGACTGATTCGAAAGCTTCTGCAATCGATCACTCTGAATACTGCCGGGGGAGAGTCAAAAGCCCTCGGTTCAGTTCGCATCGCATGCCCTAAATTTAAGGGTGGTAGTTTTAACGCTCTGGTCATGCCGGAGACCCCGTGCGTGATCTCGGAGGAGAGCGGTGCATGGATCACGGCTCGGTGCATGGATCACGGCTCTAGTTTCTTCTGGCCAGCAGGCCAAACGCCCTACCTAATGGTGCCCAACGGTCAAAGAGTGGACCTGATCGTTGAGGGCAAGATTCCATACTTGACCCTTTCAGGCAAAGAGGCGCTGGGTCAGTGGATGTGCGCGGTTGCCGCTGGGGAGGGTGAACCTCCCGAGCGGTGGTGTTGCGCGGCGCCGGGCGCCAAGGCATTTCTGGACAATGTGGAATCAGCGGGAGGCCCTCCGCCCCATGCTGTTCAGACTCGCGTGACCATAGACCTGCATACACATGAGTTGATTGGCAACCGCAGCTACGTTGACGGACGGCCGACTGAGCTCGCGCCCGTTTTTCCGTCCTCATTAGTTTCTGCGGATACCATCACTTGTGTCTACTATTCGCCTCGTAAGGCTAGCGAAAGCGGTTGGAGTCGGACACCGACCGGCATTTCTGCCTCCAAATGTCTCTCGACTTTGCCCTGCCACGGCGAAGCCGTTGGTCAGACCGACGAGTATCCCGGCAAAGCCGTGGCTTGCGCAGCCGCATATAAGAGCCTTTGCTGGCACGGGGTCTCAGGATACCTACCCTATGACATGGGTCAAGGGTTGGATTCCAATGCGTGCGATGCGGCCCCCGGGACCGAGGAGGGTGAAGTTGGAGACGCTGACGGTGTCGACCTAGTCGACATCGACGCACCGTCAGTACTATACCCAGACGATGCAGAGGTTGAGGTGTCGGTTTCCTTTGCCGAGCGGCTCAAAAAGACCGCAGCCTCCCAAGAACCCATATTGTTCAGTATGCAATTGGGCAAGGCTATCAGACGCCAGCAGCGCAAAGCGCGCAACAAAGGGCTGAAGTTCCCCCGCCCATGCGCTAACCCCACTTCGTTTGGACACCTGACGACGGTGGACCATTGTCTTGCGATGGATGAACTCTCGCGGGGGCTCCACGATGAGACCGCGTGCATGATTTTTCGCGACCGAGCAACGGCATTCCTCGCCGCTCAGGGTGTGCACGACAAGTCTGCGGTTCATGTTTGTAACTTTAGTACACCTCAAGGCCCCGGGAGAGAAGTTAGAATATGGTTATGCAGATGGTACGTGTGAGCTTGCAAGGGCATGTTGCGAGTTCAAGATTGCCCGTGATCCTACCACCCCAGGAAATAAGAAACAAAACGCTGTGCCGAACGCGCGAACGGCGTGGTACAGATGGGGGCCTGAGCGCTGCTCATGCAGGCTGGCCTCCCACCGCCATGTTGGACGTATGCCGTCCGATTTTTTGTCTTTGCTACGATGCCAGGACCCCAGAGGAGGGGAAATCTAGTTGGGAACGTCGCTTTGGACACATGTTTGAGGCGCCGCTTCTTCCCTTCGGGTCTCTCGTACGCTATGTGCCCCCGCCAGAGTCAGGATTCCGGACAGCCAAGACTGGCGGAACAATGATCCCTGGGATATAATTGGTACACAAAGCGGGGGGCATGGTTGGTCCAGAGAGCTACGCTGTGCCGCTCAGACAACTGGATGGACTTAACATGGAATCAGGGGGCACGCCCGAGGGTAAACGACCCACCATAGAGAAGTCTGATCAGGTATACAGCAACATCTTGGACGGCACTGCGGAAGGTCAGTCTCCTCAGTTCCCTTGGCGGAAAGCGTGCGAGCAGGCAATGACCGAAGTGCGTTCCGTTACGATCCCTCCAGCGGGAGAGGCCGCGGCCGCCCCAGGCGGTCCGCGGCGGGGGACAGGGGCGCGATCGGACCATCTGTCTGGTGCAGACGATCCCGCCATGATCATGCCACCGCCTCCCCAAGAAGGCGAGGGCGCCCCGCCACCTAGACTCCGAGGCCGATTCCCATGATGATGACGGTCCGGGGGGCTTATGTGTGGATGACGAGCCTGCGGTGATTGATGGCCGGGACCCGCGGCGAGACTCTCGCCCAGACGAAGATAAAGATCAGAATTTGGGTCTTGCGCATATTGAGTATCGTTCGGATCGACAATCGGACTTCTCAGCGGCTAAGCCGCGTGAGAAGGTTCCAGGGGAAGGGCAGCTCCTTGCTCGTACGACCCAGAACTTTGCGATAGAGTACTTCGAGGACACGCGCATCGCCGTCGGTCTAACAAAAGAGGAGTTGACACAGAAGCTCCCTCTAACAGGCCGTCGCAAGACGTGCAGCATACGGGTTGTACTTTATCATGATCCCGACTACGTTCCCGTGACCCGTGTGTGGGTCACCGATCCAGATCCTAAGTGCGGTGTTCAGTGGCTGAAGGAATTGCCTGGGTCCACCAATCCTGCCATCCTGGGCGCTGGTTCAACATGAATCGAACTCAACGCCGGCAGGCCGTCGAGCAATACAAGGTCGAAAAGAGAGGAATCTTTGGTCTAGGCGATCCTGGTCCTTGTCTTGGCCGCCTGCGTGACATAGTATTGGACGTGGAAGATCCACCAACTCCGCCCGAGCCCGCAGTGGCCCAGCCACCTGCGGTTCGTCCAATCTGAGGAGACCGCTGCCTACCTTGCGATACATCCAAAGGCAAGAAGAGCCGCACCGTGGGTTGTTGAGCGGCTTCGTCGCCCGGCGGCACAGGGCGGCCAAGCCGCAGCTGTAGCTACCGAGTCCTCTGAGGAGGGCGATTCCGACGACTAGGATGATGAGGATGTTTGGTGGAAGCAAACATGGTACGGCGGTGCCATAGCACGTGGCGGAGTTCCCTCTGGCCCAGCCGGCAGGGGCCCGCTGTCCGACGCGGATTCCGAGGTGACACAAGAGGCAAGCCCGACCTTGAGTCCGACGGCCGCCGCGTCGGGGCGAAGCGTGCCTCGGATGCCGCTGCAACATAGCTCGGCCCCAATGCCTAGCCACCGTGAAAAGGAAAGACTTGATGTGGATTACTTATGCAACCCGCTTACTGATCTTAGCTCAGTTGTTGACGAGCCCTTCCAACTCCCCAACGATTGGCAACATGCTAAGATTGATGCCGCTGTAGCTCGCTCCGTTTTTAAAATTGAGACCCAGGCTAATCAAGATGCCCATGCCGCTCTTAGACAGGATTGGGACATATTGCGAGACATAGGCACATGGAACGAGAAAAAGCTTAAATCATATTCCGATGTCGATGCGGACCTTAAAGGACAGACTGCCCACTTTGGTCGTCGGTTCGCAATCCTTGTGGAGAAGAACTCAGAGTTGCCACTCGGGCACAGAGATCGGAAATACAAAGGTCGGGTAGTTTTTGATGGTTCAAGCGTGAGAGATCAGAATAATGATGTTGCTTTATTTCAAGAACTTTCCAGAAGTCCTGCTACAATGCAGGCCAGCAAAGCGGCTGATACTTATGGGCTCTTCGAAGGCCATCGTATTGAACAAGCCGACGCCCGTCAGGCTTACACTCAATCAACTATAGTTGGCATTCCAACGTGGATATTCCTACCCCGTGATGAGTGGCCCGAGGAGTGGTCGCACATGCGCAATCCCGTATGCCCGTTGAGTTTATCTTTACACGGGCACCCTGATCCAGGAGGATATGGGGAGAAACGCTGCGAAGGGCACGTTACGGCTAAAGGATTTGTAAAATGCAGCCCGCGGCGCAGTTGCTATTTTCAGAAAGAGCTGGAGCTTTATATATATATATATATATATATATATATATACACGCTGGCGACTTTAAGCTGGCTGGCCCTGCAGGCAGGCTAGCTGAAGGTTGGAGGTTGTTACAAACCCCATCCCCCAATTGCCCGAAAGGCATAGGGATGGACCCTCCGACCGCGGTCGGACGATATTTGGGCTGTGAACATGGACTGTCTACGCAGTTTGTCGAGTGGCAAGGTGAGTTGCCCATTGTTTTGGATCCACCGCCTCCTAAAGCCAAAAAGAACGCCTCTGTCCCAGACGAGAGCAGCGAGGAGGAAACGGGGGGTGACTCGGCGGCCCAGCCGCCCGAGCCATGCCAACCGAGAGAACCCAAACAGGCCAGAGTCATAGAATACGACATGACTGAATTCTTCGAATCCTGTGTCACTTTATATGCACAGCGCACAGATACTGACCCAGCTACTTATCCCGCTGCGGGTACCCCGTTTGGACCCGAACTTGTCGATCTCGAAGATGGCCAAGGCGGCCCTAGAGGTGAAGTTTGCTCCCCCGCCGAGGAAGCAATCGCCTCCGCTTTACATATTAGAGTTGACGTTGGGCCCCCAGATCAAGAAATTGTCGTTCACGGCCTTGGCGCCGCAGCGGCCAGCCCCAATGACCCGGGGCCACCGACCCAGTCGGGAGAGCCCCAGCTCAGTGCGGCGAAAGTCTTGATGAAGATCCTTTACGGTGCGAGAATGGCTCGATGCGACCTGCTCCGCGCCGCGCGCCACGCGGCCAGTTGCATTGCCAGACAGAGCAGCAAGACATGGATCTCTTCCGCCTCATTTGTTACATCAAGTGCACCTCTCGTTGCCGCATGTCTTCATGGGTAGGTGATAGAATGGGGGATGTCTTGTTGAAGCAATACTCTGACGCGGACCTGGCCGGTGACATCCGAACACATAGGGGCACGAGTGCCAGTTATCAAGCAATTTGGGGCCCATGCACTCGAGCTGGGCAGTCTATGGGATCTCAGAGACAAACATGCGTTTCCCATAGTACTCTTGAGGCAGAGATTGTGGCTGACCTTGCCCTTCGAAAAGAGCTGCTTGCAGCCCTTCCGCTTTGAGAGATATTGCTTGGAAGAGAGATGCGTTGTTTGTTTTTAGAAGACAACCAGGCGGTATGTAAGGTCATTAAAGCTGGAGGGTCCATGGAGCTCATGCACCTACCGCGAACTCATCGCATTGATGCTGGAGCCGTGTCTGAACAGTTTTCTCGAGGTATCGTTGAGCTTCAGTACGAACGGACTCAAAACGACGCTGCCGACATTGGAACGAAAAGGTTCACAGACCCTTTGGACCGGGTTAAGGTGTTTTATCTCGTCGACGCTGCGACTCCCAAATTTTGGACCGGCAAGCGGTACCAAGACAATTTAGATTCGACGTTTTCAGACGGCCTTCCCCTGAAACCCGGGGGGAATTCTGAAGCCCCGCCCAGCTCCGAGTTCGGCTTTGCGGAGTGGAGCTGGCGTGCCTAGCAGAAAGATTAACAAGAAAAAGAAGCGCCCCAATAAGGGCAAGCCCGTTGTGCATTCTTCAAAACCAATAAATGCCCCAGCGGCACCTGACGGCGCACAGCGCCCGGCTGCTACCGAGGCTGCCCCCGGCCAAGCCGCGGCGGCGAACGTTGCCAGCCAAGCTGCGGAGGCGAATGCGCCCGGCCAAGCCGCGGAAGCATGCGCAAGTACTCTTGCCACGACCGAAGAAGGTTCCAGGACGAGCCCCGAGAAGCCCAGAACGATGGAAGAGATTACCGAGAAAAGCTCCGAGATTGAGATGAGAGCGATGTTTGAAACAACCGACAGTAGAACCCAATCTGATACATCGAATTTGTTAAAAAGATATGTGAATAACGAGCGAGCGTTGAGCCAGTTAACTCAAAGCAAGAAGAAACCATGCTCGGTTACAACCTTCTTCTATCTCACCTTCCGTCTGCTGCTGCTGCTAATTTCCAGGATAGGAGGGATCAACGGACACAACGCGGACAGAGTCTGAAACGATGGCACTTTGTTCCCAGACTTGTCACGTTTACACCGGCAAATGCCGATTCCCCGGTTGACCCGGATAGATTATATGATAGGCGTCGTACCTATGCCATCAATGCCCGACATGGTTTGACTATAGACCGCACGGACAGTTGGCGCGACGAAGATAATAAGTATCATCGCCCCTTTGAGCAGAATTCGAATGCCGATTCCAGCGATGGCGACTATCGCCCAAGTAGATGGACCGGCTGGACGGAATTCTGGATCCGGGAAGATTGTGCTCCGGCCACCCAGTGGGCCGGGGACCGTTTCTTGTTAGAATGTTGTTGTGGCCTTCAAAGCTGGATCGGAAACCATGAGAATTTGGTCGACGAATCGTGCAAGGTAATTCGGTACACGGAGAAGGAATATATGAGGACCGACGAGGGACGAAGGTTGGCTCTGAATGACATATAGACGTTCAAAGGAAAAACACATCACGTTATGAGGTTCTATGCCCTGTACAGGAGGCCCCCCCCCTGGCAATACGCGAACGAAGCCCATATTCTTCGTACTGGAAACCATAGAGCGATGCGTAGGCTTCGAGGCATTAGGACAGACTTTAGCTATCTGTTTTGGAAATTATTCGAGATTGCCCGTGCTGCGCACACAGCGGGGGGTGCTGTTTGCCTTGACTGGTCAACTCAGTGTAATTATCGGAGGAATCCCCAGGCGAGAGAGTTCATGAGAGAGCTTGAGTTTGTCAAAACGGTTTTGCATGGGTGTGCGCATGGATTGAGGGACAGCAAGGGTAATTTCATGAAAAAGCCCTGGACGATTGCATCCACGTCTCCCGACGTGACGGAAGGACTCGAGCGCAGGTGCGATGGCACGCATGAGCACGTTGAGGCCAGAGGGAGGGAGCGTAAGTCAGCTGAGGATTACACGGATGCCTTTGCCAAACAGGTTCATATTGTTGTTGCTCGTGCCGCAGAGCGCGTGTTGTCGTCTCGTCGCCGCCCCGTCCCATCTTCTGATTTCGCATGTGCCGCTGCCGTTTTGTCTCCAGAGCTTGCGCGGGCTGCCCAGTGGCCGGCCCCCCCTCGGACCGCGCGGCCGCCTTGTTGCGGCTGTGCGGGCCTTGCCTGCCGCGGCCCCCATGCGCCCGATTGGTCATCGACCAAACCCCAGCGGCCAAGCCGTCGGGGGAGGGCGCGACTTCGGTGTGCTCGGATGATATCATATACGAACTCGCTCCTGCGTCGCCTGAGGAGGGAGAACCCCCGATCGAGCCCAAAGGAAAGGCTCATTCCAATCCAATTCGAAATGCACCCCCATCGGCCCAGCCGAGTGGGGATGTCGCCCCGCCGGCCGAGCCGGCCGGGGAAGTGGCTGATCCTTTTAGTCCGAGCGATGTCGTGATGAATGTTGACATCGAAATGGAGGCTGGCGTAGAGATTCACGCAGAAGAGATCGCAGCTCGCAAAAGAGCTGCCGACGTTGCCATTGATGACAACAAGCCTGCCAAGAGGACAGCTATCTCTTCGCAGGAGAAATACAGTTCCCGCGAGGAGAGACCCATCTCCCGTTGCTTTCCTGGCAAGAAAGAATGGTCCAGGCCTAGTTATGTCGGGAACATTAAGGTCGTACGCAAACGGGGATGGAGTCGGCGCTTCACGATGTGGAGACATAACATATTACACATACGGGACGACCAAGTCGTTACCGCACTGAAGGCAGATTAAGCCAACACTTCCCAGACGATTTGTGAGCGTTTGTTTTCCCAAGTCTCACAAGACCCGTGAATCGCCCATTGGACTACATTCGATAGAATGGCAACGTGCCGTTTTGATTGTGCCCCCCCAGAACTTGACCAAATTCTTGTGGGTACTTACTTTCAGTCGCACCCTGATGAAATGACGAAGCTGGTCTGCAGGTTGTACACAAACGCACCGAGGGGGGGCTCGACGCCCCGCCCGGACTCGAGAAGGGAGAGGTCGTGGGTCCCCCTGTTGGCCCAGGCGTTCGGCGGAGAACAGTCTACGGAGATTTTGTGAGCGTCCCAGTAAGGGGCCGTAAGACAGAAGGTGCCCCCGTTTTGTGGATGAACATTTGGGGCCCTTCGCCACGCGCACCGCCCCGCGGCAAAGCCACTGGAGACGGTTGGGGAACGATCTATGCCCTGCCTGTTGTCAAAGGCTTACCTTACACGCCAGTGCATGTTGTTGAGGAGGCTCTCACAGATTCAGCCAGAGCCAATTACTTTGAGTCTTCCCCTCAGTAGGCGGTTGCCCGGCGAAAGGCTGCACCTTCGTGGACGCGCCCATGCAACTTCAACGCGTGGCTCGCCAGCACGACGCAGTCGCTGCTGGAGAGGCCAAATCTGCTTGAAGATCCCGAACAGCGACGCCTTGAGGCGCCCTAAGAGGGCCCTCCCGACTACAGAGAGGAGGGCCCCGACCGGGCGCCGAAAAGGGCACGCTTGGGAGTGGGGGTGTCGACCGGCCCAGTCGGTTCGGCAAGCCGCCAAGCGAACGTCGCCATCGCGCATCCTTCGGCCGGATCTGGCCCACAAGTCTGTGTACAATCCTGGAGCTGGTCGGCAGGCGGCCGGCGGATCATCCGCTGGGTCAGCCCCGAATCCGACTGCCCCGCCCGGCCATGCCGGCGGCGGGGCGGGCGGGGGCTTTCCTCCCGGCCCAGCCGGTGGTGGAGGTGCTCCGTCTGGCCCAAGTGGCACTCCCTCTGGAAACGCACCGCCTTCCGGCAACCCCTCTGGGGGCGGCGGTGGAGGTGGGCCCCCAGGTGCGGGGTCGACGGTAGCGAGTGACGTGGGGAATGGCCCGCCCTACCTCGGGCGGGGCCCCTGGAACGTCCTCGACTATTCTTGGGCGAATGGAGAGTATGCTGCGGACCCCAAGCCGCCGCCGCATGAATGGGAATGTAAAGTGAACGAGATTATTCAGCTTGATGTTGATATTACCGATCCCCAGTTGAAAGCCAGGGCGCTCAAGTTGTCGTTTCTTCAGAGGCGCCAGGTAATAACTGAGATTGCCCGCCAGAATGGACACTCATGGATCCCATTCGTCGGCGAGGACATTGCGGCCATGATGGCCACAGGCAAATCAATTAAGGACTTATTCCACCCTTTGTGCTTGATGGATCATCAGCAATGCAAGTTTTGGTCTTGTTCCGTCCATAGTGTCTCTGATTCTACGATCGCGTTTCGGAATGCGTCCAAGAAGGTCACGCCCAGTCTTCTCCCTCAGTTCTATATGCAGCACCACGTACGCGGCATTTCATCGAGGATCATGAGTGGATGCATGGCCCCCGGCCTTCGGGAAGAGGCTAAGAACCACACATGGGATGAGCATAAGTACTACAAGAAAGGGATCCATACGCCGGTGCTTTTTATAGCTTGCAGCTTCAATGGCATTGTTGATGGAACCGGCGAATTGAACGGAGTTGACCCAGGGGGAAAGCGACAAGAAAATCCAACACTATTCGCTGGGACCCTCCGAATAATGGTAGAGGTGGCGGAGCGTCTTGTGGGCGAAGCGATCACTCGCGCAACGGTTGGAGCGATAGAGATCATGTGCGTTGGTGGGGGCCACAAATGCTGGAGGTCGGCCGGAGGCGGCGTTGACCGAATGTGGGATGGCGCTGCCACCCTTGTCCGGGCTCGAATGAACCGTCTGATTGAAGGCTGCAAAGCTGTGGGAACTTTTCCGCGCATCATGATTCTTGACGGTGCGAGCCTTTATCGCAATTGCAGCACCCACCAGGGGATGTTTACCACTTTTGGTCTGAACATAGTGACTATAAGGTGGATAGGGATGGACAAATGGTGAGTGCGAAAGCGGCCGAGTTGTGCGCTGAGCACATGTTTAAGGCCGCTAAACTCGCCGCATTGTTCTTTTGCCAACCCTCCGGCGGCCCAGCCGTTCAGGGGGGTGGCACATCAAAGAAGACAAGAGCCGATGGGTATACATTGGAAGAGGCTACCATTGATGAGCTAGTCATGTACTGGCAAGACTGGAGCCCTACAGAGGACAATGTGCCCAAGTCTGTGCTTAATACTCGCCCGTTCAAATTGCCCTTGAACCCCATTGCATTCCCAGCCGTCCAAGACGGATCTGGGGGCGGGGCGATCCATTTTAATTATTCCGTTGCATTCATTGACTTTCTTAAGCGAGGAGATGCATATACAAACTCTTTCCCGTGGCAAGATGATCATGATTTCTTGCCGCGTGGTCGGCCCTTCGGTCCGGGAACGCCCCCAAAGGGGAATCGCCTTCGGCTGCCGAACGAAGGAGTTCAAAATGATCAACACATGCGCCCGGCAGTTGATGAGTTGAAGAAGGCAGCGCGTGTTGCTGCACCCAGCGGCCTAGCCGCCTCGGGTGACGTTACTGCAGCACGGTCGGCCCAGCCGCCCCGCGGACCCGTTCTGGCCCCTGCAAAGGGCGCACAGGATGCTAAGACACCTGGTGAAGCAGCGGAGGAAGCTTTTTGTATAAAATGCCCTGTCGGCCAAGGAACCAAGCTCAGCCAAAAGTATAGTTAAATCCCCACTTCGTTTGAAGTCAGGCGGCGGCCCTAATCGCCCTGCTGACTGGGAACAAGATTGGCCTGTGCATCAGATGCACCAGAAAGATACGAAATTGCCCTACAAAGGTGCGCCCGACAAGGAACCAGTTCCTTGCGGTTTCCTCCGACCGTTCACTGTAGCGAGCGGTGAGCTCTACAGACCCATGATGCCTGGGAATGAGTACCCACGGGGAGGAAGGCCGTGTTGCACGAGTGGCAAAAGGGGAACACCCGGCCCGCAGTCAAGAATTCGGCATGATTCAAAGACACGCAAATGGAGAGGCGTGGTTCGGTTTCCAGATGCTGCAGAAGTCCACGAATACCCCAGTCTTGTAATTTATGTTTTCCCGAACTGGGCACGTTTCTTTGTGATTAAGGCCGATCGATCGTGCGCAGACCTAAAGGCCGCTGTTGCTGATCGCCTGAATTGGGCGAAATTGTCAACGAAGACCCACGGGGCGGGCATCAATAACTGCGTTCAGCTTACTTTGCCCTTCTATGTAACGGACGAAAAGCTCGGGGAGGTCCAAGACCCATCCTCAGGCTGGACCAGACAGTCTCATGGTGCGTCTGTGACCGCCCTCCATTCGATTTTGGAGGGCCATCAGTTGCTTACATCCAATCCTCAATACGGAGGGAGTATCAAGCAGAACAGGGTTGGTGTGTATTCTGTTCCGTGCACCAACAATCCTTCCACTCGTGCAACATATTCTGTTGCAGAGGAGACTTTTGGAGATGGCATCTGGGCAGCTGCGGAGATCGTTTTCTATTCAAAGCCCACAATCATCAAGGGGAACCCAGATCAGTTCGTCAGTGAACCATCGGAAATGGTATTGTATGAGCTTCGCCTCTACCATTGGACTCCGGCGGCGCTTCCTGTCGCGCCGGCTTATGCCTTCCTGTAACATGTCGCTAGACAAAATGAATGGCCCTTGGAGCAAGACTGCGGGATCGAACGGTATCGCGACCAAGCGAGGGGGGATGCCACGGACCAAGTCCGGAAGGCACAGAGCCAGTGGGTCCCAAATTTGGGGCCCATTGTTTGGCAGAAGGATCGAAGCCTTCATTTTGAGAATAATCGTTACTTCGATGATATTTGGCCTTGGCTCCAGAAGAAGGGAGTCAGGCTCGCTAAGATTAATCCATTGCACAAGGGCGAGGCTTCGGAAGCGTCTAAGGCGCTTGTCCAGGCTAACGAGGACAGCGACGAGGAAGCCAAAGCCAAGTCGTCAACGGGTGCTCAGCAGCCGGCGCCGACGACAAAGCCGTCTGGCGCATCTTTTTCATTTGTCACCGAGGACTTCCCACCTTTGGGACAGCCTATATTTTGCGTTGGGAGAGCGCCCGAGTCTCCGCCCGGCAAAGCCGTGGCGGAGGCGCGGCCTCCACTTCCCAAAGCTGCTGCACTTGCGAAAGTGCCTACGCCTCCCCCCCCTCCGAGGGAGGTGCCGGCACCAGTTGGATCAGTGGGCGAGGTGCCGAAGAAACCTCCACCGCCCAATGCGATGGCGCCGCCGCCGGCCGCGAAGCCGAACGCCGTGCCGACGAAGGACTCACCTTCACCGAAGCAGGAGGAAATTGTGCCGAAGAAGCCTCCGCCTCCATCTCATGCGAGTCCAGAGGCGCGAACGCCGAAGCCCCCGCCAGCTAAGGTGGCTCGCCTCGACACTGGAGCTGACGATCTTTCCGCATTCAAAGTTGCGCAGCCACCGGCCGAGCCGGGGGGCTCAGAGACAGCGAAAGGCCCGCCTAAGCCATGGGCACCAAGTCTTCGCGATCCTGAGCTTCCCCCCCGGGCCAACAGGTGGAATTTTGATCGTTCGTCGCACGTTGACCAAAGACTCCAGAAAGCTGAGGCCGCGCCCAAGGCAGCGCCTCAGCGGTGCCGAGACCCGGGATCTTCCCTGCCTGCCCGAGGCGGTGCTGGGATGGACCAGACTGCGCAGGCGGAGAGCTCCGTCGCAAAGGCAGCGGCAATCGATACAGAAGCCAAGACTGCCGAGGATGTGGGCTCTGATCGCCACGGAGGCAGTGAGAGGCCAGAGACTCCTGCGGCATCTATCCCGGAGCAGACGGATGGAGATTCTTCGTCAGACGAATCACAGCCCCCATGGGGGGCCGACGCTGCATCCAGCATTATCCGATCTCTCAAAGAAGTCCCACATCGCCACTTCAAGGGCAGGCAAGCACGCAAAGCACGGAAGAATGATAGATATTTCTTTTACCAGTGGCGTCGCGTTGTTGCTGACCGACCGCCAGATGCCGAATGCCCCGAGGATTTGCTGGAGATTGAAATGCACGTTGACACAGCAAAGAGGATCTACGATAATGCTGAGAAAAAAGGGGAGACACGAGCCGGGAACATACTCGGATCCATGGAAGAAGTTTGCAGCCGCTGTTGTTCAGCAGATCCGTAAGGCGGCGCCAGATTTTGTTCCTACTCCTGTGGTCGCCGCCAAGAGCAAATGTTCACAGCCTCGCGCTGAAGGCGAATCTGTTGCGAGTGGAAGCAGACTCCCCCCCCCCCCCCTGCGCCGCCGTCCGGCCCGGCCGCGTCGGCGAGCTTACCTGCGCCTCCGCCTGGCCCAGCCAGAGCGGAGGCCAAACCGGCGCAGGAAGACAAGATGATGGTCGATTCGGGCGCTGCTGCTGCGTCATGCGCTGCGCCTTACGAGGTTGCCGAGTCTTCCCCTACCAAGCCGCGCTCTTCCGATGAGGAGGATGCACCCGCTGCAAAGGCACCGCCGCCAGCCGCCGCTTCGAGTGCACATGGCGCGGCGGAGCCTCCCTCTGTGGACCGAACCCCGGGTGTCCCAGACACACCGGGCTCCCTTGAGGCCAGCCCAGATCTTACCCAGCTCAATGGCTTCCCGTATCAAGGGGATCCTGAGCTCATTCCCATTGAGGAAGAGCATTACCGATCTGGCCCAGCCTCTGCCAACTTCTTCCGCAGAGAAAGGTTGCCACCTGCCCCCGACAAGCGGCAGCGTAAACCGTTGGACGCCCCGCCCCAAGAGGACGATCAGGAGATTAATGTCGGGCGCGCTGACCGCTTTAGGGGCAAAGAGCTTTTTATATTTCGCTGGATGAGCGCACTCGAATTATTCATCGCACGCCCCCCGATCTAAGGCGAAGGGCTCGAGAGGCCCACGCTGCTGGTCCAGTGCCCCCGCGGGTCGAGGCCATTCGCAATAAGTTCATTAGTGCCCTCAAATACATTGCAGAATTCGTTGAGGATCCCATATTTGCACTATTGAGCGAACTTTCCATAGACGAGGGCACGTTCGATCAGGTGCGAGAATTCCTCCCTGCTGAGTTTTATTATGATGATATTCCCGGCGGATTTGATCCTCAGTCTTTTAAGGTTTTGACCCCATTGGTTGTTGGGGTCACTGATCGCGATAATCCGGCCGCCCCAGGCAGTGCGGATTTTTGGCGACCCCAAAGCTGTCGAATAGACGAGTTCGCTCAGCGCGTTGGTGATTGCGCGACGTATATCGCGAGGTATTGTTCGGATTATGCAAGATCCGCGGGGGGTTGGGTCTACTTTAGAGACCTGGTTGAGAAGATGACCGAGGATGGATTTGGATATCAAACATGTGCACTTGCTGCAACCGGCCTAGCCGCGTTGCAGCCGGGGACTGTGGAAGTCCTCGGTGTGCTCCCTGACGACAATGCCAGCATCAAGGAGGCGACCGTTTACAAAATGTGGCATGGCTACAAAGCTTGGCCCTCTCGAGGCGCGGAGAGGACTAACTCTCCCATTCCTGTTTTCTATCGAACATGCCAGGGACATTCCACTTTCGTTGCTTCACTTGAGATAATGCACGTGCCTTATGACCCTGGCCTAGCCAGGTGTCATGGGCCCCTTCTCCATATCACTGATATGGAAACGTTGGTGGAATCCATGGTCGGAGAAGTCAGGTTCCCAAAAAGAGACTCGGGGCTTTGCCTCGAGGCGGACTACGAATTGTCGAGGCTTCTCCCGACCAAGAAGGATCCGAGCATGCACGGCCAAGATCATCTTCCTTCCTGGCTAAGCCAGCGGAGGTATGGCGAGCCTGCTCCTGTGAGGACGCGCCAGGCCATGGGCAGCGACCCACAGCCAGGAGAGCCACCGTCAATCGGAGCATGGCCCGCAGTGGACACAGTCCGTCTGTGGGACCAGCTTCCGACTCACAGAGAATCCTGGCCGTTAATTAATGTATTCGATGGCCGTGTGTTCACCCGCTTTTCGTACCGGATGTGCCAGGGCAGGACTCTTGTGTCCCATGAGGTGCCGAGGTTCACTGACATTGACAAAGCCGTCACCTTCGCCAAAGTCAGCGACTGGTGGGATCGTGGAGACAAGCGAATGTCTTGGTCAATTGTCATCAATCAGGAGTGGACATCGCACGAGGTAAATTTTGATAACGCCTCGATGCTCGGTTGGATTCACACTGACGAGATTTTGTCTTTGGTCCCAGATCATAGGCCTCCGTTGCCTCCAAGGGCAGAAGCATTTATTCAGTCTGTCCCCTGGGAGGACGATGGTCGGTTCCTCTGCGCTAACTTGCACTGGGTGTGAACTGGCTTTGGCCGTTGCCCCTCTTGCAGTAATCCAATCAAGTATAAGCACATGGTTGCCCATGATTATTTGCTTCAGTCGTGCCGACGCAAGATCATTCGAAACTCGCTTTGGAACCATGGCATTTTATTGCATGTTGACAATCTTGAGACGCTCCCTTATGAGCGCGATCGTTATGTCGGCGAGCTTGTGAGCAGACAACCGAGAGCTTCGGCGGACGTAATAAAACAACAGCAACAACAATCTGAAGTTGGAGCGCAAGTGGGCAACGAATGATCAGTATATTAGATTGGCTGCTTCGGGTCAAACCTTTGGAAACAGCCGCCCGGATTGTGTTCCTGCCTGGATTCCTGAGCGCGTTGCGGCCCAGCCGCCGGCGCGCCGCGGCCCCTTCTTTCAGTATCTTGAACCTCTGAAGAGGCGATTTATAAAATGGCTTGCACATTTGGCTGAGAGAGAAAGGGTTCAAGCTCCAACGACCGCGGAGTGGTGGCCCTTATTTTGGACAACAGAAATTGACCTATATGCGCGTCCCATGTCTTGTCCCGCTCTGGCTGCCTTTGAGTGGCCAGAGGTACTCGACTCACGCTTTGAACCCATTGAAGGTTGGATTGAATGGGAACGCAACATGACTAATGCGAATATCTTCACACCAGCGCTTCGGACATTGCGCGACGCAAGAGAGGGAACAGCACCCTAGCTGCCCGTTGCCCAGGGCAGCGCTGTGGGCGCCACAGGGCCCAGCCCTCGTGGACGTCGGTTGCTTGGGCAAATAATTTTGTGGCACGTCTTCGTCGTGCTTCCCAGTCCGTCAGCAGGCGCAACAAAATATGTTCCAAATGCCCTCTTATCTCGGTGCGCAAGCATGCCAAACCTGCCGCCGGTCCAACCGTGACGGCAGGTGAGGACAACGTAGACATGACCCTTGATTTCACCGCAGTCTGCGGGTCCCAGGCCGGGCAGATACTTGACGGGAGGATCAATCTTGATCAGCCCGATGGGTATGTGCATTCTCATCGCGATGACAGGTCGTTGAGCACCACTTTGACCGAGGACGGAGCCAAACCTGTGGCGGCTCAATATGTCATGGAGTACACCAGCTATCGCCCGGACACACATGAACCTGAAAGGTTACGATTGTCGGGCGAAGTATCGCACGACGTTCCAGAAGACGCGCGGCACACCATTGAATGGAACTGGAAGATCCCTGTTGAAGAACTGGAGTTGGGTCTCCGCATTATTTGCTTGATTGCGATGGTTCGCGAGTTCATTAGTTGTTTCATTGCCGAGGGATATTACATAGCATGCCCTGGGGCTAACTTTCTGGCCCGCGGCGCCGGCGCAGAGTGCGACGATGACAAGCGTAGAACGGATGCATACGCCCTTGATTGCCGCATTCGTGCGGCGATTGAGACAGACGACCTCGTCGAGGAATGGGCCCATGATTTGGGCAGACAGGGTCGCGCCGGCATCCGTCGTCAGGACATGAAGCTGCAAGAAGCTTTTTATTGGTTATATCCATTCGTGGACGCAACTGAGCTCCAAGACAAAGATGAAGGCCCCTTTCGCGGTGCCTGCGGCAAGTTTGGTTTTTTGCTGCTATTGCCGCAAGGGATATTATTAGATGTGCCAGAACGCAACGAGTGACTAGTGTTCGTGAGAGTGGAGGCGCTGATGGGCCCTCCGACGGCCAAGCCGATACGGAGGGGCCCGCTTTGGCGAAAGCGCGGCCCAGAACAGCTGGTCGCCCCGATTCGCCACCTCCTCCGCGCAGACCCGACGTCCAAGACGATCGGGCCAAGGATGGCGCCGCGGAATCTCCGTACTCTGCCGGCGGTCAAACCGCCGCGGCAGGAGATGAGCACCCATGGTATTCGTCTGACAGGGGCACGTGGGATTGGTCTAGGCCTACGCGCGCGCGCGGCGGAGCCATGGATGCCGGGCGCGCGGCTGGCGGCTACGACCTCTCGAGGCACTGCCCGCGCTATGCGAATGATGCGCTGGATGGATGCTGGGTTCACCGTGACGTGATACACTGGATGACTCCCAGGGAGAGCCAGTCACGTGCGCGGCATGTCGCGTACCTGAATGACTACAATTACCGCTTTCCGAGAGATGGAAAGGGCTCCAAGGACAAGAACAAAAACAATGACAAGTGCAACAGGTCAGCTCCTTACGCTGGCCGTGGCAAGGGATGCAGATCCCGTTCGCCTCATTGGGCCGCTGATCAGACGGGAGGCTCGTCATCTTCGCATCCGAGACCTCCGTCTCCGCCATCGGGGCGATACTTTAGAACAAGAAGTGAGAGCAGGCAGAGCCCGGGCGACCAAGTCGCCGCGGGCGCGACCGAGCGACAGTCGCTTCGGCAGAGAGAATTTATTTAACTATTGGCGGGGTTCGTCGGGTTTCTCCGGCCTTCAGCTCCCTGGCAACCACCGTTGTGCGGTAACATGCTTTTGGGGTTCGCTCCGGTGGCTGTATATATGTACAGGCCAGGCGAGCTGTGGCTGGATGGGCTCTACGAAGCCCGCCGCGGGGGGAGTAAATATGCTCCTCTCTGCCTCATCTTGCACTTGCCTCTCTCGCTGCCTGCCTTGCCACACCTTGACTCTGCGGCACTGTTCCGCAGCTGTGTATGCTCTCAGGTCAGAGAAGGAGCGCGCCAGCCCTCGGCCGCCGCGCGTCGTCGGTCGTCGGCCAGCCGGCCTCCTCCCGCCCCATACTTGAGTGCAGTTGCTTAACGGTTACTTGTAGTTTCATCGATGTCTCATCCCGTGTCCTCTACTATTGAGCAGAGTCAACACGATACCTTACTTCCTTTGTCATCTTACCCCGGGGAGGAAAGACCTGCTTCGCCATGGAACCTGTGATTGTTTTGTCAAGCTCAGCGCGCGATTGCCAGCAATCCGCAACTGCGGCGACACCTAAGAACGGACGCAGCCATTGCGGTCGCTGCGAACGAGCCACCCTGATTGCCGCCAGTGCGGCCTCTGCGGTCAGCCGCCCTCCCGCGGTCCGCAACTGCAGTCGCTGCGAGAAAGCCGCCCTTACTGCCGCCATTGCGGCTTCTTGTCCTCGGCCTGCTTCTTCTTCTTATTATTAGTTATTATTCTTCTTATTATTACTTTTATTGTTCTTATTGGTCTTCTTCTTTGGCGCGGTTTTGGGTTTCGCCTCCCACAGCAGCTCTTCTCCTTTCATGACGGGCGCCGTATTCACCAACACAGGGGGCTTCACGGCGATCGCGACCCCGCGTGTCTTGGGCGCGCACACCTTCAATTCTTTCTCCTGGAGCTTCATGTTGATGCGCGCAACTGCGCTTCGATTGCTCTCGTTGCTCTGCAGGATCTCATGTGGCGTTTTGAATTCGGGTTGCAAGTAGAAGGTCGTGGGCGGGGCCGCATCTGGTGCCCCTTTTCGCACATGCCTGCACGGGCCTTCTCTCGGGGCACGTGCTGGCGGACAACACTTTGGATGCTTTTGGGGTGCACGGCCACAACTCGATGGTCTGCTCGTCGTGTGCGGCGGTTGCCTTGACCGCCCGCTTGGCTGTGGCAACATTTTGAGGCACCCCTACCTCCGCGTCCGCATCGGCGCACAGGTGGTGCGTCCAAAGGGACAGCAGCACTGCGCCTGCCCAAGCGGGCTCCCGCCCCAGCTCCTTCGCTGCCGTTGAAGTCCTCCACTCGGTGCGTGGCAGAGGGAGGGGTCCTTGTGGAGTAGCCGTGGCTTCCCTGCTGTTTTGGTGGTTCGTTGGTAGTTGCGTCCTGGGGTCAAAGGAAATGACCGTCGGCCCCAACCTCCACCAGCTACCCAGCCGCCGCCCTTGTTTTTTTTTTTGTGTGTGTGTGTGTCTTTCGAGGCAAGCGAGCCTCAAAGGCTAAACGTAAACAAATCTAAGACTACCCTGATTCAAGTCTGATTTAACTCTGGTCCGGAACTCTGTTTCATTTATGTTTTTTTGAAACTCTGATTTGATTATGGTCTGAACTCTGCTTTAACTCTGATTCGGCTCTGCCCCCAGCCAGAGTTGAATCAGAGTTTAATCGAGTTCCAGACCAGAGCGAAATCAGAGTTTCAGCTGAACCAGAGAGATGAATCAGAGTTTCAGGCCAGAGCCAAATCAGAGTTTCAGCCAAACCAGATAAGAGTTTCAGACCATAGCCAAAACAGAGCCGAATCGGAGTACCATCAGAGTTCTGGCAGTCCGCGGTGGCGCGGGGCGCGCTGCGCAAGTGCGCTTGTCCTCTCTCCTTGCCCATCCTCCCTCCTCCCTTCGCTCTCTCTTTTCCTACCTCGTCTATCCCCTCCTTCCTTCCTCCGCTTCCCTCTCCCTCCCTTCCCCTCCTCCCCCGTTCGCGCCCCTCTTCCGCCCTTTCCCCTCCTCTCCTCCTCAGATTGTCTCCTCCCTCCTCCCCTTCTCCCCGCACTTCTCCTCCACCTTCCGTCCTCCTCCTCCTCCTCTTCCTCCCCCCGTGGCCTCACTAATCCCGTGTCCTCCTTCCTCGGTCGCCGTCGCCCTCCACGTGCTGCCTTCCCCTGCCCGCGGCCCCCATTCCTCCCTGCGTCCTTTTGTTCCTCCTCCTCGTCCTCCTCACCTCCCCCCCCCTCCTCCGTGTCGATCGTCAGTCTTCGCTCCTCGACCTCAGCGTCCCGCCCTCTTTATCGCCCTCGCGCCCCCCCTCGCTCCAGGCCCCGCGCCTGGCCTCGTCTCCGCCCTCGCCCCCGCGCCTGCCCTCGCCCCCGCCCGAGGCCATTTTCACTTCAGCCCTCTTTTCGCCTTTGCCTTCGATCCCGCCCTTGCTCTCACCGTTGTTCCCGCCCTCGTTCCCGCCCTCGTTCCAACCTTCGTTCCCGCCCTCGCTTTCGCCGTCGTTCCCGCCCTCGCTCCCGCTGTCGCTCCCGCCCTCGTTTTCGCCCTCGTTCCCGCCCTCGCTCCCGCCCTCGTTCTCGCCCTCGTTCTCGCCTTCGTTTTCACCCTCGTTCCCGCCATCGTTCCCGCCCTCGTTCTCGCCTTCGTTTTCACCCTCGTTCCCGCCTTCGTTCCCGCCTTCGTTCCGGCCCTCGTTGTCGCTATCCTTCCCGCCCTCGTTCCCGCCCTCATTCTCGCCTTCGTTTTCGCCCTCGTTCCGGGGCCGCCTGGAGGTCGCCCGGGGGAAATCAGACTTGAAACAAAGTTTCGGCCAGACCTCAAACAGACCTCAAACGGACTTTAAACATACCTCAAACAGACCTAAATCAGAGATTGGCCCAGAACAGACGTCAAACAAACTTCAAACAGACCTCAAACACACGTCAAATAGACTTTTACAGAGTTCAAACAGACCTCCCGGAGGTTCCCCAGGGGTTTCCCGCAGTCTCCCCGGAGGTTCCCTTGAGGTTCCCCGGAATTTCCCCGGAGGCGCCCAGGGAATTCCCGAGGCGCCCAGAGGAATCCCGGAGGCGCCCCCCGCCCTCATTCCCGCCCTCGCTCCCCCCTTCGTTCCCGCCCTCGCTCCCGCCCTCGTTTTCGCCCTCGTTTTCGCCCTCATTCTCGCCCTCGTTCTCGCCCTCGTTCCCGTCTTCGTTCCCGCCTTCGTTCCCGCCCTCGTTCTCGCCCTCGTTCCCGCCCTTGTTTCCGCCCTCGTTTTCGCGTTCGTTCTCTCCCTCGTTTTCGCCTTCGCTCCCGCCGTCGCTCCCGCCATCGTTCCCGCCGTCGCTCCCGCCCTTGTTATCGCCCTTGTTCCCGCCCTCGTTCCCGCCCTCGTTCCCGCCCTCGGTCCCGCCCGCGTTCTCGCCTTCGTTCTCGCCCTCACTCCGGCCCTCGTTCCCGCCCTCCTTATCTCCCTCGTTCTCTCCCTCTTTCTTGCCTTCGTTTTCGCCCTCGTTCTCGCCCTCGTTCTCGCCCTCGTTCCCGCCTTCGTTCTTGTCCTCGTTCTCGCCCATCGCCCACGCCCCCTTTCCCGCCCCAGTTCCTGCCCCCGCCTCCGCCTTTTTTCTCGCGATCGTTCCTACCTTTATCCCTTGTCCCCGCCTTCGTTCTGGGCACCTCCCAGGGCACCTCCCGCGCCCCCGAGCCTCGCGAAAAGCGCAGTGGTTCTCCTCTGCGCGTCCTGCCCCCGACCTGTCCCGGGCGGGCGGCGGGGCGGTCACCGCGATGCGCACCCTGTCGCGGCGCGGCAGCCGGCAACCCTGAGGAGCGAGCCTCGGGTGAGCCTTTTTTCGCCCCAGCTGCCGTTGAGCAGCTTTGGGCAGGGCCGCGCAGGCGGGGCCCGCGGCCCCGCCCCAGCTCGCAGCATTTGGCAGCTGGCGGCTGGGCCTGAGCCACGACCTGCCGCTCGGCTGACGCAATCCTTCTGTTGTTCTTGAAGACGCATGCGCACGGGGCCGACCAGCAGCGTTCTGAACGCGCTCTGCCAGAGTGCCCCCCCCGTGACTTCCCCGCGGTGGCGGGGGGGGGCGTTCCAGAGCCCTGGGCCCTGGGAGGGAGTTGCGACGCGCTCCTCCAGGATGCCCCCCCGGGACCGCTACCCGTGACGGGGGGGGCGCCCTGGAGGAGCGAGCGTCGTCGTCGTCGTCGTCGCCGCCGCAACGGCGACGACGGCGACGACGGCGGTGACGGCGGGGAGAGGGGAGAGGAGAAGGAGGAAGAGGAGGGCCCGCAGCACAATTCAAGCGCGTGTACTGTTTATTTTGTCGTTTTACCATTATCATTGCGCGCGTGCGTGCGCAATGTTATGATTTTGATACATTGTATGTTATATGTATATATATATATGATACCGGAGAAGAGCCCAAATCAGGGCTATAGGGCAATTGAGCCATAGGGCTATAAAGCTGAAGGGCTAGAGAGTTGTAGGGCTACAGGGCTATAAGGCTATAGGGCACCCCCGGGCACCCCTGGGCACGCCCAGGCACCCGGGCCCCCGGGCCCCCGGGCACCCCCGGGCACCCCCGGGCACCCGGGCACCCAGGCGTGCCGCGAAAATCGGCGGCAAACCTAATCTAACCATACGAATCCGCTCGGACCCCTAGAGAGGCAAGCTCCGATTGGGGAGCAACAAACTCGGTCGCCGCCGTCGTCGTCGTTGTTTTCATCGCCTTCGTCGTCGTCGTCGTTGCCGCCGCCGTCGCCGCGGCGCCGTCGCCGTCGTCATCGTCGCGAGACGGGGGAAGGGGGGGAAGAGATTGGGTGCATATCAACAAATTAAGAACGAGGCAGGAAAGGGCGCAGGATGGGGGGGATGAGGGCGAGGAGGCGGAAGAGGACGTGGAGGATTTCTAGATACAGGGCCACACCGAAGGCGATTGTGCTGTTACCCTGCCGCGTTCTGGCCAAAATTCCGCATCGTTCAACGGTGTGCCCGGGGACTGCTTTGATCGATGCGCGTTGTTCCAAGCAGTGCCCCAGCACTGTGTCGACGGATTCTTTCTACAAGTGCCATAAGTTCATCCCCATCCCCGAGTCCCATCCAGACCCCTACCATCTCGGCCCCCCAGCCGGGGATACACCTCATCTCCATCCCCGACCAGAGGGGAACATCAACTTGGAATCGGCGGCACATGGACCCCCGATGGCGAATCCCCACAGTGCTGGGCGGGGTCGGCTACCGGGCCTCCATCGGCGATCAATGGGCGCTCGTGCGTCGATGCGTCCCCCCTGAACCAATTTGCCCTGAGCGTTGCCCCTTTCGGAATCATTTAGCCGGCCCCTGTCCCCATCCCCATCCCCATCCATACCCCCACCATCTCAGCACCCCGGTTGGGGATATACCTTTCAAAACCCGAAGTGAACAACAAATCGGCCATATGGGCCCAGGCCGCGCCCATGGGGATAGAAGTCGGTCGAACGATGCTCAGCGACGGGAAGGGTCATGTGTTTATTGAGGTCCTCCTCCTCCTCCTCCTCCTCCTCTTCCTCCTCCTCCTCCTCCTCCTCCTCCTCCTCCTCCTCTGTTTCCCCTTCCTCATCTTCCCCACCCCCCCGCTTTCCGATGCCAGCAGCCGATGCCGATGCCGCTAATCACCCAGGCATGCTCGCGCCCCGAGAAGGTCGGGACGGCGGTTCTCCTCAGTGTTCGTCTTCCAGGGGGCCCTCACCGTGCCCTGGGACCGTCGAAGATCGGCTCGGGATGGAACATGTTCTATGGCGAAGGGGTCGGGATCTTCGGAGAGTCAGTATCGACAAACATCAGAACCTCGAATGTGTGGGGCAACCGATTCTGATGTAGCTATGTTAGGTTCGTGTCGTGTCGATTGGCGGCGACCCCGCCGCCGGCGTTCAACGTTGAACGCCGCCGTCGACCCAGATTTGGCTCGATCTTGAACGATCTGACGTTTCGGAAGGGGTAGGTCGTTCAAGGTTGAACGATCCTCGCGACGTCAGAAGCAGCCAAACGTCGGTACAACATGAACCCGCCACACCCTGGGTCGAGGAGCAAGCAATGGCGTAAACTTGAACTTTCGAACCTCCGCAAGTTTATGTTTATGTCATTGTGTTTTTGCTCGACGGCTGCTGATGGGGCGCGGCCCGCGGGCGCAGCTTTCCCTGGAGTTCAGTAGAGGAAGCGGTATCGATGCCGCTGCCGCTAAGACACACAAACCTCCCAGACAAGTCATTACCCCCCCGCCCAGACCAGACTCGAACGGGCTGGGCTGCCTTTCGCCCAGACGCCCGAGAGCCCTCCAAGTCGGCTCAGATCAGACCTCCCCCAACATCCAAATTAGGCCCCTCAGGTTTTATCACGAAATCCGAAGTGCCCTTCCTGAGATCCTGACGTCCCAATTTTTCGAGCCAGACATGGTCGTCAAGTTTCGGGCCCTGGGACCCTCACACATCGATCCTGTTCGAAAAGTGCAGCCGAAAGATGGGTCTACGTCTTTGGTCGTGATTTTTAACGACATGGACTAACGGGAGGGGTGCACGGGTTTCAGAGTTTGGGGAGCATTAAGCGGTGGTGTGCGTTTCTATTTTGGTGTTCGTTTTTTTACGGGTTCTAGGAAGTCCTAGGAGTGAGAGGGGGTAGAGGATGATGAGAAGGAGGAGGGTGCGATTTTTGTCCCAGAAGGATGGTGAGTCGCAGGAGGAGGAGGAGGAGGAGGAGGAGACGAAGAGGTGGAGGTCGCGCGTTAGCAGATGGATGACGAACGATGCATGCACAGGTGGCTACGACCGACGTCGGACAATGGACCAGGATAACGACGATTACGGACGATGCAGCACGGACGCAGATGGATGACGACGACGACGACTTCTGGAGGCCGTCTTGGGTTCTTGCAGGTTCCCAGAGTTCCGCGGGAGGCCCTCAGAGGTTTCAAACACGTACTAAAATCTAGAACCGCCCTCCCCTTGAGGCCATCGTGTTCGCATGTCATATGCTTTGCGTCCGAAGGGGTCCGAGCCCTGGAACACAGCTGTGCAAGATGCTCGAAGGCTCCTTGAAGCTGGGTCCAACGAGGGCGGCGGCGGCGGTGGCGGCGGGGATACACGGCTGCGGCGGAGGCGAATGGCGATGGCGGCGGCACCGCGGTGGCTCCGCCGGCGGCGGCCCCGCCTGCGGCGGCGACGGGCGGCGGTGGCGGCGTTGGCGACGGCGACGGCGACGGCCGACGGGCGCCATGACCTCCCCCACCAAGAGCGCGCGAGGTCGCGCCAGCCGCCTCCTTCGAGGCATTGCCGCCGTGCGCGCCAGAGGAGCTCGGCGACCCCAGGTTTCACAAGGAGCGCCCGACTCGGCGGCGTGGCGCAGAAAGGGCTCCGTCGTTCTCAGGACTGGTGGGTTCGATGATCGATTGTGAAGCGTGGTTTGTTGTTGTGCTTCCTCCTTCTCCATCCCCTCCCCTCCCTCCCATCTCCGCACCCTCCGCCTCTCGCTGCGTCCTCTTGCTACGACCTCTTGCTGCGTCCTCTCGGTGGGCCTGGTTTGGCGGGCGTGGTGTTGCCGGGCACTTGTCCGACGGAGGGCGAGTTCTGGACGCATCTTGCATATCATGCCATGCGAAGGCCAGGACTTGAATCGACGGCGTTGCGCAACACCGACGTTTCCACAGGAAGATTCCCATCAGGTGCGCTTCGTCGAGAGCGTTCCAGGGACGCTGGGAACGTGACAGATGGCCCGTGGTATGGACCGAAAGACAGCAAGGCATCAGACCTGTGTGGGGGTCAGCCGGTCCCCTCGGATGCCCTTGAGCTGACGCGGGTCGGGGAGCTAACCGTGGCTGGCTCCCTCCTGATTGACCTGGGTTTGGCTTGTTGGTAGGCCTGGGTTCGGTGGGTCAGGGTTCGTCACATGACCCTGGCCGCTTCTTGGTTATTTAGTGTTCTGCTGGCCCCAGTCAGTTCGGCCAGGCGGCGGGGCGACGTGACAGATTTCGCTCTTCCATATCCTCGTCCTCTGGGTGTGTTTTTTGTTCGGTCCCCGAGGCCACCGATCTGGGTCGAGAACTGCCCCCGCGCAAGGGGTCGGAACCTCTGGGATCCACGGGCTGTAGAAATTTCATGGGAGGGATCCGGGAAGGGACTCCAGAGAAGGGGCTCAAGAGACGTGGGTCCATGCAAACGGGGGTCAGTCAGAGCGCCAGATTTTGCAGGATCCTGCAGAGCCAGGGACACACTGACCCGGGTTTGGGTGCAGGGTCCTGCAGGATCCTGAAAGATCTTGCAGGATTTTGCAAGGCCCGACTGATCTGGGCTTGCATCGACCCTGGTCGGTACGTCCCCCGGGGAGAAAGAAGTCGTCGGCGGCCAGCGGCTTTACTGAGAGCGTGCTCTGCCTGCTTGGTCTGCTCCAGGGCGGGTGTCGCACGTGTACCACCTTCGCCACCGCCCCGAGACAGCAGGACATGCAAATGAAAGGTGGACGCCCTTGTCCTCCCCAACACGGGGGAGGTTGATGATGCGACGCGGGGCCTTGCGATGAAGCGTGTGATGGGTGACTCAGGAAACTAATTGGATCGACCTTACAAGCGAGCCGGGAGACGCCAGGCACCCAACTGGACAATCAGATTTGGGTATATTCGGTTCGACCGCGCCGAATCGTAAGCGCCGAGGCCTGCGCGCAAAGCCGCAGGATGCAGCGACAAGCGGGATGGAGGCGATGCAAAGAGCGAAAGGAAGGCAAGGGGGAAGGCAAATCGCTGGCCGAACGCTTAGAACGAACAACATGGCGCGAAGCCGCGCAGGTGCGGAAGCGCATACCCGCAGTCGGAGCGCGTTTGCACGATGCGCGGCCAGGGAGGTGTCGACGAGGCGACGGGCGCAGAAAAGAAGGGCCAGCACCACAGCGATCCCAGCGTTCCGGCACGGCAGGCCTCCTCATCCTCGCTCCGATCAGTTCTGGGAAGGCCGAGTAGGTGCTGATGGGGATTATCATCAGAGGGGAGTGCGTACCTCGTCGCAGCCCTCTCGGCCCGAGGGGTGCGCTTGCAGCGGTGCTCGTCGTGCTCTTGGAGTGGCCTGACAAGGGCCTACCAGCCAGGCTTGTCCACGGTTTCGAGATAGCTGCGGAGGTCCCTGCTTCTGGCGTCCTCCGTCCGTGCTCCTCGAAATCTACTGGGCACAATGCGCCCCAACACCCGTCCGAGACGCTGCGGGGACCATTTGCCCGAGAGTTCGTGGACAGCATGGAACGAAGCATGCGCCCGGGCCCCCTGACGAAGGTCACTTACGACTTGACAGTGGAAGAAATCAAGGCTGGGCTCGCCGACCAATTTGTGACGCGGCGTGAGCTCGACCTTCGTTTTGGGCCTGGTGGCGATCGCCCGCTTCCGCGCCACGCTACATGGCAAGGCGACAAGTTGCGTTTACTCGATGATGGGGAGAGGGTTCGCACCAACGCCTTATCTTTCTTGTCAGAGACGCTGGCCACTATTCCGCCAGAGCTGCCGCTTCTCATTGCCCGCGCTGGCCTTTTCAACTTTCTTCGCAAGACGGCCGCTTGCTTCCTGATTGGTTCCAACTCGTCGCGTCAGTGGAGGATTGGTGGAAGGGGTACCGACAATTATTCCCCACTCGCAGGGACATGGGGTTTGTCGTGGTGGCCCTTCTCCACCCCGGCACGCACGAGTGCATGTACAGCGTGTTGCGTGGGCTGCCTTTTGGCCTGGGTTCGGCGGTGAACCAGTTCAACCGGGCCCCGTTCCTCCTCACAGCCGCCGCTCGACGCTTGCTTTACGTGATGGGCGGGCATTGCGTCGACGATAACGTTATTGTAGATTCAGCGCTGTTCAAGGGGGACGCCCAACAGGCCTTCCAGGAGCTCGCGCGCCTGCTTGGCGTTGCGCTCTCGGACGGAAGGCGCGCGCCGCCGACGTCGATGCTGCCGTTCTTGGGGCACTTGAACGATCTTAGCCGCATCCAGACCGATTCAGCGGTCAGTTTTGAGCCTCAGTTAGGGACGCGCGACCGCTTTTTGGACGAGGTGAACCAAGTTTTTCTGGCTGGGCGTCTCCAGTCCGGCGAAGCCGCACACCTGCGTAGTATAAGCACATGGGTTGACACCTCGTTTGCTGGCCGGCCGTGTCGGGGGGCGTTGTCCGTCCTCGTTGCACTCCAATACTACGAGGACACCGTTGAGATCACCCCGAACCTTCGGTGTTGCCTCCAGCACTTATCCTCCGTAGCACGACGCGCTGCGCCGAGGTCGTTGGCCATCGCGCACGACCCGCTTCCACCCGCGGTGGTCTACACAGACGCTTCCGCGGACACTGGTCGGCCGCCGCGTCTTGGCGCTCCGGTGTTTGTTCTTGGACGTACGCCTGCTTGCCCGGTTTATGACGTGTCCGACAACATGTCTGCCCACTTTGGCTCACAGGGCGGCCATGTAATCAACCAGGCAGAGCTGCTAGCCGCCCCTCTCCTGGCGTGGTCCATGCCATCCGTGCTGCAGAACAGGGACGTGTTATGGTTCATTGACAACCAGGCAGCCGAGTCCGCTTTCGTCAAGGCGGGGTCGTCTACAGAGTCGATGTGTCGCCTGGCCCTCGTGGCCACAGCGGTTCTGACGGTTCTTGGAGCCAGGCCGTGGTTAGAAAAGGATTCCGTCGTCCGACAACCCCGCAGACGTCCTGAGCCGCGCCAGATACGACGACTCCGTCGTGTTGTCTCCCACTCGTGCCGCTCGGTGGGAGGCGTTCTCACCACGCGAGCCTCCTGTAGCCGCCTTAGACTTCGACAGCCTGTTCGCCTCGCCTCCCTGACTGGTCGCGGGAGAAAACACAGGCGCCAGGGCGTGCGAGGAACGCCCGCCTCTCAGCTGATCTATGACCAGTTCTCACTTGTTAATTTCCACAGCGTTGGGGGGGGGGCTTGGGGACTTACCATTCTCAGCGTTGGGTGTTGTTTGGCCGATCAGAGAACCCCATTGCCATATGTGGGATTTTTGATACGGAGTACCAAGCTCCCCCTCCGCCCCCACAAGCCAAAGATTGCAGCTAGGGCGTTGATTCCTCTCACACCCCCCTTCTCGCTGATAATCGCTCCGATCAGTTCTGGGAAGGCCGGGTAGGTGCTGATGGGGATTCTCATCAGAGGGGAGTGCGTACCTCGTCGCAGCCCTCTCGGCCCGAGGGGTGCGCAGGCGAGGGTTTCGTGCCCCTGCCCCCGTCCCCTTGATACACCACCTCGTCGGCTGTAGCGCTGATGTTCGTGCCCTTTTATGCCGGCGTGCCAAGCAACCGGTTGGGCCGTGACCTCCTTGGGTTCTGTCCGGACCATCTGCAGCCGGCGACAGTCCTGGGTCCAGGTCTCGCACGGGAAGTCCCTTTCCCCGCGCCCCTTGCGGGGGTGTGTTGTTTGGCCGATCAGAGAACCCATTGCCACATGTGGGATTCTTGATACGGAGTACCAAGCTCCCCTTCGCCCCCAAAAGTCAAAGATTGCAGCTAGGCCGCTGATTCCTCTGAATCCCCCCCTTCTCGCTGATAATCCTCCTCCTCCTCCTCCCCCTCCTCCTCCTTCTCCCCCTCCTCCTCCCCCCCCCTCCTCCTCCTCCTCCTCCTCCTCCTCCTCCTCCTCCTGCTCCTCCTCCTTTTTCTCCTCCTCCTCGTCCTCCTCCTCCTCCTCCTCCTCCTCCTCCTCCTCCTCCTCCCTCCCCCTCCTCCTCCTCCTCCTCCCCTCCCCCTCCTCCTCCTCCCCTCCTCCTCCTCCTCCTCCTCCTCCTCCCCCTGTTCCTTCTCCTCCTCTTTCTCCTCCTCATCCTCCTCCTCCTCCTCCTCCTCCTCCTCCTCCTGGGCCCCGGGGGAGAGGCCACAGAAGTCACGGAGAGCTCGCCCAGCAAGAGGAAGACGAAGGGAGGCGACCCACGGCGAGCAGATCCGGAGCGAAGGACGTCGACCGCCAACGTCATGAGAAAGCGGCGGCGCGCCAGTGTTAAGTCGGGCCTGTCCCTGTACAGGAGGAAGTTTTAAACAGAGTCAAAAAATAATGTTGGGACGATCTTTTGCGTGTGTGTTTGAGCATGTTGGTGCATGTTTTAACGACTTGTAAGTTTTCGTCCCAAAGCCCCCTGTAGGAGGACAGGCCCGAATTAACGCCAGTGGTTTTGTTCGTAGGCTCGTCGTCTGGAGGCCGTTTCTGAGCCCTGGGGCCACGAACGTCACGTACCTGGTGCGTGGTCGAGAGTTTGAAAACTGAGCCGTCGGGGAAAGAATCAGGAGGAGGAGGGGGAGGAGGAGGGGGAGGTGACTCTGGAGACTCTGCTTGATCGCGTAGCGAAAGGATTATACCACCTGTCGCCACCCTGAGCTTCTCTAGGTACGCAAGGTACGAGAAGCCGATGAAGTCGCCATGCAAGGTGGACACCACTCCCCAGAGATGGTAGACAGGACCGATACGCACGAGGAACATAGTTACCGATACCTCGTCTGGTTGCCTCACTTCAAATACAGAAAACCGTGTACAGAAGCTTCGCCCCTTCCCTCCAGACAACCAGAACACGGAACGTGGATAGACACACTAGAACAACATATACACATTTCGCAAGAACGTGGAATAGCCAAATCCGTTGAGGAAATCACATGTGCTTGCAAGATTGTTCCCTTTTGTTCTGTTGTTGGGCAGCAGTGTGCCAGTCCATCACAGCCGTAACACTGGGAATGTAAGAGGATGACGGCCCGCCACGAAGGGTATCAGCCTCACGTAGAAGTCTCGCACGGGCTTCGCAGGACTCCCAGCTTGGAGGAGCCGCCACGACGGCCCTCTCGGTCGGCACCTGCGGCTGTTCGGTGGTGCCCTCGAAAGGAGCAGGGTCTGTACGACAGGCGCGAGATACACGAGCACGAGCTTCCCGCCACGCTGCTCCTGTTGAGCGGCGCTCGGCCGAGGCGTCCGAGGGGTCGTGATGATCAGTGCCCCTTTCGCCTGTGCGGCGCGCGGCCACGGCGTCCGAGTGGTCTTGTTGACCAGTCCCCCTTGCCCCGTCGGCATTCTGGGAGACTCCTGTGGGCTGACTTGATTTCTTGGAAATACATGTCCGTGCATTGACCGCCAATGGGAAACTGAATTGGGGTCTCCTGAATTGGGGTCTCCTGCACCCTGAGAAAAGAAGTGCGCCGCAGGTGCACAGCGCACATGAGACGTCGGGCTGTGACGTCGCCTCATTTGTGCCCTGATCCCATAATCGTAGATGATCACGTCGGGCTCCAGCTTCGCCCTCCCTCGTCTCACACACGTTGGCCAGGTCAGGAATGCTGGGCTCCAACTCCGCCACACGCTGCTCGCAATGATGTGTCTGGAAGCACACGCGCCGGGTTCCAACTTCGCATTCCCTCTTTCACGCACGTTGGCTGGATCAAGGGCAAGGCTAGGAATGTCAGCTCCTACTTCGTCGTCCCTTCCGTCATCTCGCTCTCGTTGGTTGGATCAAGGGCTAGGCTAGTAGTGTCGGGCTCCATCTTCGCCACACGCTGCTCGCAGTGGGGTGTCTGAGATGGCGCCGAAAACACCGTGCAAGGTTCAATGGTTACGTCGGGCTGCGACTTCGCCTCGTGCATGCCCTGATCCCTGACTCGCAGATGATCACTTCGGGCTCCAACTTCGCCTTCCGTCATCTCGCACGTTGGCTGGATCAGGGACTTGGCATGTAGCGTCGGGCTCCAACTTCGCTGTCTGCTTCTCGCAATGAGATGTCTGGGGTGGCTCCGAATACGCTGTGCGAAAGTCACTGGCGACGTCGGGCTGTGACTTCGCCCCAAAAATGCCCTGATCCCAGAATCGTAGATGACCACATTGGGCTCCAAATTCGCCTTCCCTCTTCTCGCACACGTTGTCTGGACCAGGGGCTTGGCTTGTAGTGTTGGGCTCCCACTTCGCCTCGCGCATCTCGAAATAACGTGTCGGTTGTAGCTACTGCTCTTCAGCCCCCACGTCCATGCCATGTTCTCCGGAGGCTGCCATTGTCTGGTATGCTGCATCTTGCGGAGCTGCTCCACCTCGCGGGTCAGGCGGTGGATGATTTGCTCAGCCGACCTTTGTGCCCATGCCCGCCGGGCTTTGCGCTCTCGCGGGGTGAGCCTTGGGCGCCACTCTTCGGCACCCATCCCGTAGCACAACTAAACTCCAGTGTTTGTTGATGTCAAGAGCGGTCGAACATGTGACAGCCGCAACAGAACCTCTCAAGCACCGCGGGGAGGTCCTGGAGCAGGCCTGGGCAAGGAAGCCTGGTCCGAAGTTGCTTGAGAGGAGGAGGGGGAGGAGGAGGAGGAGGGGGAGGAGGAGGAGGAGGAGGAGGAGGAGGAGGAGGACAAGGAGGAGGAGGAGGAGGAAAAGGAGGAGGAGGAGGAGGAGGAGGAGGAAGGGGTGCGGGAAGAGGGCGGATTTGGCTTTCGGAGGTCTTCGATGATGGCGAAGGTTTCCACGGGGGTGCGAAGTTTTCTGTGACGGCTTTCGTTGGTTTCTGAGGGGGGAGGAGAAAGGGCAGGAGGAAGACGGCATAGAGGACAATCGTTGAGGAGGAGGTGGAGGAGGAGGAGGAGGAATGGAGGAGGAGGAGGGGGAGGAGTGAGGAGGAGTATGGAGCAGCCAGATGCGTTTCTTGACTCATGATCGGAACCCGAGGTGCTGTTAGTGTCGGCCTTCTCTGGGTCTCTGGGTGAACAGTCAGTTTGGGAAACACATAGTTCGGGCGTCGCGTTGCACATCTGCACTGTCCAGAATACTGTGGAGGCCTTACGGCCAGTGCCGCCGACCCAACGGTGTTTTGGCGATTTCGTGGCCCGTTCTCGTTTCGATGTCTTTTTGCGGTAAAGGCGAATCGAAAACAAAATGAGGGAACACGAAAACAAAACGAAAACGGAAAACACCGTTTAGGTTCAGCCTAGCCAGGGGGAGCGGCATTCTGACCCTGGACCCCCCCCACCGCGCGGGACCTCCCCCGAAGCCTCTGCCGGCGACCCCGCGAATGGGGGTGCTTCCCTCGTCCCCCTGTCCAAAGGGGGGACCCCCCCCAGGACTTGTCATCAGTATCGTGTATCCGATCCCCATCCCCATCCCCATCCCCTTCGAGACCCACACCAAATGACCACCCCAGTTGGGGATACACCCCTCGAAACCCGAAGGGAACGACCTATATCCCCATCCAGGGGGGTAAATCGGCCAGCGGGGCCCAGGCCACGCCGCTGGGGATGGGGATCGAATAAACGATACTCATGCCAGGACCCCAGGGGGGTGGCGGTAATCTGACCAGGGGTCCCCTTCCCCGCGTGGAGGGGAATACGGAGAGGATATCGACTGAATTACGACGTTTCTTTTCTCTGTTCGTTCCTTTTTCTTCTGGGATTGGCGACGACGACGACGACAGCGTCGCACACACGCCGAAGGGTCGGCGGATTAGTGCCCATGTTTGTGCTCTGCGCTGCAGTGGGCACGCGCATCGAGAGTCACTCTGGCATTGAGAGGCACTCTGCAGCTGGATGCAGCAGGAGCCTCAGGGCTTCCCAGACCACGCGCTCATCGACCCCCTTGGGCTTCAGGGCTTTCTCTTCCCTTGGAGGTCCCTTCTTGGCCGAAATTATGCTGTCATGATTTTCGGTGCTTACATGTGTGACCCTCATCCCAGACCTCCGACGCAGCATGTTTCATGACGTGGGCTCCCTGAGTCTCCACATCCCTGGTGCAAATTTCTCGTGGCGGTTCGTCTTCTGACAGTCCACCCAGGGCCTGCATGAGGCCTCCGGAAGTCAGACTTGATTAGAAATAGACCAGCCGGCGTAGATCCTTTCGGGACGCCGGAGGCCAGGGCATCGCATTTTTGTAAGTGTGTGGCCTTCAATGCTGCAGCCGCTGAGCCGCTGAGCGCTTGCAACGGTCTGGAGGTCTCAGGTTCCAACAGTTGGATGTTGTTTTGGGGACTTACTGGCGTCCACCCAACGGATATGTCCGACTCTAGTTCGGCTCTAGTTCAACCTTAAGTCGACTCGAGTAAAGTTCGTCTCAAGCTCGATTGAAGCTAGACTCGAGTCGATGGACTGGACGCATCATCAACGCATTGGTGGATCGAGTGGCGCCAGCAGGGTCCCCAGAGCGAGCACCTGACCCCGGGGCCCCAGGAGATCCCTGGGCCTTCAGAGGCTCAGAGGAGGCCGCAAGCGTCCACGAGCCCCGGCCCTCCGAGCCCCGATCTCCGCCGACGATGTCCTGCAGTGCCGCGGCCCCCCCCCTGAAGCACGGGGGAGGAGGGCCCGGAGGGACGCAGGCCCTGGACCCCCGGGGCCTTCCCCCAGGAGCTCGTCATCCCGAGCAGGTTTCGGACGGTTCCCGGGCGCGTGGAGGGCCCACAGAGCCCGAAGCAGGCGAGAAGTTTCAGGACTCGTTTCCCTCAGGACCCGTCGTCGTCGTCGCCCTCGTTGCTGTCGCCGCCGCCGCCGCCGCCGCCTCCGTCGTCGTCGTCGTCGTCGTCGTCGTCGTCGTCGTCGTCTCTCAGGACCCGTTTCCTTGGCGCCTCGGGAGCTGCCAGAGCCGCGCCGGCCAAGGGGACTCCCCTCGAGTGCGCGCGGCGGGCGCGGGGGCCGCGGGGGCGGGGGCCGATGGCCGCCAGCGCGCAGAAGGTGAGGCTCATCGCAGGCAGCGCGGGCGCTCAAGCCTCATCCTCCCTCCTCCTCCCTCTTCCTCCCTCCTCCCTCCTCCCTCTTCCTCCTGCTCCTCCGCCTCCGCCTCCCCTCCCTCATGCTCCGTCTCCTCCTCATCTTTCCCCTCCCCTCCTTTTTCATCCCTACTGCTCCCTTCTCCTCTAGACCCTCTGGTGCAATGGCCGTTTGCCCGACCCTGTCGTGTGGTGCTTGCCCTCCGCCCTGGATCTGCAGGTGAGTTGGGAGGTCAGGCCCCGTGGAGGCTACCTGGAGGGAAGGGCTTTCGGCGACGGGTCCTGTAGGTCCATCCTTGCGTGCGACCCCGCCTGAAACGAGCGGGCTGGTCCGTGGTCCAGACATCGGAAAAAGCGCGTTCTGAGGTCGCTTGGAGGGGGGGGGGGGATTTGGAACCGGACCCCCCCCCCCCCTGGATGGAGGGTGGGGGGGGTTCGACCCCCCCCCCCTTCCTCCCGTGACGGGAGGGGGTTCGAACCCCCAGCCCCCTCCCCCCTCCCCCATTTCTCCTTTCTCCCTCCTCGGCTGGCTGCGGCGGCGGCGGCGGGGACGACGATTTCCTTTTTTTGGCCGGCGCCAGGTCTTGCGGCGGCGGGCGGCGGCGGCGGGGAGCGTCGACGAGGACGACGGTGGTGGTGGTGGTGGCGGGTTGTGGTGGTGGTCGTCGGGGTGGTGGTGGTGGCGGTGTTGGTGGTTGTGGTGGTGGTGTGGTGGTTTGTTGTGGTGGTGGTTGTGGTGGTGGTTGTGGTGGTGGGTGGTGGTGGTGGTGTGGTGATGGTGTGGTGGTGGTTTGTGGTGGTTGTGGTGGTTGTGGTGATGGTGGTGGGTTGTGGTGGTGGTGGTTTGGTGGTGGTTCGTGGTGGTTCGTGGTGGTGGCTGTGATGGTGGTTTGTTGTGGTGGTGGCGGTGGTTTGTGGACGTGGTGCTGGTGGTGGTAGTGGTGGCGGTGGTGGTGGTGGTGTGGTGGTTTGTGGTGGTGGTGGTGGGTTGTGCTGCTGGTAGTGGTGGTGGTTGTGGCGGTGGTGGTGGTGGCGTGGTAGGTTGTCGCGGTGGTGGTGGTAGTGGTGGTGAGTTGTTGTGGTGGTGGTGGCGGTGGTGGTGATGGTGAGTTGTGGTGGTGGTGGTGGTTGTGGTGGTGGTGGCTGTGGTTGTGGTGGTTCCGGTGGTTGTGTGGTGGGTTGTTGGTGGTGGTGGTGGATTGAGGTGGTGGTTGTGGTGGTAGTGGTGGTGCTGGTGGTGGTGGTAGTGGTGGTTATCGTCGCTGCGTCCCCGCCGTCGCCGGCGCCTGCGCCGGCGCTGCTGGCCGCCGCCAGCGCGGGCGCCGGCGCCGAGGGGAGGGGGTTGAAACCCCACTCCCCCCGTCGGCGCCAGGGGGGCAGGGTGTTTGAATCTTTGGGCTCTTCACGTACGTCACCCACGTTTCCTTCGGCCCGTAAGTACATGAGCGACGGAAGTTGTGTAGTCACCAGCTTTTGCAACGGCAGCGAGGCCACGGCAGGTAACTGTCCATGTGTGCTGACCTATGGAGACGGGTGTGGGAACGGGTGGACGATTTTGGGGGTTATGACATTTAGAGGTCATGTGCTTGTTTGCGACGACCGCCGCTCAGATGATGGTCGATACCACAGACTTGGTAACACATGGGCATGTCATAACGCCATGCTCGGAGCTGCGATACATCCGCAGGATCAGCATGCCAACGACAGGGTGCTTCGGGCAGCCAGCCTCTGGAATTTCGCGTGCTAATACTTATCTCGCACGCTGCCGCTGTCGGCCCGTCTGCAAGCACTGTCTCAGCTCGTGAGGTTGGGACCCCCCACGGATGACGCAGGCTGCCCCCGATATTCATTGGTGATGATGTTGCTCTTGCGGGTCAGCGGCGATGCGTGAGGTGCTTCCGCGTGGCCAAGTCGGCCAAGACGCTTCGGCACGCCCCGTGTCGGCCCACGGTCGGCCAACGCCTTTGGTGTGTCGGGCCTTTCAGTTGTGGCTCTGTCGGACCCCACTCTCGTGACGATAACCAGCTCCTCGCGGCCGACTGCGGAGGACACTGCCCCCGAGGGTCTACGGCGCGTGGACGCCTGGACCGCCTGCGAGGAGGACTCCCCCCCACGCTCTCGGGCAAAATTGCCAGCTGGCCCGGGGCCCCTCGCCCCGTCTGCGTTTGGTGCCTTCGCCCTGGGCGTCAAGCTTGGATACCTTGAGGTTTCCCCAGACTGGCGAGGTGGTCGCAGGCCGAGTCGCCCGCTTTGGGCGTGAAGGCGCCTGCCCGCAAGGTGCACGCCGCTCAGTGGTGGCGCCCGCGGGTATTGATTTCGTGTTCGCGTTGCCCGCCGCCGCGCGCACGCATCGTCGGGCCACATCCCAGTAAAACACTCCTCCTCCTTCTCCTCTTCCTCCTTCTTGTCCTCCTCCTCCTCCGCCGCCGCCGCCGCCTGTTCCTCGTCACCCTCTGGCGGGATTTTTAATTCCCAGGATTTTCAGTAGAGCTGGGCATCCGTGCGTTCGGCTTCGGGCTTCGCCTTGTTGACCCCCCTCCTCGAGGGGTTTCGGGCGTTGCGTAACGGAGGGGGTGATGCATGAGAGGGGGGGGGCGAAGGAAGGTGCATGGTGCTCCAAAGGGGCCCTAAAGGGCCCCCCTGGGACCCAAAAGGGATTGGAACGGTACACGTTCCCACCTCCGTCATCGCCCCATCCTCCCCCATTGCGCAGCGCCCTCCAAACCACCCCCGCCCAACCAGTCCGCAACGCCCGACGTCACCGCCCACCAAACCACCTTAACCCAACCCGAAGGCCTCGATTTGCCCTCCATTTACAGTGTGGGGGTTGTCGGGGAACATGAGCAAAAACACGTGTGGAACCCGTAATCCCCTCCCCAACGCGAGATTCTGGTCTTCGGGTCAGGCTGGGTCGGTCTGGTAGGTAGTCGCAACGAGGGTTCAGCGATTGGGGTCCTGAGGGCGAGGGGGCCTTGCAGCCCAGACGCTGAGACCAGGGCCGGTTTGGGCTCGGTCGGGGGGCGATCGCTTCCCGGCCGGTCCTCTGATTCGGTTCGTGGAGCCTGTTCGTGGCCGAGGCTCGCTGTGACCAGGGAAGCATCTGTATGCCTTGTGTAAGTGTTCGCTTCGCTCACGCCGGCGGCCCATGTTGTATCACTTGTGCTGTCGTTGGTGTGCTCGTTACGAGCGAGAAGGAGGAGGAGGAGGAGGAGGGGAAGGGGGAGGAGGAGAATGGAGATGGGATGATGAGGATGAGGTTTCTCGATCTTTATTTGGGTCTCCTTTGGGGCCAAACTGGGTCGTGGATAAAGCATACCTCTTCGGGAGGCTCCTCTCGGCGGCTTCGTAGTGTTTTTTTCTGACCTCCAGGGGCCTCTTGCGGGGGTCCTTTGCGCCTCCGGGGGCCTTCTTGGAGGCCTGGTGGCGGTCTCGGGGGGCATGTTTCGGGAAAGGGCTCGACATGTCAGTTCGGATTCTTCTTTTTAGGGCGAGCCTCTGGATCTCTCTTGGTCCGTCTCCGTAGCCATTTTGGCTCAAGCCATTTTGGCTCAAGAGCCGTTCTGGCTCAGGGTCTGAGCTTGCGACAGCAGTCTTCAGAGCGGCAGTCGCTGTCGCGTGCCTTTTTGGCTTGTGCAGTTTTGGGGTAGCCAAACCCCGCAGTCTTCTAAGACCTCCGTTGTGAGGCATCCATGGATGGTGCGGTGGTCCAGGGGCCCAAGAGGCCTTTCTGGGGCTGCCAGCAGTGCGGGCTTACATCGAACTGGGCGTGCCGGCTGCGTTGCCGCTGTAGCGCCAGCGCCCCGCAGGCGGTGCTCAAGCGGGTGCAGCAGGATCCTGGCGTTCGCGGTGCTCCTCGCGGCATGTGTGGCGGCGCCCGCCCCCCTGCCGTGGTCTCGAAGCGTGAGCAGAGGCTGGAGAAGCGCTCGCCAAGAGGGTGGAGCAGTTCGTCGCTGGAGGTGCCAAGGCCTCGGCCCAACAAGGTGGGGGAGGCGGTGGACCTGCGGCT
>CAUYUJ010021921.1:29869-59785 GCA_963575745.1 Prorocentrum cordatum | reverse complement strand
AGGAGGAGGAGGAGGAGAAGAAGAAGAAGAATAAGACGAACAATAATAATAATAATAATACTAAGAAGAAGAAGACGAAGACGAAGACAAAGACGAATATGAAGAAGAATAATAATAAGAAGAAGACGACGAATACGAAGAATAAGAAGAAGAAAAATAATCATAATAAGAAGAATAATAATGATAATAATAATAATAATAATAAGAAGAAGAAGAAGAAGAAGAAGACGACGACGACGAAGAATAATAAGAAGAATAATAATAAGAATAAGCATAATAATAAGAAGAAGAAGATGAAGAATAAGAAGAAGAAGACGAATAATAATAAGTAATAATAATAATAATAAGAATAAGAATAAGAAGAAGAAGACGAATGATAAGAATTATAATAAGAAGAATAATAAGAATAATAAGAAGAATAATAATAAGAAGAAAAGAAGAATAATAAGAATAAGAAGAGGAGGAGGAGGAGGAGGAGGAGGAAAAGGAGGAGGAGGAGGAGGAGGAGGAGGAGGAGGCGGCGGCGGCGGCGGCGGCGGCGGCGGCGGCGGAGGCGGAGACGGAGGCGGAGGCGGAGGCGGAGGCGGCGGCGGAGGAGGAGGAGGAGGAGGAGGAGGAGGAGGAGGAGGAGGAGGAGGCTCTCGAGTGCCCCGGCGGGGGCCACTACATGGCCGAGAGAGCGGGCCTTCCTCCGACCACCCGCGGGACGGGCCGAGGCCGGGGGTTGCCGGAGGTTGTCCTGGGCGCAGGGTGCCCCCGGCCTCGCGCGCCATCATGGAGCCCCTCTCCAGGGGGCCCTCTGGGCCTCTCGCTGGGCATCGCTCAGCCACGTGCATGCTTTCCTCGGCGAGGACCATCGTGGAGCATCCTGGATCCTCGCGGGGAGAACACACGCACGAAGTCGAACAGTGCACAGGGAGTGGACGTCCGATCGAGGGCCAGCTGGAGGAGTGCGCTCTGGGGGCCGTCCAGGTCTCCCTGGACAGGCTGGGGATCATCTGGGGCCCCCCGTCGCCCTTTTCGGCAACCGCCGACGAGGGAGGCGGATCGGGGGGTGGGCCCCCAGACCAGGGCTGGACCTAAACGCTGTTTTGCTAGACTTCGGCTGTGTTTTGTTCTTCGTTTTGGCAGGGAGGGACAGTAGAGTGGGTAGAGCAAAACGAAAGACAGAACGAAAACAAAACGGAAAACAGCGTTTTGGTCCAGCCCTGGTGGGCCCCCAGACATCCCACGAGGATTTGTTGTTCGTGCGCGGGTCCAGAGTTTCCGGCCCTAGCCCCGCCTGGGCAGTGTTTCGTCCCATGTCCATGAGTGGCCCCAGTACCAGTCATTTGCCACAATTTTCTTTAATAGTGTTTGCGCTTCGAGTTCCTCACTTGTCTTTCGAATGAGTTGGACAGTTGTCTCGGGTTTTCACTCAATGCCCGCCCGTTGGCGCCTCGTGCTTGGAGTGTTCCCTGGGTTTTTTCCCGGTTCCGCCAGTGCCCGCTCGTGGGCGCCTCGAGGGCGATTCGTGCTGCCTACCACAAAACTTGCACCACATAGATTGCACCCACATTGCGCCACAAATATTGCGCCACATAGTTATAGTTTACACTGAGCAGCTTGCACTCACAGCCAGCACGGTATAGCCTGCAGCAAATAGCTTACGACACAAATCTGGCACCACATCGTGTTCCCCACAGCTTGCGCCTCGAAGCTTGCACCACATACCTCTCACTACATGCACTTCATCACAAATATTACTGGCACATAACGCACCTCGTAGTCCATAACACACAGCTTGCACTACACCGCTTGCACCACGTATCTGACATAACAGCTTGCACTACTAAACTATTCAGAACTTGCACCACCTAGCTTGCATCACACAGCCTTGCACCAACTTGTACTACCTAGCTTGCACCACACAGCCTTGCATCACCTAGCGTGCATTGTCCAGTAGCGCACGGTCTACAGGGAGGCGGTGAAGCGCATCCCCCGCCGATCCTCGGGGGCCCAGGGCAAAGTTCAGCAGGCGAGACAGAGAGAGAAAGAAAGGGAGAGAGAAGCAGCCATACTTTGGGGCCGCGTGGCAGGCGGATGGACGGCAGCCTTGGGCGCCGCCGGTTTCGTCACGTACAGGCGCCTCAACAGCTTTGAGGAGCGCAGTCTCCCCCGTCCCCCTCCCACCGCGCGGGATGGGGGAGGTCGGACCAGGTGAGTGTAGAAAGGGATTGCAGGAGGAGGAGGAGGAAGAGGGGGAAGAGGGGAGGGGGGAGGAGGCGGAGCAGGTGGTGGAATGACCAGAGGCACCCCAGCCTGAATCACTCCTGCTTCAATACGCCCCTCCTGTCGTAACTCAACGAGCGCACTTCTGTTTTCGTTATAGCGAACGCCCGCTAGACTGGTGATGAGTGATGACCCCATGGACCTCGTCCTGCACGTCCTCCGATCTGTTCCCGTCTCCGATTCCGCCTTCTCTCAAAGAGTGGACAAACGCCGCGTTGTTAAGATCGTGATAAGTAGTTATTAAAGGAACATGCATAATGCATAAGGTAACAATAAGGACGATGTAATGGAATGTGACCATGTGGAGAAGGATGTAGGACGAGGAGGAGATTGCTGGAGGGGGAGGGGGAGAAGGATGAGGTTGTTCAGGAGGATGGGCGAGGAGGGGGAACGGTGCTGTCGACGTCTTAGCCAGCCTTCCTGCGATTCTCCAGCTGGCCCCGATTATCCCATCTTCTTCTTCTCTTGCAGGAATCGCTTTGTTCACTCGGCCGGCCCATGTAGCACCGCCAGAACTTGCTCGCGGTCGCGGGGACGCTTTTGAGGCCTTCTGGGGCCTTTTGGTAGCCCTCGAGGTCTTTTGGAAGGGGGTCTTTGGGATCTCTGGGCCTCTGTGGGAGCTTTCCGAAGATTCTCGTGAGGGCGTCTTCGAGGCTGTGTTGGAGGATTGTCTGGTAGCATCGCTGGCACTTGCCTGTGCTCGCGGGGGCGCTTTTGAGGCCTCCTGGGGCCTCCTGGGAGCCTCCTGGGGTCTCTTGGGGGTATCCGGGAGGCCTACGAGGGCCTCTTGGAGGTCTCTTAAGGCTCTCTTGGGGGCTTTCTGGCGTTCTGGGGGCCATCTGCCGGGAATTGTTCGCAATTCCACTCAGGGTTCCCCCTTTTCGAACCCTTTTGAGGGGTTCGGAGCCTTCGTGGGAGGCCTCTGGGGCCGTCTTGGGACCTTCGTGTGCCGTCTCGTGGCCGTCCTGGCTTGAATTGTAGCAATCTCGGGGGGCTGAACGGGCCGTCGAGGGCGGTCGGAAGACTGAACGCGCGGTAGCGCCAATTCTTGATCAATTATTCCGACGGTTGGACCCCGCATGAGAATCCCTCAAACGAATCTGGAAGTAATTTTAAGTCGGGCAGGTCCTTCTACAGGAGGAGCTTTAATAGTAATACATAAACAGGTGACGGCTGTTCGTGCTTTTTTGAGTATTGCTTCGCCCCCTGCCGCCGGCCCCCTTTCTCGGATAATGGGCCATGCAAGAGTGAAATCATGAGGACTTGGCGCCGCCGTGAAGCAGCGTCGGGACTTCACGCGAAGGCGATGAGTAATCGGCAAAACAAATCGAGATTATGATGATATTGTTGAATTCGGTGTTGTATTTCGAGCTTGCTCGCGTATGCTGTGCAACAAGATGTTCTACGAAGTATTGAAATGTGACAAATCCCTTGTGTTTGTAGACCCTGACCCCGCCGATCTTCGTGAGGGAGGCCACCGAATTGCAAGACATGTGGCAACTCCCATGTTTTTGTTCGACCCTGACTCCGCCGATCTGCAAGAGGGGTGCCACCGAATTTCAGAAATGTGGCAAATCCCTTGATGTTTTTGGACCCTGACCCCGCCGATCTGCGTGAGGGGTGCCACCGAATTTTTCAAATGTTGTAAATCCAATATGTTTTTCGACTCCGACCCCGCCGATCTGCGTGAGGGGTGCCACCGAATTTCAGAAATGTGGCAAATCCCTTGTGTTTTTAGACCCTGACCCAGCCGATCTGCGTGAGAGGTGCCACCGAATTTCAGAGATGTTGCACATCCTATGCGTTTTTGGACCCTGACCCCGCCGATCTGCGTGAGGGGTGTTAATTTCGACCCCCCTCAGAAATTCTAAGACCCCTTCCGGGAGGTGCCAACCAGGGCGGTTTTCGGCTCCCCCCCCTCGCGCGGTCTACAACAAGGAACAGTAAGCAATAAGAAGCAGAACTGTCACAGTGGAAACTGGAAACTGGAACTGGCGCAGGGAACAGCAAATCCTCGTCCTGCAGCCTGGTGGCCCCGCAAGGGGGCCGGCGGATTGTTTTTATAGGCGATGAATTTGTTCTGTCTCCCAAAGTCCGCATGTAGGGGGACATGCCTGACCTAAAGGAGTCCTCATTGTTTCAGTCAGGATACTCACCTCGGATTACAAATGACGCTCGACAGGGGAACGAGGCCCCCGCTCTAGTATTCTGAAAGTTTCAGGCTCCCAGGTGTCAGGCTCGCACGTGTCGCCCGTGCTTTTACGTGGTACTCTGGTGGCCGCCTCGGCATGTCTGGGCCTCGACGACGACCAGCGCCGGGGCCGGGCCCCACCTCCCGCGAAGCAGGAGCGGGGCCCCTGCGTGCGCGAGGCTGTGGAGCTGCTGGCCGCTTCCAGCGCGGTGCGGCAGACGCTGGGCGGGCCTGCTTTGTTGTCCTTCCGCTGGGCGTCGGCCTTGGCGCCGGTCGTCTCCGAGGCCCAGACATGCTCGCGGCCTGAAAAATGAGGACGGCGGTTTTCCTCCACGTGTTCGGCCTCAGGGGGCGTTTGCTGGGCCCCTGGACCATCGAAAATCGACTCGGGGTGAAAAGCCGGTCCTGGGGAAAGGGTCGGGACTTCCGGAGAGCCCGCATTGAAAGAAACAGACCATCGCATGTCTGGGCACGGTTTTTTCTCCAATCGCCAGCGATCACGGGCGAGACGCGGGGGACAGGGGTGGACACGTCACAGATTCGCGCTGGCGCCGCCTGGGTAGCTTAGGAAAAACAATGTCCCAGACGGCGCCGGCGCGAATCGTGACGTGACACCCGTGGGTTCGGGGGAGGGCGGGTCTGGTCAGTGGTAAAATTGCGAATGTTTAACAAAAAGTGGTCGGTGGCTATGTCGGACAATTCAGCAATTGACGAGTACATTGAACGCAGGTGTGCTTGTGGCGCTAATTCATATGCGTATTCAGCTTCGGCGTTTCCCACCTACTTAGGAAAGGTGCGCTCCCGGAGGCCAGCGCGTTCAGCGCGCCTGCGCCATTGCAGGGTCGAATCGTGGCGACGGCAACCTCGTGTGTTCGTTTCCGTTCCGCTGGGCGTCGCCATTGAGAAGTTCGAGGAAGAAACACCTGCGTAGATACAAACTTCCTGAACTCTGCACGGGTTTCTTGGATCGTCGCTGGGGTTCCCCTGTCGGCTCCTCCAGCGCCGTGCCCAGCGCCAGTCCAAGAAATCCGCGCGCAGCTCCGAAGGGTAATGTTCAGCTTCTTGTGCGTCTGCAACGACCCGATGCAATCATCGAGGGTCGATGTTCGTGGTTTTCTGTGGTTTGGTTCCAGAGCGCTATGAAACGGTTCTGTGGGGAGTCAGTGTCGAAGCGTCGTCGGCGTCGGCGGTCGGCTTCGGCGTCGACGTCGGCGGCGTCGTGGGCGCGTCGGCGTCGGCGTGGTCGGCCTCATCTGCCCGCGCCCCTGCGGCGGGCAGGCGGCAGCGGCCTGCGGGTGGCCTGGTGGCCAAGGGAGTGCCAGGTGCGCCCTCCCCCCCACCCTGGGAGGAGCAGGAGGAGGAGCAGGAATAGGAGCAGGAGGAGGAGGAGCAGGTGTTGCGCCGTAGCCATGTTGGTTCAAGCCTTCTTGGCTCAAGTTGCCATCTCCCAAGTCAACTGGCCTGGGTAGCATTTCCTCGTGTCCCCAGTTTGCGTGGTCGGATGACCGTGGCTGAAAGTCTTCAGACTGAGGGACCTTTTCCCTCACTGTCACGATCCTTCGCACCACTCAGCGGGGCCCGCACCTGCAGCACATGGGGCGCGATGGACGTGGGTGGAATGACCTCAGGAAGTCGTTAGGTTTGACCCCCCTCTACTCTCGGCGGTGAAGGGACTTGTCCTAGAACCTCTTCGTCGCGGCGGACATTATTTTCCCTCGATTGTTGGGCAGGCTGCGTAATGATGGGGGGCTCTCTCCTCCAGGGAATAATGCCCCCTTGGCTGCCCTGCGCGACAGGAATGTTGAGCACGCTCGTAAGAGGAGCGCAATACAGAAAGGCACACTATTCGTCGAACAAGTTGGTCGCGGTCTTTCTCTGGATGGAGCTCCAACGATCTTTTTCAGGATGGGACTCTTTAGTATGAAACATCAGATGATCAAGTTTAGGAGCCAAGATGTTCCATGGGAGCGCTCCTGAGGTGTAGTGACGCATAGTCGTCGCAGTCGTAGTCGCTATCGTCGTCTTAGCTGTCGGCGTCGTTGTTGCGCGGCGGGTGCCGCGGGGAGAACATGCTTAGTTGCCCTTGCCAGTTGGACAGCAGTTCCTGAATAAGGCCTCCGAAACATAATCATACCTTATTGGGGGTTCAAAGATACCTTTAGAGGCGATGTCCCATATTCTCAAGTGGAGATTCGGAGAAGGGGATCGAATGGCCCGAGTATGCGGATGCAGCAAGAGCACGTGCAAGGAAGAGTGGGCGCGACTCCGAGGTGAGAGCGACATTTCGCCACTTCGCGCGACGCTTCCCTGCCGCACGATATGCAGCGCCAACGAGGGAACATCACTGCTAAGAGGGACAGCGTGTACTTCATATTGTTTTTAGAGGTGTGTGGTGTGACCACCTCGATCTCGCCCTTCCGGGCTGGCTGGACGGCAGCATTATCGTAAATATCCATACGGAAAGGGACGTTTGCCCGTGTGGACACACTGTGAACTGTTGCATTGTGGATGTGTACGCTACGTAGTGTGACCCGTGAGGTATGATATCTGCGGTGCGAGGTGTGCGGTGCGAGCAATGTGGCGCATTATGGGTGGCATGATACATGTGGTGTCAGCATTGTTGCGTAAGTCATGTGGTACAATATCTGCTGTGCGACATGTTGGGTGAAAGCTAAGTAGGGTGGGCTATGCGGTGACATCCATGTGGTGCGGCGTATGTTGTGCAGTCGACGTGTTGCAACATATACAGTGCAACCAAGTTGGTGCGATGCATGTGCTGTAAGATTTGATAGGTGCGCTATGCGATGCAAGCTATGTGGTGCACCGTGTGCGGTATGAGCTATGTGGTGTGAGCTACATTGCGCAGTCCGTGTGGTGTGAGCTGGGTGTGAGCTATGAGGTGCAACGCAAACTCCGCGGCGCAATCTGCATGGTGCAGGCTATGCTGTGACCGACGTGTGATGCAAGCCGCGCTGGGCGGCCACGAGGTGGCCACGGGCGGCCACTGGGCGGCCACCAATACATCTCCTCCTCCTATTCCTCCTCCTCCTCCGCCTCCTCCTCCTCATCATCATCATCATCCTCCTCATTCCCCGCCCACTTCGTTAGTAAAACAAGCGAGAACCCATACGTGCAATCACCGTGTGGGGAATGAGGATCGGGAGGGCGAGAACGAGGGCCCTCGTGGGTATTCCCCAGCCCCTGATCCTCCATCTGTTCTCGCTGGTTCGTCCATTGTCCTGTTTCCCAATCTTCCCCCTTCCAAGATTCACTGTACATCCACATTTCTCCACATCCCTCCATACCCTCCCGTCTCTCTCCCTGTGTCCTCCGCGTGTACATCCTCTTCCTAGTCCTCATCTCGAACTCCATCCTTCTGTTCGTCCTCGTTGTTGTTCTTATCTCGTTCCTTGGCATCTTCCTCCTGCACGCCCGCCTCGTCCTACACCAGGTATGCTCCCTCGGCCTCGTCTCGTCTCCCTCGTGCTCCTCGCGCCCATCGTCCTCCTCAGTCCGCGTCCTCGTCCGCTTCGTCGTCCTCGTTGCCGCCCTCGTCCTCCTCCGCCCCGCTGCGATGTGGCGAGGTCCACGGCGCGTCCGGGCGATCCTCCGCCAGTGCCCGGGAGGGGGGGGGGTGGCGGCGGGCGGCGGGCGGCCCGCGCCACTGCCGACGACGAGGCGTCGGAGAGGGGAGGCGGGAGGGCCAGGAGCGTGGACGCCCGGCAGGAGATTTCCGCGCCAGGGGGGGGGCTCTGGGCAGGGGGGCGCGGGAGGTTGAGAAGGGGCGATCAGCGCCGCGCCTCTGCCGACGACGACGCGTCGAAACGGGGAGGCCAGAGGGCCAGGGATGCGGACGCCTCTGGAGACCGTTCGGCGCAAAGGGGGGGGTCGGGCCAGGGCGCGGGAGGAGGAAGAGGTGGAGGAGCATGAGAATGGGCAATGCGTTGGGCAAATTTCGCACTTGCTCTTTTCTCAGCGCCTCGGCTCTGCTCAGGATTTCGGGCCACAGGTCTGCCCACAGTCGTCGAGCACGAGCTCGGCCAGTGGGGGTCCGCCACCATCCTTTCGGGATGCGTAACTATACGACCATCCTCCGGGTGATAAGGAGGCGGCTATATGGAGGGGAATGGGGCAACGTCTCATTCAATGGATCTCACCACCGGTCTCAGTATCGATCTCATTACCGCTCCCACCATCGACCTCAGTAACGACCTCACTATCGATCCCTCTATATATCGATCTCACTCTACCGTCTAACTCTATCGATCTCACTCTAGCGATCTCACTATCGATCTCACTATTGATCTCACTCGATCTCACTATCGACGTCGGTACACGTGAAGAACGAACCATCGAAAACACACCAAGACACCAAAAGGGCACCAATCGGGACACCGACGTGACACCCACAGGACACCAACGGGACACAAACACGACACCCACGGCGGGACACCCAAGGGACATCAGCGGGACATCAACAGGACACCCAAGGAACTCCGACGAGACATAGGTGGGACACCGACGGGACATCCCCCGCCACCGCCGCGGACACCGACGGGACACAACGGCGGGACACCCCCGGCCACGCTGGCCCACTAGAGGGGTGGTCTTGTGTTTTGTCCGTCCCTAGCCACGGCGGGGTCATTCCTCTCGCCCGCCCACGCAGCTTCGTCTCGCCGGCACGCGCGACACGGGACGACGACCACGACAGAGGCGTTGGTGGCGACGACGACGCTGACATGTCAGTGATGCTTCGTATGGTCTCTTCGGAGCGCGCTCGTAGGCCTCTGGGGGGCAGTTTCGGGCCTCTTGGGAGCATCTTGGGGGCCTCTTGAGAGCCTCTTGGGGGTCTCTTCGGGCACCCTGGGGGCCTCTTGCGGGCCTCGTGGGGACCTCGTGGGGACTTCTTGGGGGCCTGGGAGCTTCTCGAGGCCGAGGTCTTGAAATGCGTTCGGGCTCCAGTGTGTGTGGGCACCCTCTTGGAGCCGTTTTGGTGGCGTCTTGGGCTGTCTGTGAGTCTTGTAGGGCCGTCTTGGTGCCCTCTTGGGTCGATTTGGAGCCGTCTTGGAAACCTCTTGGAGGCCTCTTGTGACGATCTTGGTGGCATCTTAGGCAGTCTTGGGGCGTTGAGAAGCTGAAAAGGCGAGAACGCCAGAACCTTTGAACCCCTCAAAGGAAATCACAGGATTTGGCCTGCTGGGGCACTATTGGTGTGCTCTTCGAGGCCCCTTTGGGCGTCTTGGAAGCCGCAGGGGCTGTCAGGAGGCCATCTTTGGCGTCTTTGACCGATGTTCCCGCGATTCGCTGTCCTCTTGGACCATCTTGGGGGCCTTTTAGGTTGTCTTGGGGCCCTTTGGGCCCCAGGACCCTGTGGGGGAGGATGGTATTCTGACCTGGGACCCTCCCCCCGCGAACTCCCCCAGGACCCCTCCCCAAGACCCCACCCCAGGGGGGAAGGGATCAAAGGGAAGGAGCGTCCCTTTGAGTCAACTACGACGTGCTCAATTTCAATTTGGTTTCGCTTTGGCTGGCTCGCTTAAGGAGGAGGGCCCAGTGAAAGGGGGGGAGCGGCGATGGGCCCAAGGAAAAGGGGGTCAAACGCGACGGCGACGGCGATGACGTCGAGTCAAACAGAACAGCGTCTTCGACACTACGACAGGGTCGGCGGTTGACGTGAAGCGTCTTCGAGGTACGAGAAGCGAGCTGGACGTTCCGCACCATGCTTTCAACGAACTAACGAAGAACTAGCTCGCGAGATGCCACTGGCTGCCTGCCTGCAAATCACGGGAGGCGCCTTCTCGGAACGAGAAGGTGATGGGGGTTTGTTGGGCCAAGCTTTTTGCGAACTAATTCAGAACTAACTCGCTAGAGACAACTGGTTGCGTGCCTGCCAATCACGGGAAGCACCTTCTCGGAACGAGAAGGTGGTGGGAGTTTGTTGGGCCATGCTTTCAACGAACGCTAGAGACAACTGGCTGCGTGCCTGCAATTTGTTTTTTTTGCTCGGCGGATCACGGGAAGCGCCTTCTCGGAACGAGAAGGTGATGGGCGTTTGTTAGGCCATGTTGTTAACGACCTAATGAAGAACTAACTAACATCTGGCTGCGGCGCCGCAAAACGCTTTTTGCTCGGCTGACTCCCCCCTAAACTGCCGTTTCGGTCGAGACATCCTGGAAACAATGAGATGTTGACGTCGTGTGTTTCAGACGCCTCGTGATACGTACGAGGCTCTCGGCCGATACATCCTCGAAAACACGAGCTACCGAGCTTGCTCGCGAAATCCAGCGAATCGTTGAAGATGGCAGTTTCGTTCGAGACATCCTCGAACAATTGACACGTTGAAGCTGTGTGGTTAAGACGCCTTCAGTTAAAAATGAGGCTCTCGCTAGAGACACCCTCAGAAAACTGCATTCGCAGCATCTTCGCTTGAGGTCCTGTCTCCTCCGTCTCTTCCGTCTCCTCCGTTTCTGAGGTCTCCTCCGTCTCCGGGTCTCTTCCGTCTCTACTCCGTCTTTGAGGTCTCCTCCGTCTCTCCTCCTTCTCCGTCTCCTCCGACATCCTCCTTCTCCTATTCCCCCCCCTCCTCCTCCTCCTCCTCCTTCTTCTCCTCCTCCTCCTCCTCCCTCCTCCTCCTCCTCGTCCTCCCCCTCCTCTCTTCTCCGTCTCTGAGGTCTCCTCCGTCTCTGAGGTCTCCTCCGTCTCTGAGGTCTCCTCCGTCTCTGAGGTCTCCTTCTTCTCCTCCGTCTCCTCCGTCATCCTCCTCCTCTTCCCCCTCGTCCTCCTCCTCCTCGTCCTCCTCCTCCTCTCTTCTCCGTCTCTGAGGCCTCATCCGTCTCTGAGGTCTCCTCCGTCTCTGAGGTCTCTTCCGTCTCTGCGGTCTCCTCCGTCTCTGAGGTCTCCTCCGTCTCTAAGTTTTCTGAGGTCTCCTCCATCTCCTCCGTCTCTGAGGTCTCCTCCGTCTTTGAGGTATCCTCCGTCTTCCTCCGTCTCCGTCTCCTCTTCCCCGCCTCTTCCCCCTGCTCCTCCTTCTCCTCCTCCTCCTCCTCCTCCTCCTCCTCCTCCTCCTCCCCGCCTCCTCCTGCTCCTGCTCCTCCTCCTCCCCCTCTTCTCTGCGGTCTCTGACGTCTCCTCCGTCCACATGTGGTTTGCCACTCATGTGTCCACATTTGGGTTGCAATCCACGTGTCCACATTTGGGCTGCCACCCGTGTGTCCACATGGTGGCAATCAAAATCTGGATAAATGGGTGGCAGGCCGCATGGGGATGTACGGGAGGCAACCCAACTGTGGACACATGAACATATTGGCGGTACGTAATTTCGACGTTTACACATGGACGGCCACCCTTCTCCTCCTTTTCCCCCGTAAACGGCCGTTTCGCTCGAGCCATCCTCGAACAATTGAGATGTTGTGACGTCGTGTGTTTCAGACGCCTTTTGTTAACAATGAGGATCTTGCTAGAGACATCCTCGAAAAACGAGCTACCGAGCTTGCTCGCGAAATCCAGCGACTCGGCAGTTGGGGGGTGGAGAGGTGGGTGGGTGAAGAGGTGGGGGGGTGGGGGGGGGGGGGGGGTGTTCAGGGGCCCCACCGTCGCCCCCATAACACATCCCGCTCGCACGCCGTACATCCCCCCCGCCCGTCGCCCCCATCCCAACGCACACACGCACACGCGCGCACACACATACGCATAGACGCACGCATGCGTACACACATACACAGGCCACGCACTACACTTGACCAAAGCAACCACAGCAATCACAAAGCCCAAGCTAGAAGCAGCAACCACCAGGGCCTCTAGGGAGTCTATGCAACTGCACCCCACTTGCGCATAGTTTGTCTGGGTGCGAGTCCATGCGCGCGTGCGAACGCGAGTTCAGAGAAGCTGCGCTTTCCGTTCTTGTCCGGAAAGGTTCCCCAAAATAACGAGTTCGCTAGAGACATCTTCCGAACATGGAGATGTTGGAGGCTATCGTTTAAGACGCTTTCTGTTAAAACTGACGTTTTCGCTCGAAACATCCTCAGAACATCGGGCCCGAGACATCCTCGAAACAATGACATGTTGGAAAAGCTGCGCTACTACCTATCATACAAAACATGGCGTTTTCGGTCGGGACATCCTCAGAAAATCGGGAGGGGTGCGGCAGACCGAAACAAAAGAGCACGGTAGAAACTGATAATTTCGCTGGGGGCATCCTTAAAACATGGGATGTTCTCAACATCGCCTCGACATCGTTCTCGAAGTGGTTCAATATGAAGAAATGAGAGCCCCAAAAGGAGCCCAAGATGGCTCCAACAGCGCCCTGGAGACTGCCGTCAATGACGATTTCGCTGGGGACATCCTCCAGCATCGTTTTGAAAACTGCTGTTCTAACATCGTCTTGCAATCGTTCCTGAAAGGCTTCCATGTGGTCTAAGCCAGCCTTCTAAACATAACGATTTCGCTAGGGACACCCTCAAACACACAATGTGTCTAACATCGCATTGCAATGATTTTTGGAGGACATCAAGGCGGCCCTAAAGGGCCCAAAATGAGCCCCAATATGGCCCTCAGGATCGCCCTCGAGACGACCCCCACCTGTGATTTCGCCTGAGACATCCTCACAACATTGCTATGTTCGTAACATCGAATTTATCAAAACTAAGCGTTTCGCCTGAGACATCCCCAACACTGGGAAGTCGCAAATTCGACATATGTTCAAAGACTGGTGTATCGCCTGTGAAATCCTCACACAAAAATGATCTGTTGGAGAGGCGGTGCTACTATCTCTCATATTGACAATGGCGCTCTCGCTGCAGACATCCTTAGAACATCGGGCGGAGCACGGCGGACGAAAAAGACGAGCACGGCAGAGAATGAGTATTTCAGCCGTGCTCCTTCGTTTTTGGGGTCTATCTGCCGTGCTCCTTAGCGCTTGGGGTATATTCTGCCGTGTTCTTGGTCTTCTTCTGCCGTACCCCTTCGCTGTTCTGCCGTGTTCCTGGTCTTTTTTCTACCGTCCTCAGGAGCTCTTGGGGTCTACTCTGCCGTGCTCCTGGTCTTTTTCTGCCGTGCTCCTTCGCTCTTGGGGCATATTATGCCGTGCTCCTTAGCTCTTAGGGTTTATTATGCCGTGTTCCTGGTCTTTTTCTGCCTTGCTCCTTCGCTCTTGGGGCCTCTTCTGCCGTGCTCCTCAGCTCTTGGGGTCTGTTCTGCCGTGCTCCTGGTCTTTTTCTGCCGTGCTCCTTCGCTCATGGGGCCTATTTTGCCGTGCTCCTGGTATGTTTCTGCCGTGTTGCTCCGCTCTCGGAGCCTATTCTGCCGCGCTCTTGGTGTTTTTTTTCTGCCGTGCTTGTAAGCTCTGGGGGTATATTATGCCGTGCTCCTGGTCCATTTATGCCGTGCTCCTTCGTTCCTGGGGTCTATAATGCCGTGCTCCTTAGCTCTTGGGGTCTATTCAGCCATGCTCCTGGTCGTTTTCTTCCGTGCTCCTTCGCTCTTGGGGCCTCTTCTGCCGTGCTCCCTGGCTTTTGGGGTCTACTCTGCCGTGCTCCTGGTCTTTTTTGCCGTGCTCCTTCGCTCTTCGGACTTATTCTTCCGTGCTCCTGGTCTTTCTTGCCGTGCTCCTTAGCTTCTGGGGTCTATTCTGCCGTGTTCTGGTATTTTTCTGCCGTGCTCCGTCGCTCTTGGGTACTATTCTGCCATGCTGCTTAGCTCTTGGAGTCGATTCTGCCGTGCTCCTGGTCTTTTTCTGCCGTGTTCCGTCGCTCTTGCGGCTTACTCTGCCGTCATTTGGCAGCGCGCCCGCAAGATCGGCCATAAGCGAACGACCCCCAGAGATCCGCCACAGAGCGAGCACTCCCAAGAATCCGCCAAAACAAGAACGCCCAAGGATCCATCCGTCAAACCGAGCGCGCCCGGAGGTTCCGCCACAACCACCATTGCGACGATCCGCACGGCAGAATACTGGAGTGCGGCAGAACACACAGAGCACACAGGAGCACGGCAGAACAGGAGCACGGCAGAACACATAGGAGCACGGAACAACACAACCCGCGCGCACGCCAACACGCGCTCCACAACATACCTGCACGGCAGACCAACAACAGAGCATACTTCACATGCTTGGTGGACTAAAGCGACGCTTCCCGTTCTTGTCCGGTCAGGTTTCCTTGTGGGGGGTTCTCCGTTCCATGCCAATTGCGCCCCTTTCTTCCGTCCCGCGTTTCCCCAGCATAACCATAGATCCACCGGATTTTGCTGGAGTATGTTGGTCGTCCTCATCGTGGAATTCGTGGCCCCCGTCGTATTGGACGGTGAAAGAGGGGGTCTGCAACAGGGGGTCTTCAATGGGGGCTGAATGGCCCATGTATGCTCAATGCATCGCTCATGTATGTGATCGGGTACGATTGGCATCCAGTGCTGGCGGCCATGGAGGGCCCGTCGTTCGTGCCCGCACATTGCCCGCGCGGGCACACGCGCCGTCCATACATGATCGTTCATGTGTGCGGGCGTTCTTGCATATTGCGCGCGGGGCGGCGAAATGGAGTGCAAGTGTGTCTTGATTGTGCGATTAATGATCGCGTATGTTCCCAAACGTTGCTTATCGACCCCCAAGACAGATTTGGAATGGGTCCCGCGATCCTTGCAAAATGTGAATTCACACATTTTTCTCTCAAAATGTGAATTCACATTTTTCTTTTTTCCCAACATGTGAATTCACATTCTGGCCCCTGCCAGACAGATTCCTACACACAATTCCAACATGTGAATTCACATTTTCCTTTTTCCCCAAAATGTGGATTCACATTTTCTTTTTTCTTCGAAATTGTGAATTCACATTTCGATTCCCCCCACAATGTAAATTCATATTTTGCCCTGGCCCCAAAACTGAGGCGCTGTGTTCTGCATGTCAGATTGGCTGGGCAGATTTCGACACTCACCTCGCCGCTCTCGTTTATTCGAACCTTCTCTTGTTGCGCCTTCAGCGCACGTTGCCTTCGTCACTATGCCCGCGCCCCCCGCCTCCTTGCTTCGTTTCCCCAAAGTCTCGCGCATGGGCGCAGGCGGGGAGCTTCAAGAGGTTCCCCCGCCGAACACAGCAATCGAGGATGTATCGCGCTCTCATGGCCCATAATGACCATTCATTGCCGGGACCCTGCGCCCGAACCCCATTTTCACCCTCCAGGTCTTAGTCGCACTTGTAGCCCGTCTTGCTAGCTTGTCCACTGTGTTTTGCAGGCTTCCGCGTCTCGCATGTCAGCAGTGAAGAGGCTCCCCAACTCATCGCTGTCGTGCTTCCTTTCGCCAGTCTTTACCTGAAGGCTTTTCCTCAACTGCAACCTCCGCGGTTTGCCCATTCTTCCTTCTGCACGCCTCTTTTGCAACATCTCCTTGTCGCCGCTGTGCCAGCAGTGCCGCCGTCGCATCCGCAATTCCGACACCGTGAGTTCCTGCCATGCAGAAAGCTCGCGCCACCGCCCGTCTTGTGGACAATGGATATCGCTTCCCGATCTTGTCTGGTCAGGTTTCCCGGTGGGGGACTCAGTTTCAATTCGATCGCGTTCCTCAGCCTCCGACGACAACCCTTCGGGTGACAAGAAAGTTCGATGGGGAAAAGACCAAGTGAGAATTGGTGCGATTATTGCGATGATGGCGATGTTGTTGATGCGCTCACGAGTTGGCGACGATGCAAGACGACGATGTTGACCACAGTGCGCAATGGTAATGGGTTAACGCCACTCGGGACACCAATCGGGCTACCGACGGGACACCGATCGGACACCGACTGAGGGACAGAGACGGCGGGACACCGACGGGACACCGACAGGACGCCGACGGGGCATCGACTGGATTCCGACAGGACACCGACGGGACACCGTCGGGACACCGACGGGACATCGACGGGACACCGACAGGACACCGATCGGACACCGACGAGACACCGACGGGACGCCGACGGGGCATCGACGGGGCATCGACGGGGCACCGACGGGACGCCGACGGGACACCGACAGGGCACCGACAGGGCACCGACGGGGCACCGACGGGGCACCGGCGGGACACCGACGGGACACCGACGGGCCACTACGACGGGACACCGACGGGACACCGTCGGGACACCGACGGGACATCGACGGGACACCGACAGGACACCGATCGGACACCGACGAGACACCGACGGGACGCCGACGGGGCATCGACGGGGCATCGACGGGGCACCGACGGGACGCCGACGGGACACCGACAGGGCACCACCGACGGGGCACCGACGGGGCACCGGCGGGACACCGACGGGACACCGACGGGCCACTACGACGGGACACCGACGGGACACCGTCGGGACACCGACGGGACATCGACGGGACACCGACAGGACACCGATCGGACACCGACGAGACACCGACGGGACGCCGACGGGGCATCGACGGGGCATCGGCGGGGCACCGACGGGACGCCGACGGGACACCGACGGGACACCGACAGGGCACCGACGGGACGCCGACGGGGCACCGGCGGGACACCGACGGGACACCGACGGGCCACTACGACGGGACACCGACGGGACACCGTCGGGACACCGACGGGACATCGACGGGACACCGACAGGACACCGATCGGACACCGACGAGACACCGACGGGACGCCGACGGGGCATCGACGGGGCATCGGCGGGGCACCGACGGGACGCCGACGGGACACCGACGGGACACCGACAGGGCACCGACGGGACGCCGACGGGGCACCGGCGGGACACCGACGGGACACCGTCGGGCCACTACGGAGGGACACCCGCGGACACCGACGGGGCACCACTGCGAGACCACGGCGGGACGCACCTCGACGCGCTGGCCCACCAGAGGGGCGGTCTTCTGTTTTCACCCGCCGTAAGCCACAGCGGAGTCATTCCTCTCGCCCTCAGCCACGCGCAGAGGGGGGTGGGGGAGGAGGGAGGGCTTCTTAGAAGCACACCTGCTTCTTAGAAGGCGCGGGCCTGATCTATAGATGTAAGACCGGCGCCTTCTAAGAAGCAGCCTCCTTCTAAGAAGCCTTCCCCCCTCCTTCCGCCCCCTTGTGCGCACCGCCAAGGAGTCATTCCTCTCGCCCGCCCACGCCGCTTCGCCTCGCCCGTACGCGCGACACGAACCCGAAACCGAAACCGATTTCCCGGCGGAGGGCTCTCCGTTCCACGTCGATCTCACCCCCCAATCTCCGGCAACAGTCGAAACCGATGGTAAGGATGGGCATCTTTCCCAAAGGGTACCCTTGTAGTGCATCTGTGCCTCCTCTCTCCATCGTTAACCACTTTCGACGGCCAGCCCCGCTCGAGGAGCCTCGACATGGGCGTCCACGGAGCTTGCATCCTCATCGCGCATGCTTATTATCAGTTTTGACTATATCATCATCCTCGTGGGCGCGGCGCGCATCGCAAGAAAGCAACCCAAAGACAGCAGCCCTCTCCCGCTCAGCGCGCGCTGCGCTGCGCATCCGACCGACAAGAGGGCTCGGGTGCAAGGCGGCAGCGCCTCTGCGTGCGCTGCATGACCAGTGCCGCCGCGGAGCCTGTGACAATCTACAGTTCTCTGCCTCTGCGACTACAAAGGGTATGGTTACGCCGGGGTGTGGTTTCGACGTTGTCCTCGTCGGGCCTCCTGGGAGCGCGGCGGGGAGATCTATCGAGGTTCCCGCCCGCCCCCCAGGGTGACCCCAAGGTTCCGGTTGCAAGCCAAACCCTTTGCAAGCCACACCTTTCGAAGTCCCCGAAGGAAACCGAGGACACCTCCAGATGCCAGGGTGGGTGTGCACGAGGCGGACGAGGACTATTGTGGGCTCAGAAGGCGCTCTGGTGTTCGTGCCGCTTCTCAGATGTCGGTCGGGTCATTCGCTTTCTTGGCCGAGGCTCGCCTGAGGCCAGCGAAGCAGCATAGAAGACCCTTCGTTCTTATCATTGCGAAGGACTTGCGGTTGGAGCTGCCGACACTGAAGGGGGGCGACGACGACGACGAGGAGGAGGAGGAGGAGGAATAGGAGGAGGAGGAGGAGGGGGAGGAGGAGAGGTTGAATAAGAATAAGGACACCGAGGACATCTCCAGACCCCAGGGTTGGTTATGCACGTGACGGGGAGGAGGAGGAGGAAGAGGAGGAGGAGGAAGAGGAGGAGCAGGAGGAGGAGGAAGAGGGGGAGAAGGAGGAGGAGGAAGAGTAAAATGAGGGGGGGGCAGGGGATGGCAACGTCAGTGCGACTTTTCTGCAATAAGCAATCGGGCAATGAGGGGCGGCGGGGGCGGCGGGGGGGGTGAGGATGTCTGCGGGGATGCCGCTCTTCGGAGGGTGGGCCCAGGCCCCCCCTGGGCCCTGGAAGAAGCCGCCCATGGCGCCGGAGCTTGCTGGAAGGTTCGCAGCTCCGTTTTCTTCAGGAGGGCAGAAGACGGGTTGACCCAAGAGGGGGTCAAGCGACAGGGGGTAGTGCAATAGATTTGGTGCAATAGATTTGTGGGGTTGCAATAGATTTGGGGCGTGCAATACATTCCTGGGCGCCAATGTATTGTTGGTGATATATATAGTGTGTGTGTATGACACGCTCGTACGCCACTCGCCGCCGCTTGGCTCTTAGGGGCCCCTTTTGCCTTGGCTTGAAAACGTATCATCAATCACACTGGCAGCGGAGCTGCTACACGATCTTCGGCATCGTACCACTGCGCAGGGCTCGTCCTCTCGCGAGGAGAGCTCCTCACCTTTTCTTTGCACTAGGCATCCACCCTTACGAGGGGATTGCTTCCTTGCCGCCATGGCGCTGTCTTCCCTTCGCTATCGGTCGAACGCCGACGCGTTGACTCAGTCGGAAACGAAGGGTGGCTCCTACATCTATGATGGCACCGTGAACAACTTTCACGAATGGGATTTCCGCACAGAGATGCGTATGAGTGCTGCTTTGTCTGCTGTAGATGCAGAGACAGGAGAACCCCAGGCACATGTTGTCACTGCAGCCGTCAACAAAGTTGTAGAAGGCCTCAGAGGCGACGCGTTCGATATGGCCATGGATATCGGTAAGGACGCGCTTCTGACTCCCAAAGGAATCTACCAGCTGATAACGGCGATTCGTGCTTCACTCTTCCCTATAGAGGCTCAGGAAGCCAAGATCTTGTTCTAGGTAGGTCAGAGGCCCTACGACCCTCTGTCCAGGCAGCACGGTGAATCGATGGTATCATACATCTCCCGCAGGAAGCGTTGGTGGAAACTCGTCACCAAGTTGGACCCGAAGCTTGTGGTGAGTGACGACATGTTTGGGTCCCTCCTCTTGGACCATGCAGGGCTTTCACCCTCGGAAAACCTGATGGTGCTGACATCCACAGTTAACGTGACCACCTTTGACAAGATCAAGGATGTCTTGATCCTCCAGCACGGCCGTATCCACATCCGCCAAAAGGGCAAAGGTGGAGACCCGTCGAGTAAGGGCCCCAACCCCTCGTCGTGGACACAGCATCGGCCCAAATACCCCAGCAAAAGCAAGGGCAAGGGCAAGACCCGGTACAGCAGGCCGCCCCAGGCCTTCCACGCCACCGACGACGGTTGGTACGAGCAGGAGGAGCACTATCCAGAGGAGCTTAGTCCCTATGGATACTACGCGTCTGGCTACACTCCAGAGTACGGCTGGGACGACACGACCTGGACCGACGTAGCATGGATGGCAGACGGGCAGGCGGAGGACCAAACTTGGGGCGACGAGGAATCGCACGCTCTCTGGTCACCCGTGCAGGAGAAGAGCGAGCTCGATGGAGACGTGTTTGACGAGATGGTCAAAGCGGGCTACACGGAGGACGAAGCTTCCGAAGTAATCCAAGAGAACCTGGTCGCCAACCTAGGCACCAAGGGAGGTCGTAAAGGTAAAAGCAAAGGCAAAGTTCACAACAACTCAGCACCTTGGAGAACTACACTGCCGCCCAAGGGCGGCGGCAAGGGAGCGCCGACCCTGGAAGATCGTAAAAAGCGACTCCAGGATATCAAGAAACGTTCCAAGTGCAAGACCTGCCATGAGATTGGCCACTGGTCCGGGGACCCTGAGTGCAAGGGCAAACCCAGCACGGGCGTTGTAGCGTTCACTGGAGAGCGAGAGCTTCAGTTACGCGAGGAAGGCGACGATCATCAGTTCGCGCCTACAGGAACCATTGCCTTATCATCCACCATCCATCATCATACTTATAATAGCAATATGTCGCATTCGGGCAAGGTTTCCTTTTGCTCTTCCTTCTCCCCTCACTCCTCGAAGTGTCGCAGGGCATGTTCTTGTGAGGGAAAGGATTGCGATGGTCACTGTTGCTTGCTGTCTGGTCATGAAGAGGAGCACACGTGCAGGGGTTGCATGGGGGCCGCTGCTGCTTTGACCCAAACCAGCCCCGAGCGCGAGCGCGCGGCCGCGACTCTGGAGAGCCCCCAGACCTCAGCGGAGGCTGGCGAGGAGCACTTCGGGTTCATGGCCCTGCGTGCGCCTAGCAAGGCCGCGCCAGGCAGACCCTCGGCCTCGAGGGCTGCTGCCCCGAGCGCCGCCTCGAGGGCGACCGACGCCTCCGACGGGCCAGAGAACTGTTCGATGGCATCTGTATCGGATGAGGAGTTCGAGACGCCAGGTTTGGCCCCTGTTCCAGGGCACGATACGGTGTTCGCTACAGGCCAGCATCGTGGGCTTTCCTATGGCCGAGTGCTGAAGATGACCCCAGAATATGCATCGTGGAGCCGCGGTGTGAAGAAGCCGAGCTTGGAGCTGAAGAACTTCTTGGTTTGGTTCGATGAGTACTTTGTCCAGAAGGAGGATGGTAGCATCGGCCGCCGCACCGAGGGGGGCGCCATCCCCTCGGCTAGCTCCAGCGGGACTTCGAGCCAGAAGCCGCCGGATCCGCCGCTGCCTCACCCCTGTGCTCGTGGTTGCACCAGCTTCTCTGGGCCTGGTTCATCGGCGCGCTTTATCGTCCGCACCTGCAGGGACTGCGGTCGCAAGACCAAGAAGGAGAGATACGAGGCACTACATCAGCCGGATGAGTGTCCTCGCGATCTCGTGGACCACCGGGGTAGCATTGCCGACATTCATCGCACGTTCTGCTGCAAGTGCTTGACGTACATCGTTGAACAGCCCCGTGCACTCGCTGAGGACAAGAAGAGCACGGCGGAGAAGGTCAAACTCTCTTCTAACCTCCAGGCGGAGGCGATCGAGAAGGTCATCGAGGGCGACCGCCGTGTATCTCCTGAGGAGCTGAAGGTAGTAATGGAGATGTTCACGAGGCGCGCCATGTCGATCTGTCAGGACACAGGTGATATCAGCACAAGTGAGATGGTTTCATTACTACACGACTGTGTGCAAGAGGCAGCAGATAATGAGCTCATCGCGTTCATGGCACCAACACCAGCACCTTCAGTAACGACCGACACGTCGGCGATATCAAAGCTTCGTTTAGGTTGACGTCTTCCAGGATGATGGTGTATGGGCTACCCTGGACGAAGGTTGCAATTCTTGTTGTCATGGAAAAGCTTGGGCCCTCACTGCAGAGGACAAGTACGAGAAGCTAGGGTTCTTTCCACAATGGGTCCACAGAGAGCGGAAATCGTACAGTGGCATTGGTGGTCAGGCTGGCAGTTCCACGACGGGCAAGAAGTGTTTTCCTTATCGCATTGTGGGTACGTGCGGTGCTGTCAGCGGTTGCTTCGAGTCTCATTAGTTGAAGGATTCAGATTGTGTACTTTTCTTGCTGTCGCTACCGGCACAAGCCTCCCTCGGTCTCGTCGAGGATCTCGCCGACGGACGCGCCATCCTGGACCAGGAAAGCGAGATAGAGATGTGTCGCTGCAGCCGCTCAGGTCTCCTTGTCATTCGTCTCGATCTGTTCGATTCGGATCGGATTTCTGGGTCTATTCGCCCTCTGCACATATCACATCAGGCCCAGAGCAACATGGAGGATATCGGCGATACCGACCCCCAGCTTCAGACCGTTTTGGATCATAGCGACGACGAGCACGGCAAGGTCTCAGCCATGGGTCTGCACAAGGACAAGAGGCCTGATGCTGCTCCCAGCACAGGACCATGCGCCAAGTCTTTCGCTGTCTACACGATGGGCCTAGAGTACTTCGAGAGTCATCCTGACGCCTCGGGGAGCCAGCTGTTGACGGAGTACCTCCGCGACAAGCACCGTGGCACGAGTTATGGGATGTCCACGGCTGGGCATGATGGTCAAATTCTCTGCGAAGCCTTGATAGCCGCACGCCCAGAACATGGCGATTTCGATAGGCTCATATTTGTTGACACTCGGGAGCTGAACGATCCTCAGTCCACCAAGCAGATTGGCGTTCACCCTCGCATCTTAAAGGCCGCAGCTGATAACGAGCACTTCCCAGACATCGCTGAATACATCGGCAAGGCGCTGGCGAAGTGCAAGGTCACAGAATCCGTCGCGATCATCTTGATATCTCGTTCGGGTAGACACCGTTCAGTAGCAGTAGCGCACGGGGTGAAGCAATACCTTCGAGATCGTGGCATCGAATATAAGTCGGGTCACCTGTGCGATCACGAGTGGGATCAGCGGACTTGCGGTGGCAACTGTGAAGATTGCCGCCACAAGAAGAGCTGGGCCGTCGACATGGCCGCGCACGCCGTGGGTAAGATGGCAGCTCGTATCTCTGATGCCTTCACCAAGCACAGCATGGCCCAGCAGCCCGCTAACCAGAGCCAGAAGCCAGCCGCCAAGCGCCGGCCCCTCTCGGCCGACCCTACACTCACGCTGCGCGAGGAGAAGCGCTCCCGCACCAGCGTTCACGACGAGGTCGGCGATGTCGCGGTTGGGAAGCTGATCAGAGGCTACATCCGCGTGATCTGGCAGACGCGCAAGGGGCAGGACTACGACGAGGAGGAGTTCAGGAAGATGATGAAGGACTACGAAGGTCGCGAGCTCCAGTTCTACTTACGCATTTGTCATGAGGATGGCCATGTTCCTGTTGACTACATGAAGATGGCCCAGCAAGCGGTTGAGTATGAGAAGACGGGCACGCACCCGAAGCAGCCGGGAGTTATTTTCTCTTCAGCCGCGTCGTCTTCGGCAGGCCCGAGCCGCCCTGGTAAGAGCGAGTCCGATGCCAAGCGGGCACGGCTAGAGCCGACTCCCAAGTACCGGTCCGAGGCGAGCACGCCCGGAGCCGCCGAGCTGACACCGCGACCGCCTCAGACGCCACCACCGGGGATGCCGCCCAAGCCACCGCCGGCTGCGGCACCCTTGCCGCCGCCACCGCCGCCGCCTGCTGGCGCGGCTCGCGTAGGATCCCAGGGCCGGGACCTGCGAGCGGGCGACGACAAGAGCGGAGATCCAGTCGTGGACTTCGCGCCCCTGGTGGTCGCTGGCAAGCAACTGGAGACATTGTTCAATGCGGGCAAGAAGCGGAACTTCATCACGTATGTTGATCCCGTTGCCTTTGCTGATCGGGGTGTAGCTGGTGTGCCTTCGGACCTGGATGGTCGCAATATGGTGCGAGTCAACGTCAAGTTTGATCCCTATGATACGAAGATCAAGCATCCGAAGTCATGGGACAATTGGCGTAAGAGCACGCTCGGTCGCAACAAGGAGTCGCAGAAGTGGGAGCAGATCGAGGATCGCGTGGCCATAGACTCGTCAAAGCCAGCCCTGGACTTCGACAGAATCTGCGCGTTCGCTCAGCCGCCTCGTATCACACATGATGATAGCATACCTGTGTAATTCTTTGAAGTTAGATGAGCATCATATGTCTACAATGAATGGGAAGAAGCGCGAGCACCACTGTGCCGGGCTGACCGAGATGGACAAGAACGACTCCATTCTCACGCAGTGCCTGACGAAGGGCACGATCGGCAAGATGGAGCTCAACGTGCCGCCGCTCACGTGCCGTTACTCTGTGGGCAAGGTGCTGTGCTTCATCATTGGCCTCGTTTTCGCGGGGACCGTTAGCGCGGAGGATATGGTAATTCGTCCAGCCTGGGACGAGGGCATGGAAAAGGAGATCATCGAGTGCAATCCTGATCTCATCGTTGCTAACGCCACCGCCGATAATATTAGCATCATCCGTAACTGTTTGGAGGAAGCGACGAAACACAATGGTTCGGTTGCAATTACGTTTGGTCAGGAGTCCACATGCTCAAACCTCGAGGTTACCAACGCCCTGAACTCCTTCCTGGAGTCAGAGCCAGGCTCAAGTGATGCGCTCAACAATTCCGCTGAGTTACCTTCGCGGTTTTTCGACTTCTGACGCGATCTTGGACGCCAGGTTCGCCTGGACCGCCTTGCCGCCGCCGCCTTTCCAGCTGAAGCCGCAGCGGAAATGGCAGGATCGACCCTTGATGCGGTTAACGACGACGAAGATGCGGCTGTTGCCGCTCAGGAAGACCTCAGGGATGAAGAGCAAGAAATCCTCGAGAAGCTGCCGCTCCCAGGAGAGCCGAAATTAGAAGGGGAACGAAGGAAGTCTTGGCTCAAGATTCCGCTCCGAGTGAGGATCGCCATTCGGCGACTCCACAGGCAGTTCGGTCATGTTCCGAATCGCGTGTTGATCCAACTTATGAAGCTTTCCAGGATGTCGTCCGAATATATTGAGGCAGCCAAACTTTACCGTTGTGAGTCTTGCGAGCATCACAAACCGTTACCGCAGACACACAAGGTAGCGCTTCCCAAGAAGTTCTGTTTCAATTGCGAGATCGGGATCGATGTTCTGGAGGTGAAGGACAGCAGCGGCGAAAGGCACAGCTTCCTGAATATCGTCTGCCAGGGGGCTACGTTCCAGCGGGTCATATTCGTTCGACTAGGTGGTGGAATGCCGTCTTCGCGGACATGCCTCACAGCTCTCCAGCAGCACTGGTGTGCTTGGGCAGGAAAGCCTAAAAGGATCGTGTTGGATCGAGGGTTACATAACAGAGGTGTCTTCTTACAGTGGATTAAGAGTCAAGGGATCGATCTCCGCGACGCAGGAGTCGAATCCCCGGAGCAGATCGGACGCACCGAAAGACACGGCGGACTATGGAAAAACGTGTTTAGGAAAGTGGTTCACGACAAGAGCGTTATTGGCCTCGACGAAGTTATGACGACAGCCGTAGAGGTCGACAGCACCAAGAACGAGATGTCCCGAGTTGGCGGTTTTTCGCCGTCTCAGTGGGCGCTCGGTCGGCTGCCCCGTGTGCCGGGGAGCCAGTTCGACGACGAAGAAGCTTACGACCGACATGGGTGTATTGGCTAACGTGGCTGAAGATGGGTCTGATGAGTTCTCACGTCAATCTGCAATCCGTGCCACTGCCAGGGAAGCATTCGCCGAGCGCGACGTTGGTAGCAGGACCGCGCGTGCTATGCTTCGTAAAGCAGCCCCTCTGGCGGGCGAGTACCAGGTCGGAGATGTGGTGTGCTTTCGCAAAAGGCCCACCGACGGAGAAGTTACTGCAAAATGGAGCACTGGATCGAGGATCGTAGGGTTCGACGGCAAGAATGCATGGGTCATCACCGAGGGGGTTCCGGTGCGTGTTGCGGTTGACAGGCTCAGACCGTGCACAGCGGCTGAAGCTCTGGCATATCAATATCTTTCCCGGCACCAGGGTGGAGGTATGGAACGATACGCTCCTCCTGAAGGTCAGCAGCAGTCGTTTGTCGACGAACGAAGAGAGTTACCTGGTGCAGGCCAGCCTGGAGCACCTCACGAGGACGTACTCCCAGTCATCCATGAGGAGCCGGAATGAGAGATGCCAGAGCCGATGGAAGAGTCTCAACCTGTAGCACCAGGTGGGAACATGAGTGACGGAGGCGAGGGAGAAGCTGAAGATTCCCTGCCGAACAACCTGAGCCTAGACCGCCGCGCACCCCGTTGCAGAGATCTGTGCTAGATGATGCGCCGCGCGACCTACGTGGTCGCGGCGAAGTGATGCGAAGGAGATTGGACACAGGAGGATCATCTTCAGAAAGGAGATCCGCCTCAGTGTCAGAACCAGCACCCGAGCCAGCGAACCCGCTGCTCGAGGCATGGCAGAGAACGGGGACTACAGGATCAGGCGTAGATCTACTCCAGAGGAGGACTGCGTCCGCGGCAGTCAAATCACACGAGTCACTTGTTCGTTGCTTCAATGAGCGAGCCATCAGTAAGCCTCAATCTCGAAAGAAGCTGAAGAGCGCTAAGAACCTTACATTCCTTAAGGAATCGGAGGAAGTTAAGAGCAGACTGTGTCTCGCAAGACAAGACGAGTGGGGAAAATGGCGAAGGTTCAATGCTGCCGTAACCATTGATTCCTCAGAACTACAGAAGCTCCTCGACGAGGGATATCGCATGGTTCCCACGCAATGGATTGAGGTAGTAACAACGAACATTCACGCAGACCGGGTGGACCACCGGTTGCGCCACAATACAAAAGCAGACTTGTGGTGCGAGGAGACCTCGAGGAATCTCTCGGCATCCGCACGGACTCACCAACATGTGAGCTAGAAGGCTTAAGGCTGATATTATCGTGGGCCGCAGGCACGAAGAAGGTTACGCGCGCAAAGTCAGAGCCCGAATTTAGTCATCAGCCTCGCCCTTCTCTTGGCGTGATCAACCGGAGAACTACCTCTCTCTCTCTCCGCTTCTGCTCCTCGGTGCGCCGCTCGCGCCCCCCTCCGGCTCTTATTTTTCGCCCCCCTTCTCTATCCTTAGCCGCTCCCTGCTCCAATTGTCCGTCATTCGCTTGGCTCCGGAGGTGGCCCTCGAGGCTTTGGCATCGGACTTCCCCTCCTCTTCTTCGCCCCCCCCCTGCGCGACTGTCCAGACCGTTGCGCCCCCCGCTAAAAATTCGCGAGGGCCCGGGCCCCCCGCGACGAATTCGCGAGAGTCCCGCGAAAGATTTGCGGGAACCCTTCGCGCCGTGCACTGTCCTCCCAGGCGCCCCCCCGGGCTACCTCGCCCCCGTGGGACCCCCTTGGGCGATGCGCGAGGGCTGTTCCCGCGCGAGACCACCCCGGGCGACTCGTGCAGGCACTGATTGGCGGAGACCCCCCCGGGCGATTCCACCGCTCGGACCGACCCCCGCCAGGGCGAGTCGGCCCGTCCTGGAACCCCCCCCAGGCGATCCAGGACCCCCCGCGCCCTCCCAGGCGAGCGGGGGCGCCTGCGGGAAAAAGCCCACGCCTAAGCTCCCCCTTTTAAGGGAATCTTGGCGGGGGCGATCCGCGCCGGGGCGGCAATCGAACCCTCCTGGGCGATCGACCGCGGCAGATTGCCCCCGCACCAAAAAAAAACACAAACAAAACAAACCAACACACAAAACACACAAAAACACAAAAAAAACACAAAACACCGGACGGAACATAAAAAAACACAAAAAGACACAAAAGCCACACAGACACACACACACACACAACAATGACTAAATTATGGCTCTGACTTTGCACACCTAAAGAAGGCATTGAAATGCGCTGATATCACTTCAGCCTATTTTCAGGGTCAAGAACTCGACCGTCTCATGTTCTTAAAACCACCTCCCGACGGGCTCGAAGGAGTACCGGATGGTGGGGCGCTTATAGCTCGTATGCTTGTTTATGGAACGCGCGACGCTGGGGGAGGTTTATGGAAGAAGATCCGACAACGTTTTAAAGTTCACGGATTCAGAGAGAACCGTATCATGCCAGCCCTTTTCAGTTTATCTAATGATAAGAACGAGATGACGTGTATGATAGGCACACATGTGGACGACATGCAATGGGCCGCAGACGACGAGAGCCAGAGGATTATTGACTCCGTGCTGGCAGAGTTCGACATCAGAGAGGTCAAGTCAGGAGATTTCCGCTACTTAGGAATTGCTCAAGATCAAGACTATACCGCCCACGTCATTGCCAAGGACAAAATCGAAAATATAGAAGCTGTATCCTATCCCAGGGACAGCCCCCTCACCAGGCGCTGTAACGAAGGAGGGACATCCCAACTTAGGTCAGTTGTAGGTGCCTTGTCTTGGGTTTGTCGGCAATGCAAGCCCGAGCTCCTCTACCGCGTGAGTCGACTGCAAACGGCAGTGACCCATGCGAAGGTATTGCACCTTAAGGAGGCCAACCGCGTCTTGGAAGGGGCAGTACAGACGTCGGACAGCGGACTTGTGTTTAAAGGTGGTGCCGTGCTGTGGGACAAGGACATGATCGTTCTTACCGTTACGGATGCCAGCTGGGCTGGAGAAGACGATGTTGCAAGAGGCAACTTGGGGCCGCTCAGATCCCAGAGGGCCAGGTCCAACGGACTTGCAGGGCCGGGATTTGTCGAGGGGAACAGTGATTACGTTCACCCTATATGTTTATCGAGCAAGGTTATTAGGCGTGTGTGCAAATCTATTTTACAAGCAGAGACGTTGGCTTGTCTCTGGGGTTGAGAATCAGGTGTGCGTATACGTGCTGCCATCGCTGGTGCGCGAGGTATGCTTGGGGCAGCTAATAAACTCCCTTCAGACTGGGAAGAGATTTCAGCCATGACGATGAGACATCTTTGCATGACAGATTGTAAGAGTTTGGAAGAGCACCGAACAGCGCCTACTATGGGAAAGACGGAGGATAAGCGCTTGAGTAGTGACCTGAGCAGTCTCCGTCAGGACATTTGGACACGAGGTGATGAAGAGGTAGAAATCGTGCACCCGAAGTTGTTCTGCGATAAGATCCGTTGGATCGATACGAGTGTCATGGTCGTAGATTTCCTTGTTAACATATTGACCACTGGTACTTACGATATTACTCCGGACCCGGAGTCAACGATCAAGAAAGCGAAGAAACAGCTGGCTAGAGCCAGAGTGAACACTATCCCGACGGGGAAGTGATTTTACTGTTGCCACCCTGGCCGCCTTACGCTGCGTCTCGTTTGGAGACGCCCTTTTACTAGCCCCTAAGAGTGGCTGCCAACCGGCTAGCTCGTGACAAAGTTTCACGTGTGTGATATATAGTGTGTGTATGACACGCTCGTACGCCACTCGCCGCCGCTTGGCTCTTAGGGGCCCCTTCTGCCTTGGCTTGAAAACGCATCATCAATCACAGTTGGGTTTTCGCGCGCAATACATTAGTTGCAATACAATGCAAATGCAATTCTCTGGCGCAATAAATTTGCAATACAATTGCCCCAAGTCTATTGCACCACCCCCTTTCAGCTGGACCCCCGTTTGGGTCGCAAGGAAGAAGACCTTGATCTTCCACCCTTCCCATCTGGGGCAACCATGTGGGGGAATAGGCGCAGGGGGGGCGCATCCACCCCAAATCGCCCATTGATCGCTGATAGGGCTCTTGTAACCGGGGGCCCCTGGTAATAACACAACACTCCAGAGTTGATTACCCTGGGCCAAGAAAGAGTTGCTCCGGGGAGAGGGGTGGCCAGGCTGAATTTCATTATCGTTGGGGAGAGTACGAATGGAGTTTGCTATATTCGAGAACTGATCAGCGCATGATGCATCCTGTATCCGATCACGATTATTGTTACTACTCTGGCGACTACTA
>CAUYUJ010021921.1:9869-24869 GCA_963575745.1 Prorocentrum cordatum | reverse complement strand
TGGAGCAGCGGAGGCGGAGGGGGCGTCCAGGAGTTTTGGGCCCCGTTGTCCCGCCCCGGTCGGCGGCGGCGCCGCGGCGGAAGCCCCTCCCCTACCCTCCCCTCCCCTCCCCTCCCCTCCCCTCCCCTCCCCTCCCTCCCTCCCTCCCTCCCTCCCTCCCTCCTCCGCCTCCTCCTCGTCTATGGGGGGGTTCTGCATATCTAGGCCTCCCAGTTGGGGTCGGAGGTAGCGCCGATGTGCGTCGAGTTAGCGTAAATTGGCGTCGATCAGCTCCGCCGATCCGCGTCGGTTTGCAAGAGCCAACAAGACGGTATAGCAGATGTCCATGAGTTGCCGCAGAAAGAGGAGGCATGCCTTCTCATGAGACGGCGTGGGCCTTCTGAGAAGCCTTCTTTTTTAGGAGTAGATAGGGTCGGAGGATCGCGCCGCATCGCCGATGTCGACGATGCAGCGCCGATGCAATGCCGATGCGGCACGATCCTCCGATCCCATTGACTCGGACCCCATCTAGGAGGCCTCTAGTGTAAGGGGGGATTTCATCGACCCCAAATCGTCCATTCATATTGCCAATGGTGGACCAATAGCCCCACCCCGCCCAGGAATGTGGGGATTCGCTATCGGGGCCTTATCGCCGATCTATCAAAGACGCTTATGGCGAGTCACCGCCGCCCCCTGCCCCTTTCGAAGCGCCTCTGTGGCCGACAGCTGGGCCAGAGCTTGGCCAAGCTATCGGGCCAGTTGTTCCCCGAGTCGGTTTGGAAAGACTTCGGGGAACGCGTGGGGGAGCAAGAAGAGGAGGCGGGGGAGGATGAGGAAGAAAGAGGAGGAGGAGGAGGCCTCTTGGGCGCCTCTTGAGGCACTCTTGGGGCCTCCTTGGAGCTTCCCGGGGGCCTCTCGGAGGGTATTGGGGGGCCTTTGGGGGTTTCCTGGGGGCCTCTTTGGCCGTCTTAGGGCGTTCCTGGGTTGTCTGACGCCGTCGGTGGGTTGTCTTGGGCGTCTTGGAGGCCTCTTGGCCCGTTTGGGGGCCCTCTTGGGCCGTTTTGGGGGCCTTTTGGGCAGTCATGAGGCCATCTTGGAGGCTTCTTGCGCCGTCTTGAGCCGTCGGAATACCAAGAAGAAGCAAATGCCACAGCCTTTAGGAAAATCAGTGATTTTGGCTTCTTCATGCCCTCCTGGAAGACCTCCTGGACGCCTTTTGGGCCGTCTTGGAGGCCTCTTAAGGGGGCCTCTTGGGCCGTCCTGGGCCATCTTGAGGCCATCTTGAAGCCAGCTTGGGCCGTCTTGGAGGCATTTTGGATCGTCTTGGAGACATCTTGGGGCCATCTTAGCCGTCTTAGAGGCCATTTTGGCAGTCTTGGAGGCCTCTTGGGCCCTCTTGGGGCCGTCTTGGGGGCCTCTTGGGCCGTCATGGGGCCATCTTGGAGGCGTCGTCGGCGATCTTGGGGGCCTCTTGGGCCGTCTAGTCTAGACGGCCCAAGAACCCCCCAAGATCGCCGGCTCTGGTAGAGCCGTCGGAATGCCGAAAAGAAGCGCATGCCAAAATCCTTCACAAACCTAAGGAACATCAATGATTTTGGCCTCTTCGGGCCCTCCTGGAGGACCTCTTGGATGCCTCTTGGGCCGTCTTGGAGGCCTTTTGGGGGCCCTTGGGCCGTCTTAGGCCATCTGGAGGCCATCTCGGGCCGTCTTGGGTGCACCTTGGGCCGTCTTGGAGGCATCTTGGAGCCATCTTAGCCGTCTTGGATGGAGGCCATCTTGGGCGTCTTGGAGGCCTCGTGAGCCGTCTTGGGGCCCTCTTGGGGGCATCTTAGGGGCTTCTCGGGCCGTCATGGGGCCGTCTTGGAGACGTCTTGGGGGATCTTCGGGCGATCTTGGGGGCCTCGTGGGCCGTCGGGCGGCCGAAAAGGCGAACATGCAAAAATCCTTTGAGCACCTGCGGAAAATCAATGATTCTGGTGGCCTCTTCGGGCCTTCCTGGAGGACCTCTTGGAGGCCTCTTGGACTGTTTTGGAGACCTCTTAGGGCGCTCTGGGGCCGTCTTGAGCCATCTTGAGGCTATCTTAGGCCGTCTTGGGTGCATCTTGAGCCGTCTTGGAGACATTTCGAGGCCATCTTAGCCATCTTGGCGGCCATCTTGGCCGTCTTGGGCGATCTTGGAGGCCATCTGGGGCCGTCTTGGAGCCGTCTGGAGCATAAAAACCTTTGGAACTGGGTCTGGGCAATCTTTCCCGGACCCCGGCGGGACGCGCGGGAGGCCCAGGGGGAGTTCTTTTGGAATAGAGCCAAAACCAAAACCGAGAGGATCTAGCACGCCAGGCATCCTTGCGACGAATCGACAGGGGGCGGCAGATCGAAGACGCCTACGGCGAATCACCGCCGCCCCCTGCCTTTTTGGAAGCGCCTGTGTGGCCGAACGGTGAGGCCAGATCGGCCAAGCTATCGGATCATGTGTTCCCCGAATCGGTTTGGAAAGCCTTCGGGGAACACGTGGGCATCTTGAAGGTCATCTTGGCCGTCTGGAGGCCATGTTGACACTTTCGGGCCTTCTTGGAGGACGTCTTGGAGAGCTCTTGGGCCGTCTTGGAGGCCATCTTGAGCGTACAAAAGGCCTCTTGGGCCATTTTGGGTGCCTCTTGGGGCCGTTTGGGGCCCCTTGGGCGATCTTTGGGGGCTCGTGGGCCGTTTCGGGTCGTCGGAAGGCAGAAACCAGCAAATGCCACAATCCTTCAAAAGCTCATTGGAAATCAATGAGTTTGGCATGTCTGGGCCTTCTGGAGACCCTGTTGGAGGTCTCTCTGAATGGGGGGCGACTTCGTAGTCGATGCCGAGGCGACGCAGGAGGCGAAGCGCAAGGGCTTGACGAGCGACGTGCCCGAGCACGTCAAGGCGGCGGCGTTGGCCAAGGTCAGCGACGGCGACGCCGATGCGCTCCCCGCCCGCCCAGAGCCTGCAGTGGCGGCGGCCCCTGATGCGGCGCCGTGCACCCTGCGCCGCCTGCGCCGACGCTGCCTGCGCCGACGAAGCCCGCGCCGCCGCCTGCCCCTAGGCCTTCGCCCACGAAGGCTGCAGCCGAGGTCCCGCCGAGCGCCTTGGTCTTGGGGCCCGACCAGGCAGCCTTGGCGCTCACGCTCCTGAGGGGCCTGCTGGGCCTCCCTGGCCAGGAAACGACGCCCCCCGAGAAGGAGCGCGAGGCGGACGGCTTCGACAAGCCTGATGTGGGGACAGCGTCCACGGCGGCTGATGAGGCAGCAGCTGCAGCTGCCTTGTACTACGGTGCCGACATGGTGCGTGGGAAATGCTGCGCGCGCTCTTTCTTGCAAGAGTGGATCAGCACAGAGCTTGGCAATGAAAACGAGATGATGGAATAGCGCCGGAAAGCCAGGGAGGAGCGGCAATTTGCTCGACCGAAGGGCGAGCCGCAAGCTTGCGAAGCCGAGCGGCTCCCAAGGCTCCGGCGCTCACAATGGCTAGCAGCATCTTCGGCGACTCAGGGGGCGCCGCCGCAGCCGAGAAGTCCCCTCATGAGCTCTGGAGGCAGCGTGACATGTTCCTTCTCCCCTCTGTGCTTCGCAGGCCACGAGCTGCGTCTACTGGGCGGGATGTCCGCAGCGCGGTCAGGCGCCGGCGCGCGGCTCAGGCCGCTCTAGATTGGACGGGCGATGCGATTCAGAGTCTGAATGAGATCTATGGGTGTTCGACGATTTTGCCAGGCCCGCCCGGGGCGTTTGTCGATCGTTCGCTCGCATTCAGCCAGCTTGGTTTCTCCCCTTCCTCTCGTTCTTCGGCCCCTGCCGACGCCAGCCTGGCCCAGGCTCGAGCACATCGCTCGTCGTGGCGCCCAGGTCGGGCCCGCTCCGCGTGATCTTTTCTCCGGCAAGGAAGCCCTCAGCGAGCTTCTTGCCGGGTCCTCGGTCTATTTTTCCGATCAAGACCCGTGCCGCCCGTTCGTCAAGGACTTAGTCTCCTGGCCCGAGCTCGGAGCGACGCCGATTCCGCTGGCAGATGCCCTGGGCCCGGCCGATCGTAAGTGGCTCAGCGGTCGGCGCGAACAGTTGCTGAGAACTGAGCAGGAGGCCGTTTCCTTACAGCGGGAGGCCTCCCCGCACGGCGCCTATGTTTGGGAGTGCTTTGAAGCGGCGGCCCTCCACCTTTTCAGAGTTTATGCTGCGCCTTTTCCAGCGTGGAATTCTTGGGTGGGCGGCGGTCGCCGGGCGTGCGTGGAAATTGATATGTATTTTGGTTGCCAAGAAAAACGGTCGACTTCGGATCAATTTCGTTACAAGGTCTGTCAACGCGCGTGTCAAGACACCTCCGAGCATCGGGCTGCCCGCCTCGATCGCGTTCTCATCTGTGGAGATTTCGCAGAGGCCCGTGTGCATCGCGTCTGGGGATCTAGACTGCGCCATTTACCGTCTGGGGCTGCCGCCAGGGATGGGGCAGCATTTCTCGCCCCCCATGATTGACTCCGCGCCCGTGAAATTCTGCTTCTCGGACGGAGTTGCCGCCCCTCCAGGCGCGACTCTTTTGCCGTGCCCCACCGTTCCCCCAGCGGGGCGGTCCTGGGCCACGCACCTGCGCCGAGGGGTTTTCCGAAACAGCATCGCGGAAGCGGGATTCTCTGGGGACTTTCTGATTGAGTCCGAGCACAGTATCTGACTACCATCACCAAGATCGAGAATCATATACGATGCGGTTTGGTGCAGTGTTGCTCTGGTGAAAAGCCCGCAGCCCCCCCCCCCCCCCCCCCCCGCCGCCAACGGCAACTGGGCTGCCCTCTGTCTTTTAAGGACCGAAGCAGGATTCATCAAAGCACGCGCGGTGGTGGTGTATATACTTGTGGTTACCAAGGGGGGCGATTTTTATACACCACCACCAAGAAGTGTTGTTTCTGCTTCAGGAACTCCCCATGCCACGGCGCCTGCGAGCTACGCCGCGCTCCTTTTCGCCGTGGCGTCGCAGCGCCGCCTGGCATGACCCCGCCCCGAACTTTTTTTGCGGGGCATTTATGTTGCGGGCGGTGGTGGCGCATGCAAATTGGCCTCGCGTTGAGGGCGGCAGAACAGGCGTGCACCTTTTCAGGCCCGCAGCAGGCGGGCAGCGCCGCGTACTTTGACCTTTTCTTCGCGGTTGGCCATGATCGTGATAAGACAACTGCGTCTATGCGCTCTATGACTACTATTGTAAGAGACGCGGGTTTGGTGGTCCATGAACTGGAGGAGGGGCCTACTGACTGCGCTTTCTTAGGCATGGAACTGTCTGAGGGCGCGCGTCTGAGTGGCAAAAGGTGGAATACATGGAGGCTTCGCTCGTTGATTGAGGAGGTGATCCGTCGTCGTTGTTGCAGCGGGGCTGCGTTGCAGGTCCTGGTGGGCCATATTACTTGGGCGTGTCTTCTCAAGAGGGTGGCCTCGGAGGCCCTGGATGCCTGTTGCGCTTTTATCGTTGCCAACCCGACTCAGGTGGTGGACACCTGGCCTTCCGTGCTACGCGAGCTGTGACAGGCGCGAAGCCCACTGCCCCTTCCGCGCTGCAATCTCGCCGCGAAGTGGCATCCAGTGGTCGCCTGCTCGGACGCCTGCCCCTACGGAGTCGCGGTCTGCCCTCGCTCGTTGAAGCCAGAGGTCGTGGGACAATTGGCCGTCGCAGTGATCGCTGGCGATGCAAGGTTGACGGCGGCGCGCAGGCTCGGGATCGCGCCCTCTGTTGCGCCGACGCCCTTACTACTTCGTCTCCTCCGTCTTCCTTGTCGCCCTCCTGTTTATCAGCGGGCGATGGGGGTCCTCTTGCAGGCCTCCAGGTTTCTGACAGGAGGGCCCACAGTTACCTCGGCTGCAATCGATGAGGTTCCTAAGGCTATCTTCGGCAAGGGGGGGGTGGAACGTCGTGCTCGCGTCTAAGGTCGTCGTCCCTGGCAACATCTTGGAATTTGAAGGAGACGGTCTGGTTTTGGCTAACTAGCATTTGCTCCGATCTCGGGCGGCCCGTGGGTCTCGGGCCCCGGCGTTAGTCGACAGCATGCCTCTGGCCCTTGGGGCCGCCAAGGGTGGGGCCTCCTCAGAGCGCCTCCATCGGGCCCTTCGCAAAGTTGCCGCTTTGTCTCTGGCGACAGGCACCAAGCTCCACGCTCGGTGTTTTCCCAGCGAGTTCGGCCCTGCCGACGAGCCGTCGCGGGGACAAAGCGGCTGGTTCGTCGGCGCTTACCGCAGCCACCCCGCGGCCCGAAGGGCTTCTTCGAGCTCGGGGGCTGGAGCGGGGTCTCGCGGCGCCGCCTCGGATGGCGCTGGGGCTGAATGTGCTGGCGACGACGCTGCCCTGACCCCACTGGGTCTCATGCGGCGGCCCGCGGCGCGGCCCCCGGCGCTGGCGGCCCGCGCGGCAGCGGCGAGCCTGGCGCATGCTGCTCGCCCGCCCAGCGGCCGCCCGACCCTCCCGGAGCACGTGGCGGTCTCGGCGGACACGGAGGTTGCCTACCGGGCGCTGCTGCAGGGCTTCGTGGACTACTGCGCCTACTCGAGCCTCGACTGGTCCACGATGGAGGGTCTGGATCTGGCCGTGACGTCGTGCATGGCCAGGCTGTACCTGAACGGGCACCTTCCCGACAAGGGCAGCAAGTTGCCGGCCGCCCTGGCCCACTTTGCGCCCGAGCTCCACAAGTCTCACAAGGCCCGATTGCCAAGGTCATCGAGGGCATGTGCGTCTCGGAGGAAGATGGCTCCTGGCTCGCAGCGGCCCCCGCTGCCGAAGGTAGCTGCGCTGGCCATCGCGGGCGCGCTGTGCTTCATGATGTAGCCGCGCATGGCGATCTGGGTGGCTTCAACGTTCGTCGCGCACCTGCGGCCGAAAGAAGTCTTCGCGCAGCGGCCCGAGCACCTGATCAGGTCCTCGCCTGCAGCGGGCCCCCAATGCGCCCACTCGGGGGCGCTGATCAACGACTCGGGCGGCGAGGCCGGCAAGACGGGCGAGTGGGGCGGCTCCGCGATGGCGGACCTAGACCGCTAGCTCCTGTGGGACATCGCGCCGGCGGGGCCCCGCAAGCTCTTCAATCGGTGCGTCGGGCTTCTGGATCTGCAGCCCCCCAGGCCTCACTCGCACAGCTCGGGGCGCGGCGGGTCGCCCGACCTGGCCGCGAAAAGACGGGCCTCGGCAGAGGCCGAGCGACAGGGCCAGCGGCGAGACCAGCGCAGCTTGCGGCGGCACGGCAAGGAGACGCGCCTTCTGATGGAGATGTCCACAGTACCGCCCGCAGTCTACTCGTTCGGCCAGCTGGCGCAGGGCAATTTCAGCTTGGCCCTGCAGTCGCAGCTCCGCGACCGCCGTCTGTGGCCGAAGACCCCCTTGGAGACCGGGACTCGGCTCGAGGCGGCGGAGGCAAACGGGGGCATTGTCCGCGCCGGAGAGGCCCCATGCCCGCGACGGCGGCGAAAGCTATGAGCTGTGCAGACGAGAAGCCCGTCTCTTTCAGCAAGAGCGCCGTCGAGCTAACAAGTTCAATATGTGCGTCTTCTTGGAGCTCTTCTCGGGCGGCAGCCGCGTGTTTGACCATGTCCAGAAGCTAAGCTTATCTGGATGGGAACTCCGCGTGCGACGTTTCGCCGTGCCTTGAGCAAACCTCTCAGACCGCTGGAATGTCTTTGGGGGTTCACCGCATCTTTCAGAACCCGAACGCGCTCGGTTGGCATAGAGCAGTGCCACTTTCAAGCCCAGCATGAGGATCGCGCAGGCCGCTATCGCTGTGGACTGCCCAGTCTTTCCTGAGAACCCGCGCGCCTCGCAGATATGGTCGATGCCGCCTGGCGTCAAACTTGCCAAGCGTGACAGTTACCTCCCCCGCAAAGTTGATGTCTGTCAGTACGGTTCACCGTGGAAGAAGGCGACATCAACCGCCCCGTGGAAGGCTCCGCGCATGCCATATATCAAGAAGCTTTGCCACACCTGCCGGAATATCTGCGCGCGCCCGGGGCGACCTCAAACTATCTTGTCGAGGAATGCCCCGGGGACGAAAAAGAAGTGGCCGCGAGCAGCGACCCCATATCCCCCAAAGTTCGCCTCGGCTGCCGCTTCCGCCGCTGTAAGTATAGCAGAGTCTCTTCGGACCTCTATGCTTCGGCAGATGGCCAGGATGTCTCAGTGTTCCTGTGTTGTTCTGTCTGTCGCTAATCTGAGCTTCGAGGTCTGGGGGTGTGCGGCCTGTCGGCCATATGGACCTGCGGGTCTGGGTTCACGGCTTCAACCGGTGATCTCGTTTCGCCAGTCTCGGCCTCGCCTTTGCGCAGTCGGTGGCACCGCGAACTCTGCTGGGCTCGCCGCCTCCTCTGCCTTCGCAAAAAGATGCTGGCTGGCCCGCGGGGGGTTCGAGGGTAGTGCTGTGCAGTTTTTTTTCAGAACGGGGAGCAATTAGCGAAAGGGGAGCGCGGCCGCACGGCGACTTTGTCCGCTGCCGTTCTTGCTCAAGCTCTCACATTCTTCCCCTGTCGTTTTTTTTCCCTCTCTCTTTTCACTTCCGTTCTGAGCGCGGCTTCAGCCCGTGATCTCGTTTCGCCGGTCTCGGCCTCGCTACTGCACAGTCGCTGGCCCCGCGAACTTTGCTGGGCTCGCCGCCTCGCCTGCCTTCGCAAAAAGATGCTGGCTGGCCGGGGGGGGGTCGAGGGTAGTGCTCCTCCTCCTCCTCCTCGTCCTCGTCCTTCTCCTTTTCCTCCTCCTCCTCTTCCTCCTCCCCCCTCCCCCATCCACCTCATCCCGCTGTTTCTTTCCTCATCATGTTTTCGGGTTGGACGAAAATGGCCGGTATCGTTGTTATTATATGCTTTATGTCCGTTTTCGGGGCCACGTTCGTCGCCGCGGCCAGACTCGGCTCGAAAGCCAAGAGTCGTGACACGATCATGCATCTATCTCACCCCCCCCTTCCCTTGGGAGCAGAAGGGGGCAGCGCACCCCTCTTCTAATGGAGGGATACTGCACTCAGGAGCGCTCCAGGAGGAGGACGATGGGGAATAGAAGGAGGAGGAGGAGGAGGAAGAAGAAGAGGAGGAGGAGGAGGAGGACTGAGTAGAAGGAAAGACACGGGCCCTTCTCGTCCTCATTTCCCCCTCCCGACGACGACGAGGTCTCCGCAGGTCTCAGCTCGGTGGAGGTCCTCGGAGGTTTTCCCGGTGTATCTTGGTGGCTTCCAGAGGCACAGCAAGGTTCAAGCACGCCCAATCCTCAAGCCTCGATCCTCTCGAAGCTTTGATCCTCGAACACCTGCCCTCGATTCGGCGAGGCTAACAACAGTAATCTTAAGGCTGCCGCCTCTGCCGCCGACCCCAAAGGGGGCTCATGGGGAGAGTGGGTAGACGGTTTCTCGGTGGATTCATTATCGTTGGGCTTTTCTTACGCCGTCTGCGGCGCCCGGAGATCTTCCTGGAGCATTTTGGGGCCATCTTGTTGGCTCTTTTGGCGGCTTCTTGTTGCATTCTTTGGGCTCCCTGGCTGAGAAGGTGATGATCACGGTGATGATGGTGATGACCATATGGATGAAGACCCCTTGTTCATAGCTTTTGGAAGCCGCGGCAGAGTCAGGCCTGCTTCAGCGCAACGGGAAGGTGGGCCGAAGGTGGGGTTGTAGATGGCCCGAGAGGGGGAAGCACCGCACACGCCGGTGACCCCCAAAAGGGTCGGCGGAGAGATGTACTTCTACGTTTTCCGAAGAGGCTGGCGAAGGGGGTCCCGGCGAGGAGTGTGCTGAGTGGGGGCCTTCAGATCTACGAAAAACCCCTGCCCAGAGCTTCTCAGGAGCTGGCTGTGTCAGGGGGGGTCGGGGGGGTCTCGGTGAGGATTTTGCTGAGGGGGGGGGGCCTTGAAACATGCGCAAAACCTTATGCCCACAGGCCTCAGGTGGCTGGCAGTGTCAGCGGGGGTCGGGGGGGTCTCGGCGAGGATTTTGCCGATAGGTGGGTTCTTGAAACCTACGAAAAATCCATGCCCAGAGGCCTCAGAAGGCTGGATGTGTCAGGGGGGGTCGGGGGGGGAGTGAAGGGGGTCCCGGCGATGATTTTGCTGAGTGGGGGGAGGCAGGGGGAGTAGGAGGAGGAGGAGGTAGAGGAGGAGGACGAGGAGGAGGAGGAGGAGGAGACGAGAAGGCCAGAGACGACGGGTTTGGTATCCAACGTGTGCGTACGGTTGAATCGAAGAGGAAGGGAAGGAAACGGATGGTGGAGCTTCTTCTCCTCACCTCCTTCATCCCTTTCTCCCTCCCCTGATGTTGTTGTTTCTCTCTGTGCATATATATTTATATATATATATATCAAATTATGTATATATAGATATATGTACTGATTTCTCTGTTCGTGCTTCCTCTCTCTCTCTCTGTCTTTCTCTCATCCTCTCTTTCTTCAGTTATGTTCAGTATAGTGCCTAGGGCTTATGCCTCTGTCTATGATAATGTTTTTGTATGCCTGATTTGGTTTAGCATGATCTAGTTTTCCCTCTTCCTTTCTCTTGCTGTCCCCGGTTGCGCGCACTGGCTCGCCTATGGCAGATTGGCCTGCGCTGCTCTAGGTATGTTGGATTACTTCTGTGCTTTTCGTACCCTCTCCTGTCCTCCTCCTCCTCCTCCTCCTCCTGCTCCTCCTCCTCCTCCTCCTCCTCCGCTTCCCTCCTTCTCCTCCGTTGCCCTCCTCCTCCTCCGCTGCTCTCTCCAGCCCCTGCAAAGCAATTCCGTTGTGATGGTAGCCCCCTGGAGGGGCAGCGGATCGTTCGGTGTCCGCTCCCGTCTTCTTCGCCAAGAGCAGTATCTCTATTGTCGCTCTCTTTCTGTCTCTCCTCTTTTTCTTTCTGTCGTCTCCAGTCCGTGTGTGTACTACCGTACATGCATCATAGATTCAGAGAGTCGACCCTCTTCTGTTTCCAAATGCACATATCGACTCCTCTCTCTCTCTCTCACTCTCCCTATCTCTCTTTTGCTCCATATCTCTCTCTCATTCTCTTCTCTCTCTCTCTCTCTCTCTCTCTCTCTCTCTCTCTCTCCCTATCCCCCTCTTTCTCCTTTCCCCCCCTTTTCTCTTTCATCCCCTTTTTTGCCTCCCTCTCCCCCTTCCTTTCTTTCTCCCAGCCCCCCTCACCCTTTTCTTCCTCCACCCTTTCTTTTCCCCCCCTCGGTTTCCTCTCCCTCCATTCTTCCCTCTCTTACCCTTGCACCTTCTCCCCTCCCTCTCCTCCCCCGTCTTGCCACGGACTTTGGACCCACTGTGGCCTGCCAAGGCGTGGCGTCTGCGTTCAGACCCCCTTGCAAAACACATGTACCAACAGAGGCTTGGGGAGTGGTCTTGGGGGCCTCTTGGGCGGTCGTCGAGCGTCGGAAAGCTGGAAAGCGAAAAACATTAAAACAAATCAATGGAAATCAATGATTTTGGCGTGTTGGGGCGGCGGGGTGCCGGGGCGCGGTGGGGGGTCCCGGCGAGGTTTTTGTAGAGTCGTGGGGCTCAAAAACAGAACTCCAGAGGCTTGGGGAGCGATCTTCGGGGCCTCTTGGGCGGTCGTGGAGCGTCGGAAAGCTGGAAAGCGAAGAACATTGAAAGAATCAATGGGAATCAACGATTTTGGCCTGTTCGGGCGGCGGGGTGCCGGTTTTTGCAGAGCGGGGAGGCCCAAAAACAGAGCTCCAGAGGTTTGGGGAGCTATCTTGGGGGCGTCTTGGACGGTCGTGGAGCGTCGGAATGCTGGAAAGCGAAAAACAGTGAAACATCCAATGAGAAAAAATGATTTTGGACTGCTGAAGCGGCGGGGTGGCGGGGCGCGGTGGGGGGCCCCACGATTTTGGCTTGTTCGGGCGGCGGGGCGCCGGGGCGCGGTGAGGGGTCGCGGCAAGGTTTTTGTAGAGCCGGGGGGCCCAAAAATCAGACCTCCAGAGGCTTGGGGAGTGGTCTTGGGGGCCTCTTGGGCGGTCGTGGAGCGTCGGAGAGCTGGAAAGTGAAAAACATTGAAAAATCAATGGGGATCAACGACTTTGGCGTGTTGGGGCGGCGGGGTGCCGGGGCGCGGTGGGGGGTCCCGGCGAGGTTTTTGCAGAGTGGGGGGGCCCAAAAACAGACCTCCAGAGGCTTGGGGAGTGGTCTTGGGGGCCTCTTGGGCGGTCGTGGAGCGTCGGAGAGCTGGAAAGTGAAAAACATTGAAAAATCAATGGGGATCAGCGATTTTGGCGCGTTGGGGCGGCGGGGTGCCGGGGCGCGGTGGGGGGTCCCGGCGAGGTTTTTGCAGAGTCGGAGCGCCCAAAAACAGAGCTCCAGAGGCTTGGGGAGCGGTCTTGGGGGCCTCGTGGGCGGTCGTGGAGCGTCGGAAAGCTGGAAAGCGAAAAACATTGAAAAAGTCAATGGGAATCAACGATTTTGGCCTGTTCGGGCGGCGGGGTGCCGGGGCGCGGTAAGGGGTCGCGGCAAGGTTCTTGTAGAGCCGGGGGGCCCAAAAAACAGACCTCCAGAGGCTTGGGGAGTGGTCTTGGGGGCCTCTTGGGCGGTCGTGGAGCGTCGGAGAGCTGGAAAGTGCAAAACATTGAAAAATCAATTGGGATCAGCGATTTTGGCGTGTTGGGGCGGCGGGGTGCCGGGGCGCGGTGGGGGGTCCCGGCGAGGTTTTTGCAGAGTGGGGGGGCCCAAAAACAGACCTCCAGAGGCTTGGGGAGTGGTCTTGGGGGCCTCTTGGGCGGTCGTGGAGCGTCGGAGAGCTGGAAAGTGAAAAAAACATGGGAAAATCAATGGGGATCAGCGATTTTGGCGTGTTGGGGCGGCGGGGTGCCGGGGCCCAAAAACAGACCTCCAGAGGCTTGGGGAGTGGTCTTGGGGGCCTCTTGGGCGGTCGTGGAGCGTCGGAGAGCTGGAAAGTGAAAAACATGGAAGAATCTATGGGGATCAACGATGTTGGCGTGTTGGGGCGGCGGGGTGCCGAGGCGCGGTGGGGGGTCCCGGCGAGGTTTTTGCAGAGTGGGGGGGCCCAAAAACAGAGTTCCAGGGCTTGGGGAGCGGGCTTGGGGGCTTCTTGGGCGGTCGTGGAGCGTCGGAGAGCTGGAAAATGCAAAAAATTGAAAAACAATGGGGATCAGCGATTTTGGCGTGTTGGGGCGGCGGGGTGCCGGGGCGCGGTGGGGGGTCCCGGCGAGGTTTTTGCAGAGTGGGGGGGCCGAAAAACAGACCTCCAGAGGCTTGGGGAGTGGTCTTGGGGGCCTCTTGGGCGGTCGTGGAGCGTCGGAGAGCTGGAAAGTGAAAAACATTGAAAAATTTATGGGAATTAACGATGTTGGCGTGTTGGGGCGGCGGGGTGCCGGGGCGCGGTGGGGGGTCCCGGCGAGGTTTTTGCAGAGTCGGAGCGCCCAAAAACAGAGTTCCAGAGGCGTGGGGGGCGGGCTTGGAGGCTTCTTGGGCGGTCGCGGGGCGTCGGAAACTGGAAAGCGACAAACATTGAAACAGCCAATGGGAATCAATGATTTTGGACTGCTGGGGCGGCGGGGTGGCGGGGCGCGGTGGGGGGCTCCAGGGAGGATTTTGCAGAGTCGGGGGGCCCACAAACAGAGCTCCAGAGGCTTGGGGAGCGGTCTTCGGAGCCTCTTGGGCGGTCGTGGAGCGTAGGAAAGTTGGAAAGTGAAAACATTGAAAAAATCAATGGGGATCAACGATTTTGGCCTGTTGGGGCGGCGGGGTGCCGGGGCGCGGTGGGGTGTCCCGGCGAGGTTTGTGCAGAGTCGGAGCGCCCAAAAACAGAGCTCCAGAGGCTTGGGGAGCGGTCTTGGGGGCGTCGTGGGCGGTCGTGGAGCGACGGAAAGCTGGAAAGCGAAAAACATTGAAAAAGTCAATGGGAATCAACGAGGAGGCCCAAAAAACAAACCTCCAGAGGCTTGGGGAGTGGTCTTGGGGGCCTCTTGGGCGGTCGTGGAGCGTCGGAGAGCTGGAAAGTGAAAAACATTGAAAAATCAATGGGGTCAACGATTTTGGCGTGTTGGGGCGGCGGGGTGCCGGGGCGCGGTGGGGGGTCTCGGCGAGGTTTTCGCAGAGTGGGGGGGGGCAAAAACAGACCTCCAGAGGCTTGGGGAGTGGTCTTGGGGGCCTCTTGGGCGGTCGTGGGGCGTCGGAGAGCTGGAAAGTGAAAAACATGGAAAAATCTATGGGAATCAACGAATTTTGCGTGTTGGGGCGGCGGGGTGCCGGAGCGCGGTGGGGGGTCCCGGCGAGGTTTTTGCAGAGTGGGGGGGCCCAAAAACAGACTTCCAGAGGCTTGGGGAGTGGTCTTGGGGGCCTCTTGGGCGGTCGTGGAGCGTCGGAGAGCTGGAAAGTGAAAAACATTGAAAAATCAATGGGGATCAACGATTTTGGCGTGTTGGGGCGGCGGGGTGCCGGGGCGCGGTGGGGGGCCCCGGCGACGTTTTTGCAGAGTCGGAGCGCCCAAAAACATAGCTCCAGAGGCTTGGAGAGCGGTCTTGGGGGCCTCGTGGGAGGTGTCGGGAGCGGCGGAGAGTGGACGGGAGCGGCGGAGAGCTGGAAAGTGAAAAAACAGTGAAAATCAATAGGGGATCAGCGATTTGGCGTGTTGGGGGCGGTGGGTCCCGGGGCGCGCGGCGCGGTTTGGGGGGTCCGGCGAGGTTTGCCAGGCAGCGGGGGCCCCAAAAACAGACGTCCAGAGGCTTGGGGAGTGGTCTTGGGGGCCTCTTGGGCGGTCGTGGAGCGTCGGAGAGCTGGAAAGTGAAAAACATGGAAAAATCTATGGGGATCAACGAATTTGGCGCGTTGGGGCGGCGGGGTGCCGGGGCGCGGTGGGGGGTCCCGGCGAGGTTTTTACAGAGTGGGGGGGCCCAAAAACATACCTCCAGAGGCTTGGGGAGTGGTCTTGGGGGTCTCTTGGGCGGTCGTGGAGCGTCGGAGAGCTGGAAAGTGAAAAACATGGAAAAATCTATGGGGATCAGGGATGTTGGCGTGTTGGGGCGGCGGGGTGCCGGGGCGCGGTGGGGTGTTCCCGGCGAGGGTTTTGCAGAGTCGGAGC
>CAUYUJ010021920.1:95000-131348 GCA_963575745.1 Prorocentrum cordatum | reverse complement strand
TCCTCCTCCTCCTTATCCTTCTCCTCCCCTTGCCCCCGCTCAGAACTCAAATGCCGTGTTTTTTTTTTCGCCGCGTCTCCAGAAGTCTGGACCTCATCCTGGGGACGTCTCCTCCATCCCGAATCATTGTTTGACGGTCCCCGGGCCCAGGAGGGCACCCAGAGGCCGTAAGCAGTCCAAACATCTTCCGTCGTGCTCTTCTCCATCACGCGGGGAGGCCCAGGCCCAGGCCTCCCTCCCTCCCTCCCTCCCCCCTCCCTCCCTTCCCTGTCCTTCTCCTTCGTCACTCCCCTCCTCTCCTCGCCCTCCTGTCTCCCCTCCCTCCTCGCCTCCCCCTCCCTAGCCCTCCCTCCCTCCCTCCTCCCCTTCTCTCCTCTCTCTCCTCCCCACCCTCCTTCCCCCCTCCTCTCCCCCTCATCCCTCTCGTCTTCCTCCGCCCCCTCCCCCCTCTCCCGCCCTCCTGCGTCCTCCCGCCTCTCCTCCACCGCTTCGGGGGTTTTCCAGAGGGCTGGCCCAGGGCTTCCCTCTCTTGTCGTGCCATTCTGGGGCACCTGGGGCCCTCTGGCCTCGCGCCAGGTCGTGCATGTGGCGGGCCCCCCCTGGCCTCCCATGAGCCCCTGGAGGCACCCTGGGGGCCAGGTGCGAACGCATGGCAACACCGAGAAACATTACGACTGGAGCTCCGCGACCCCACTTTGTTTTTGCATGCGTGCGTGTGTGCGTGCGTGCGGCGTGTGTGTGTGTGTGTGTGTGTGTGTGTGTGTGTGTGTGTGTGTGTGTGCCGCGGCCCGGCAGCTGCCACGGACCCCGCTCGCGGGGCTGACCCGCGCCAGCACACTCAGGTGAGAGCTCTTCCGCCCCTGAGTGGCCGTTTCTTCCCCCCCCTCCGCGGCCGCCCTCTCTGCCCCCTTCCCGCTCTTGCACGCTGGCCACTTCGCTTCTCGGTGCCCCCGTCTAGCTGTATCGCTGGTGCAGCCACCTCTGCCTCGCCGCCGACAAAAACGTGTGTGCTTGCGTTTGTGTGTTGTGTATGTGTGTGTGTGTGTGTGTGTGTGTGTGTGTGTGTGTGTGTGTGTGCGTGCTTGTGTTTGTGTATGTGTGTGTGTGTGTGTGTGTGTGTGTGTGTCTGTGTCTGTGTCTGTGGCTGTGGCTGTGGCTGTGGCTGTGTCTGTCTGTGTCTGTGCGCGCGTGTGGCGCTTCCAGCCGGGTCGATCTGCGAAGGCCCTGGGGCCGACATTGTGCAGAAACGCCATGGCTTGAACAAAAAAAGGCTGCGACGCCAGGATGGTTCGAGCCGGATCGACCTGTGAGGGCCTCGGGGCCCGAAGCTGCGCAGAGAAGCGCCCGGCTCGAAGAGTTTGTCTTCTGCCTCGATCTCGCCTGCAGTCCAGGGACACCTCGGGGCAGGGCATCCCAGCCCCCCTCCTCCTCCTCCTCCTGCTGCTGCTGCTCCTCCTCCTCCCCTCCTCCGCCTCCTCCTCCTCCTCCTACCTCCTCCCCTCCTCCTCCTCCTTCCTCCTGCTCCTCCTCCTCCTCCTCCGTCCTCCTCCTGCCTCCTCCCCTCCTCCTCCTCCTCCTCCTCCTTCTTCCTTCTCCTCCTCCTCCGTCCTCCCTCCTCCTCCTCCTTCTCGTCCTCCCTCCTCCTGCCTCCTCCTCCTCCTTCTCCTCCCTCCCCCCCCTCCTCCTCGCCCACCACCTCCTCCTCTCCTCCTCATCCTTCGTTTCCTCCCCTTGCCCCCCCATCGAACTCGAACGTCGTGTTTTTTTCGCACGTCGACCCCCAGAGGTCTGATCCGTCCCCGGGACCGGTTCGTCATCCCGAGTGTCGTTTCTTTGGCGGTCCCGAGGCCTGGAGGGCCCCAGAAATGCCGAAACCAGGGCAACGCCTCCCGTCGGATGTTCTTTTTCCCCAGCGCGAGGAGTCTGGGGAGTGGCCCCCGGAGGCCGAATCCATGTGGGAGACCCCCCCGTCTACCTTTTTGTTCACGGCGCGACAAGGCTAGGATCAGGAAAAATCGCTCCAGGCGTTTCCGGAGCGCTCTCAGAGCGTTCCGGAACGCTCTGGAGCGGCCGCGGCGCCCAATACGTCCTCCGAACCCGCCGATTCTCAGAGATTTCGAGTTATCCCGATCCGATTTCGTCCCGATCTTCGCGTCGTTTTAGCGAGGCGCTCTGCGCCTCCGGCGGAAGGGGGGGCCCCGCCGGCCTCCGCAGGTGGCGCTGCAGGGGCCCCAGGCGCCCCAGTCGTCCCAGGCCCCGTCGACGCAGTCCTTCGGCGGCGGCGCGCAGGTGCCCGGGCAGTCCTCGCCCGCGGGGCCGCGCGCGGGGAGCTCGGGGGGCGGGCGGGGCGGCGGGGCCCCGGGGCTCCGAGGACCTGTCCTTCTTCAAGGTTTTTTTATTTTTACTCGTCGACCTCGGCTCTCCGGGGGGGGGGGCGTCTCGGGGCCCCGCGGGCCCTCCGACGCGGGCGTGGGGCCGGCGCGGGGCTCGGGGGGCGGGCGGGGCCCCAGAGCTCCGACGACCTGCCTTGTTTCAAGGTTTTTTTTTGTTGCTCGTCTTTTTTTGTTCCCAACCCTCCTGTGTTGGGTACTCGTTTTGAATAGAGCACTGCGGTCTCCACCTTCCTTCCTTCCTTCCTTCCTTCCTTCCTTCCTTCCTTCCTTCCTTCCCGCCTCCTCCCGCCTGCGGTCGCCATCCCTGGGGGGCTGCGATCTGTGAAACTGTCGTCATTTTCGAGGGCTGCTGGGGGGCCCAGCGGAGTGACGTCCTACGGGGATTCAGATTAGACCTCGCCATCCCTGGGGGGCTGCGATCTGTGAAACTGTCGCCACTTTCGAGGCCGCTGGGGGGCCCAGCGGAGTGACGACCTACGGGGATTCAGATTAGACCTCGCCATCCCTGGGGGGCTGCGATCTGTGAAACTGTCGCCACTTTCGAGGGCTGCTGGGGGGCCCAGCACAGTGGGTACCCACCGCAGACTCAATTTAGACCTCGCCATCCCTGGGGGGCTGCGATCTGTGAAACTGTCGCCACTTTCGAGGCCTGCTGGGTGGCCCAGCACAGTGACGCCACGGGCGGAATCAAATTAGACCTCGCCATCCCTGGGGGGCTGCGATCTGTGAAACTGTCGCCACTTTCGAGGCCTGCTGGGGGGCCCAGCGGAGTGACGCCCTACGGGGATTCAGATTAGACCTCGCCATCCCTGGGGGGCTGCGATCTGTGAAACTGTCGCCACTTTCGAGGCTGCTGGGGGTCCCAGCGGAGTGACGCCCTACGGGGATTCAGATTAGACCTCGCCATCCCTGGGGGGCTGCGATCTGTGAAACTGTCGCCACTTTCGAGGGCTGCTGGGGGGCCCAACGGAGTGACGCCTTACGGGGAGTCAGATTAGACCTCGCCATCCCTGGGGGGCTGCGATGTGTGAAACTGTCGCCACTTTCGAGGGCTGCTGGGGGGCCCAGCGGAGTGACGTCCTACGGGGATTCAGCTTAGACCTCACCATTCCTGGGGGGCTGCGATCTGTGAAACTGTCGCCGCTTTCGAGGGCTGCTGGGGGGGCCAGCGGAGTGACGCCCTACGGGGACTCAGATTAGACCTCGCCATCCCTGGGGGGCTGCGATCTGTGAAACTGTCGCCACTTTCGAGGGCTGCTGGGGGGCCCAGCGGAGTGACGTCCTACGGGGATTCAGATTAGACCTCGCCATTCCTGGGGGGCTGCGATCTGTGAAACTGTCGCCACTTTCGAGGCCTGCTGGGGGGCCCAGCACAGTGGGCACCCACGGCGGATTCAAATGGACCTCGCCATCCCTGGGGGGCTGCGATCTGTGAAACTCTGGGTACTGGGTACTCACGGCGGATTCAAAGGCCTGCCTGGGGGGCTGCGATCTGTGAAAGTGTCGCCACTTTCGAGGGCTTCTGGGGGGCCCAGCACAGTGGGCACTCCACGGCGGATTCAAATGGGACCTCGCCATCCCTGGGGGGCTGCGATCTGTGAAACTGTCGCCACTTTCGAGGGCTGCTGGGGGGCCCAGCACAGTGGGTACCCACGGCGGATTCAAATGGGACCTCGCCATCCCTGGGGGGCTGCGATCTGTGAAACTGTCGCCACTTTCGAGGGCTGCTGGGGGGCCCAGCACAGTGGGTACTCACGGTTGATTCAAATTAGACCTCACCATCCCTGGGGGGCTGCGATCTGTGAAACTGCAGCCACTTTCGAGGCTTGCTGGGGGGGCCAGCACAGTGGGTACTCACGGCGGATTCAAAGGCTGCTGGGGGCTGCGATCTGTGAAACTGTCGCCACTTTCGAGGGCTGCTGAGGGGCCCAGCACAGTGGGTACTCACCGCAGATTCAAATGGTACCTCGCCATCCCTGGGGGGCTGCGATCTGTGAAACTGTCGCCACTTTCGAGGGCTGCTGAGGGGCCCAACACAGTGGGTACTCACCGCAGACTCAAATGGGACCTCGCCATCCCTGGGGGCTGCGATCTGTGAAACTGTCGCCGCTTTCGAGAGCTGCTGAGGGGCCCAGCACAGTGGGTACTCACCGCAGACTCAAATGGGACCTCGCCATCCCTGGGGGGCTGCGATCTGTGAAACTGTCGCCACTTTCGAGGGCTGCTGAGGGGCCCAGCACAGTGGGCTTCCCGCACGTCTTTCTCCTGCTCTTCGCTCCCGTCTCCCCATGTCCTCTTCGAGCCTGTAGCTGTTGCCCTTCTTTCTTGTATGGTTCTCCTGCGCATCATGCCATAGGCGCGTGTCCCAAGTAGCTTACATATCAAACAACGGATCCTGCAATTTGATTGTCCATGCAAGTTTCGGTCAACTCCTCGTTTCCCATGATACAAATGGGTTGGGTACGTCACAGGGTATTTTTTTGCTCGTCGTCTACTGCTACTGTCGCTGCTGCTACCACTGCGGCGATGAGGAGAAGGAGGAGGACGGCGTGTACCGCTCCTACGGATGTTGCTTTCCTAGGGGCTCCAACTCCTAGGTAGGGTCGCACTGGGATATTTGTTTTGCTCGTCGACATCTGCTCTCCGGGGGGGGGGCCGTCTCGGGGCCCCGCGGGCCCTCCGGCGCGGGCGTGGGGCTGCCCCCGGGGAAGCGGCCGAGACCTCCTGGGGCCGTGGACGGAGCCGGCGGAGGTCGGGGGTGAGTTTTGGAGGAGGGGGGTCGGCGCGCTGAGGTTTTCTGGAGGCTGGAAAGGGGTGTGGCGTAAAGGGTGCGGTGCCAATCGTGGACATGGCAGTGCTATCTACGATAGGTAACCTCGCCAAATCCAGCTTTGGCACCACACCCCTTTACACCACACTCGTTCCCTACCTCCAGAGATCTGGGCGACGCAAGATATCGCCACGGCAGCAGCGGGCCCTAGGACCATCGACACATGGATCTGGGACGAGCGATTGTCCCCAGGGACGCGGTCGGAACCTTCCCGGGCCGCGGCTGGAAAAGTCACATCGGCAGATGTCTAGACAGCGCCCATCGATTGTTTCGGCGACGCCAGACATGGTGGCGGCGAGCTGATCGACATTTTTGGCCCCTGGAGACAGTTTTCCAGCCTTCGGGCCGTGAGCAAAACCGCTCAGGATGGACAGCCGGGCAAGGGGGCGAGTGCCCTGGCACGACCACGACCACCCTCTCACAAGCCCGCTCAGATCCAAGATATTTGAAGGGGAACTGGGACACACAAATAAATACACACAAGTAAAAAGTTTCCCGATCTTTTCCCATATTTTCTGGGTTTTTGTCTTCCCCCCCACTTCCCATATTTTCCCATATTTTCTGGGAATCGCCGATTAATTGTGTCTGTGTGTTTTTTCCCCTCCTGAATATTGGCGGGTATGGTTTCCCAGCCTGGCTGGGAACCGATATCCACCAAGATCTGGGGGCTCGATCGGGCCCGTGGAGGCCTGGTGGTGAAGACTTTCCCGCTCCCGACGAGGAAGGCACTGACTCGATCTTCCAACGACACGTCACTGGCATCGTTTCGGTTTTTACGAGGGAGCAGATCTCCCGAGGAGAAATACCATAATCGTTACCTCCGCCCCCCTCCCCTCCCCCCAGAGAAGGGGAGGGGTGGAGGCGGGAGGGTGGATGGGCAGGTGTGTGGAGAGGGGAGGTTTGGGGAAAGGGCATGGAGAAGCGAGGGGGAGGGATGGGGACGGGAGGGGAGCGAGGGAAGGGAGAGAAGACGGCGGTGAGGGGGGATGGAGAGGGAAGGCAGGGGGAGGGTGTGTGGAGGAGGGGGGGGGGAGGGGGGCAGGGAAGGAAGGGGGGTGGGGGAACACCGCTTGGGGCATGAGGGAGGGGCGGCTGGTGGGGAGCGTCGAGCGCGTGCGCAGGGGGAGGGGGAGGGGGGCGGAGGAACGCAGGGGGGTGCGAGGTCCTCTCGATCTCTGGGCCCAGGAGTCCTTGGAAGGCCGAACCTCCTCTTTGGCAAGGGGCGAGCAGGGCTTACCGCTCCCCTGCGGCTGGACGGCCACCTCCGCCAATGGGGAAGGATGATGATGAGGAGGAGGATGAGGAGGAGGAGGAGGAGGAGGAGGAGGAGGAGGAGGAGGAGGAGGAGACGGAGGAGGATGATGATGAGGAGGAGGAGCGCCAGTACTGGGAGGAGGAGGAGGAGGAGGAGGAGGAGGAGGAGGAGGAGGAGGAGGAGGAAGATGATAATGAGCAGGAGAAGGAGGAAGAGGAGGGCCACCTCGCGCGATCGGCGCCGGAAGCCAACGCCGCACAGCTGCGCCTGCTGGCACTCGCCCCATTCCTGCCACTCGCCCCACTCGCAATCGGTGCTGTTGTCGCAGCCGCCCCCCTCGCCGTCGAAGCCCGGCCCGATGCAGCCGGTCACCTCCAGGAGTCCCATGCTGCAGCCGGCCCCGCCGGGCTTAGCGGCCTTCTCGACCTCGCGCTCGCGGACCTGGTGCCCCTGGCCGCACTTCTCGGTGCACGCCGACCACTCTGACCAGTCAGAGGCACGGCAGTCGAGATCGGCGTCGCACGGGTCCTCGTTGCACGGCTCGGACTCGCTCATGGACCCCTCGCAGGCCGCGCCGCCGAACATCGCCTCCGAGAGCAGCTCGCGCGTGCGGAACCGCTGGCCGCCGCCGCAACTCCGGCCGCATTCGCCCCAGGGGGCCCACTCGGCGAAGCGGCAGTCGGCCCTCCGCAGCGAGGGACACGGCCCCGCTTGCTTCGTGGAGCCTTCGCAGGGGCGGCCGCGCCCCTTCGCGGGCGTCACAGCGCGTGTGCGGAAAGCCTGTAGACTGCTTTCCTGCGAGCCGTCGTCTGGTCCACAACCTGTCCAGTCCGACCAGCCTCCTAGCCGGCAGTCCGCGTCCCATTCGCCTGCTGGGCAAGGATCGGTGCCACAGGGGCGGACAGTCTCCAGGGAGCCCTCGCAGGGCGCACCGCCGCCCTTGGCGTGTGCGATCACCTCGCGCGACCGCTTCTGGCCGCCGCCGCCGCCGCACGTCTTCGAGCACTCCGCCCAGGGGCTCCACTCGGAAAGCTTGCAATCCGTATCTGGCTCGGCACTCTCTGGCTGTGCGCAGGGCTCGGTCTCTGCTGTGGAGCCGGCGCAGGCACGCCCGAGGGGCCCCGCCTCTGTGGCGATCGGGCGCCGGCGCAGGCGCTGGCCCTCTGTGCCCGTGCACTCTGTCCAAGCCGACCAGTCCGATCTCGAGCAGTCCTGCTCAGCGTCGCAGGAGGTATTGTGACACAGCTTGGTGGATGCCAATTCTCCTGAGCAAGGGCTGCCGCACTCGTTCGCCTCCCGCTTCACCGAGCGCTCGCGGAAGCAGAGGCCGCTGCAGGACGGTTGGGACCAGTCGGACCAATCGGCGAAGGTACAATTCCGCGGCTTGCATTGCTTGCCACACGGCGGCAAGCCCTTGCACCTCTGATAGTCCGCCTCGGAGCCAGAGCACGCTGCTGCGGAGCCGGTGACGTTGCCGACCGCCGCGGGAGACGCGACCTCGGTGGCAGTCAGCCGCCGGACGCGGCGCTGCGCACCCGAGCCGCAAGTCGCGGAGCACTCGCCGACGACCTTCCAGTCGTCCCACACGCACCAAAACGTCTTCACCTCGGGGCACTCGTTGCACGGCTGCACCTCCTGGGAATCCCCCGCCTCACAAGGCCTGCCGTCCCGGTTGCCCAGCCGGGCCACGCGCCGGCCGCGGTGCCGCTCGCCGTCGCAGCGGCTGCAGCTGCCCCAGTCGCTCCAATCGTGCCACGCGCAGTCCGAGGGTTCCTGGCACGGCTCCTCGCCGCACACGCCAGTCTCGTCCAGCGCACCAGCACACGGGCTTCCGCCGTTGGCCGCTGGCGTGGCGATGGTGCGGTTCCTGGAACGCTGTCCGCCATCACACGTCCTGGTGCATTCGGCCCAGTCGGACCAGGAGCCCACGGCGCAGTCGACCTTCTCGCCGAAGCCGCACGCCTGGATGATGTCCGCGAAGCCTGGGGCGCTTGCCTGCGCCAGGAGGTCCTCTGGGCTGTTGCAAGAGCGGACCTCCCGCAAGGCGGCGGCGGCATCCTTGCCGTCGCCCTTGCCGTCGCCGACGCAGTACTTGCCCGCGCCGCTGCCTGGGACGGAGATCTTGCGGGTGCGCGACTGTACGCCGTCGCAGCTGGTGGAGCAGCCGGACCACTCCGTCCACGTGCTGAGTACGCAGTCCTGGTCGCCCTCGCACGGGCCCGCCTCGCAGCCCCGCACCTCCGCGGCCAGGCCCTCGGCGCTCTTGCCGCACGGCGAGGCCTCGCGCCGAACCCTGCGGTGGCGCCACTGGATGCCGCTTCCGCAGGACCTGGAGCAGTCGCCCCAACTCCCCCAGCTGTCCCACTCCCCGTCGACGCACTCCTCGGTCTCGCACGGCTCGTTCCCGCAGGCCTCCACCTCGCTGACGCTGCCAGGCGACTCGCAGGCCTTGCCTCCCCAGGCTGGGTGCGCCTTGACGCTGCGAGAGCGGTTGCGGTGCCCCCCGTCGCACGTCTTGGTGCACGCGCCCCACTGAGACCACTCGTTCCAGGCGCAGTCCTGCTTGGTGCAGTTCTCGACGTGCCGGCAGGGCCGAGCCTCCTCCAGCGCGCCGTTGCAGCCCTGGCCCCCCTCCAGCGCGGGTGCGAGCACCGATCGACCGCGGCTCTCGACGCCCTCGCCGCACTGCGCGGAGCAGGCGGACCAGTCCTCCCAGGTCGACAGCAGGCAGTCTCGGCCCTCCGAGTCCACGCTGCAGGGGTGCTCGTTGCAGCCCATGGTCTGGAGCGTCTCGCCGCCGCACGGCTTGCCTCCGCCGCTGGCGGGGACCTCCACCCTGCGCGTGCGCATGGTCTGCCCGCTGTCGCAGGTCTTGTCGCACAGCGTCCACGGGGTCCACTCGGACAGCTGGCAGTCCGCCGCCTCGTCCACTCGGTCTGCGCCGGCCTCCGGGGCGGGAGAGTCGTCCTGCGCCACCTCGCAGGGCGCCACCTGCTCCAGCTCCTGGCCGCAGGGGCTGCCGCCGAAGGCGCCGGGGGTGACCACCTCGCGCGAGCGGTACTTCTGCGTCTGCCTCCGTGATCGCTCGGCATCCCAAGCCCCCCCCTCCCAGGACTCTGGAGCAGTCAGACAGGCCTGGCCAAGCGGCACAGGAAACAACACCAGAGTTAGCTAGCCCGCTCCCACCGTTGCTGGCCGCAGTCTGGCCTGCCCGCCCACTGTCCGTTTCGTTCTCCCAGGGCCTCCCCGGGTTATCCCAACAGCCATCTGGGCGGAGGTGGTTTAAGGAGTTTGTCCTTCCAACACCCATCTTTCCCGTGGTATGGTCGGAGAAGGGAGCGTGATGCGTTAGAACGTACGAACTGGCCCAAGATGACTGCAAGATGGCCTCATATAGCCCAATGTGGCTCAATCTAGCCCAATATGGCTCACTATGACATCCAAGATGCCTCCAAGAGACCACATGACGTCCCAAGACGGCTCGAAGTGAACACATAGCGTCCCAAGGAGACCAACGAGAGGCCGCACTGCTTGAAATACCAATCGTTTTACTTCCATACGTTCCGCCTTCTCACCTTGTCGCTTCCGATGGGTCTCTGAGGCCTGCCCAAGAAACCACCAGGCCCCGAAGCGGCGCCCTCGAAAACGCCCCAAGAGAGGATGATATTTTCTGGTTCCAACGTGGCGGTGCTTACTAATCGGCGTCGCCTCCTTTTCCGTAAACGGGAATCAAGCGTTTTTGAATGATCTTGACCTTTCGGGGGCCAGATGTCCTAAGCTGGTCTTTGAGATGGCGCAATCGGTTCCAAGCCGGCTTTGGACGGCCTCTAGCATGCCTCCACGAGGCCCCAAGACTGTCACAAGATGGCTCCAAATGGCCACGGAACCTCCCAAGGATGTTTCAAAGAAGTCCAAGCCATTCAAACCGCAAGCTGTTTCACATGCTTCGCCTTCCCGCTTTTTCGCTCCCGCTGGGACTCGGAAGGCTCAGGATTGCTCCGAGATCGTCCAAGAGAGCTCCAGAGAGGCCCGAGGGGGCCCGCGAGGACCACAAGACGGCCCCAGGATCTTCCCAAGATAGCCCCTTTTGAGAGCTTGTTCTGGCTCCAGAGGGGCGGTGCTACTCGGCGCCGCCCCCCTTTTCGAGGGGGGCCGAGGAACGCCACCAAGGCCTCTCAGATGGCCACAACGCCGCCCAAAGATGGCCACAAGAAGTCTTCAGGCGGCTCCAGAACCGAAAGCTCTGCGACGGCCTTAATAACGATCTGTTCGGCTCCTGGGTCTGCTGAGGGCTGATCCCCATCTTCGGCTTGACAGATGTCGCCCCCCCCCCCCCTCCTCTCTGTTCCACTGCGAGCATCTACGATTTCCTGACCAAAGCACGTCGCCTGGGGATTGTTTCTGGATGGGCTGGTGGGGATACGCGAAGCGCAAACAAATTGGAGACCCTGCGATCAGAGGCTCGCCTGGTGCTCCCGCCATACATGTCCCTCTCCACGCACCTTCCAAGGACGCCAGCCCTGCGCCTGTCCCAACCAAGGCCAGCCTTGAGCCCGGAACCCGGCCTGCTTGCATCGAGGAACAAGTGACGGCTTCAACATCAACTTTCGGAGGTCCGCACGGATTTCTTGGATCTGCGCTGGACCCCCCTCCCTGGCGACCGGAACGCGCTGCAGGCGACGCCGGGGGGCGTCTAGCGCCGATCCGAGAAGTCCTCGCGGAGCTTCGACAGTTGATGCTTATCCAGTTTGTCTCCTTCGTCCTCGAACAGGTGTGCCTACCCTGGGCCCAAGTTCGGCCTGGTGGGGGCGGGTGCAAGTGGATGGCCTGGCGTCCCGCGGCACCTGGACCATTCGGACCACTCTCCGAGCTCGCAGTCGCGGGGCTCCGCGGCACCCTCGCAGGGCTCCGAGTTGCAGGGCCTCGTCACCTGCAGCGGCAGCGCCGCACCGCCGGAGCCGCTGCAGGGCTTGCCCCCGTACTCCGCCTGCTGGGCCACCACCCGCACGCGCAGCTGCTGGCCGCCGTCGCACCTGGTGCGGGGGCGAGGCTCGCCTCCTCTCTGGCCTCCCTCCGCCCTCCCGAGGAGGGCGACGGCGACGACGCCAGAGAGGAGGGGGCGCGGAAAGGAGGGGAACTGCAGGAGGGCGCGCCGCTGGTGGCGACAAAAACGGGGGCAGGGGCTGGAGCGCCGCCCGGTCCTTCTCCTCTCTGTCTGGTCAGCCGTCCCGGCCCCGCCCCCTTTGACCATCCTGTCTTCCAGGCTCCCCCCCCCGCCTCCTTCTTTGCACAGGGTTCTCCCCCCTGTCAAGCCGAAGGTTGAACCTTGCCCCCACCCCCTTTCGGGCCAGGAATTGTCTCTCCTCCTTTCCTCACTAACGCTTCTATCTCCTGACCGTACTTCCCGAACCGAACACCCGAAACCTGCGCCTCGAACCCGACCTTGACCGTACAGTTTAAGCCGAAATAATATAAACCTTGTACCCAAACCCTATTGCCTAAACCCTCGCACCCTAACTCGAATCCTTTAGCTCCCACACCTCTGCTCAGCACCCGACCCGAACCCTATTCCTGTGTTCAGCCTAGCACGATTGCCCTAACGCACAAACTCTAGCCCTAACGACTGGTCTTACACCCTAAGTAGAATCTTGAATATGATGACTAACCCTGGGCCCTAGCACCCTGACGCTACCTCTAAGCACTAACACTGAATCTAAACCTTAGCACCTACACCCTGACACACTGAACCCGAACCCAACATCCGAACTCTGCTACCCGTGCCTTTTTCCATGACCGCGAATTCCAATCCTAAGCCCTGACACAGCAAAGCTCAACACCTTACTCGTAAAACCCCAATCCTGAACAGTTCTTAGCTTGGCCCGAGCCCAGACCCTGACTTCCTGACCCTGCGCGCTATACAGTCAACCCGTATCATAAGGATGCGCGGTAAGGATGCAAAGGCCGTGGAGGCCCATGTGGACGTTTTGTCGAGCGAGGCTTCCCAGCGAAAATCGCTAAGGATGGGGCGAAGAGGCAGGGTGCAGAGGCGCCCTAGGGAAGATTGCCCAGCCATGCTATGTGGGTTGATGGTATGTCGGGTGCTGCTTGAAGCGCCCCCGGCCCCAAAAAATCCAATGGTGGCCCCCCGCGGCCCACGGAGCGCCCCTGACGAGGCCTAGGGGACCCCGGGTGCTCCAGACCCAGACCCCCGACGTCATGTTTTTTTCATGACGTCGACCCCCCGAGGTCTCGACCCATTCCCCAGGACCGTTTTTTCGTCCTGAGTCGTTTTTTGACGGTCCCGAGGGCCGGTAAGGGCCCCCCAGAGGCCAAAAGTAATGAAAAACCTCCCGTCGTGATTTTTTCATAACTCGAGGGGGTCTGGGGAAAGGGGGCCCAAAGCTGCAGGCACCTTTGGCTGGGGGCCCCTTTGGCAACCCCCGAGTCTATCAACCCTGCGCGGGCCGGAAGAGGAGGGGAGATGTCCGCGCGCGCGAGGGCGTAACGGAGGAGGAGGAGGAGGAGGAAGAGGAGGAGGAGGAGGAAGAGGAGGAGGAGCAGTGAGCAGGAGGAGGAGGAGCAGGGAGGAGGAGGAGGAGGAGGAGGAGTCTATCCACCCTGCGCGCCGATGACGCGGAGCGGACCCCGTCTCGCCCCCCCCCTCAACCGCTGGCCAGCGGGCCCTCGCCCCTTTTTTCGGCGGCGAGCGACCATGCGGCGCCAGAAGGAGAAGGCCTTCTCAGGAGGCGGTGGGGCTTCGCGGAAGGGAAGCTGGGACACACAAATATAAATGCACACAAATAAAAACATATTCCCCATATAATTTCCTAGATTTTCGGGGTTTCTGTCTTCCACCCCCCACTTCCCATATTTCCCCATATTTTCGGGGGAATCGAGGATTCATTGTGTCTGTGTGTTTCTTTTCCTCCTGATGAAAGGAGAATGCCTTCTCAGGAGGCGGTGGGGCTTCGCAGAAGCCCACTGGCCTCCCGGGCGGGTGGTAATGGGGGGTGGCCCAAATGGGGGCTGAAGAGCAACGCCCTGCAAGGGCAATTTAGGGCCCCTATCGGGCGCCGGCTGGCTTCGCGGGCGACCCACTCCTCGCGTCCGCCCTCTGTCGACGCCGGCAGTTCTCGGACGTCGTCGCCCGAGACCGTGTCCAGGTCGACCTCCGTAGAGCAGGCCCCGTTGGCGAGGTGGCAGCCGCGTGTGCCCTCCCTGCAGTGCGAGAGTGCGTCTCGGGCCCTTGGCGGGTGGCAGCCCCGCTTGATCTCGACCAGGGCAGGATTGAACAAGCGGCGGCCCAGGCCGACGACTTGGGGACCGCCCTTTCGTATACTGAGCGGTGCGTCGTCAAGGTGGTCGAAGCGCTTCTTCCTGGTGCGCTGCTGCTTGGGTGCTGATCGAAACGGCGTCGCTCCCGATCCGGCAGCTCCACTCGGCGACGCTGCAGCTGTGGGGCCCTGGCTCTCTTGATGCCAGGGCTGAGCCCCCGCGCTGTCGTGGAACGGTGCCCCGTCTTCGTCGATCTGGCCGTGCTCGGGGTCGATCGCCGATGGATTCGCGTCTTCGAAGGGGACCTCATCGGCCTCTGCTCCGAGATCCACCTCGTATTCTTGATCAGCGTCTCCGTTTGCGTGACTGGCAGGAAGCTGGGGAGTGTCCTCGCCCTCGAAGCGGTCGGGCGCCTCTTCTAGATCTGGGTCGGGATGATCTGGGATGCGAGGTTCGCCGTCACCATCGTCATGCATTTGGGGTGTCTCTTCCTCTTCGAATTTCGCTCGCAGCTGCTCTGGGGGGGGCGTCGACTGCGCAGGCAGCGAGGCCACTTGCTCGTCTGGCTCTGGCGGGTGCGCCAGGCCCTCGGCCATGAGCTGCGGGTGCGGCGTCGGTCTCGGCCTGGCGGCCTTCGCGTTCCAGTCGATGTGTCTCCTTCTTCGTGGCGGCGCGCCGTCGCGAAGTGTGGCCGGTCCGTGGGGCGCTGCGGCTGGCGGTAGTGCTCTGTGGCCATCGGAGGCCATGACAGGAAGGAGTCGTCGTATCTGTGGTCTGCTTGTGGATTCTTGCCGAGCTGGGGAGTCCTGGGGCCCGCTTCCATTGGCCGCTTCCATGTCCGCGCTGTCTTCTCCAGCTCCAGGTGCGGGGGGGGGGGCGGGTTTGATCGTCCGAGTCCAGCGCCCGGGGGCGCCCTTCCAATCGACCGCCTCCGCAGCGTCGGCTGCGCGTGCGTGTCGAGACGAGGCCTTGATCGTGAGGTTGCGGCGGGCCAGCTAGAGATTGTTCGCCCCGTGGCTTACGGCGACGGCCGAGTCGTGCCAGCGCGCAGCCCGGTGCTTCTTCGCCCTGGCCTTGCCGAGGTCTCTCCAATGGAGTGCCTGGTCGCCCACCTGGTGCGTGGAAGTTTCTGGGTCCGTGGTCGATGCGCGGCTCGTAGCAAGGAGCGCCTCGCTGATCTCGCGGTTGGCCTCCAGGGCGGCCGCCGACCTCTGGGCCGCGCTCAGCGCGTTCATGCGCTCGCGAAAGCTGGGCTCGCTGTCGTCCAGCGCGCGCTGGAGTATCCTCAGGTTGCCGTGCTGGCCTAGGAGCTTGCGCGGCAGACGGATGCCTCGGCCCGGAAACCACTGAGAAGGCGAGTGGCCTGACATGCCCACCGTTGAATTCACCGCGTGATTAATGGCTGCCGCGAGTCACTGCAGCTGCTCCGGCTTGTCGAAGGAGATGCGGCACTCTGGCGCGAGAGCTCGAGCATGGGCCTTCCAGGTCTGGCTGTGCCTCTCGCAGATGGCGTTCTGCGTCGGGTTGTAGGCGGCGCTCGACATGATCTTCGATCCCATGTTCTCGTGCTTCTCCTTGACTTCGCGCTCGAGCTCGGCCGCTGTGTCCGTCGTCGCCGCGACGGGGGCGCTGAGTGCGCGGGGCCATCTGTCCAGCGTGGCCTGCCAAATCAAGGTGGGCTTGCGCGAGGCGGCCGGCACCGCGATCTGGTACTTGGTCGCCATGTCGATCTGATTCAGGAACGTCTGGTAGACCCCCTGCGCGTCTGCGAGCTCGAAGGTGTCGACGGCTAGGCGGTCTCAGAATTTCCTCCATCTTTCTCGTCGTGAGGTCGCCGTCGTGGACGGTGGCGCCTTGCGCGTGGGGCGGGCGGGGCAAGTGCGGACAAGTGCTGCTGCGATGGCGTGCTTCGAGCCTCCAGCCAGACGGATCGCCCGAGCCAGCGCCCAGTTGCCTGGATGTCCGAGTTGGCGGGCACCTTGCCCGCGGCCCTGATCAGCACGACGCGCTGCTCGGACTGGACTTCGGCGGAGATGCCCCGGGGGTCGCCGCTGGCGCCCCCGCCCTCCGCGTCGCCGCTGCTCGTCGCGACCGTGGATGTAGTTGACATCCGCGGTGTTGCGCGTGAAGCCCTTCGCGATTGCTCTGCGTATAGCTCGAATGCAGACCCGTCCTCTTGGACTTGCGGCCGTTGAACTCGCGGCGGTCGATGTGGCGATGTGCCGGGGCACCTCCTTCTCAGGGGCCTCTGCAGCGACTGCAAGCTTCGTGGGCGCCCTCCGCGGCTTCTTGACGTGCTGGCCCGTCCGCTCGCCCGCGGGGCCCAGGGCGGTGCCGTCGAATCCGCGCTCGCCAAGAAAGAGCCGCCGCAACTCCGCGACCTCAGGCCCGCTCCGGCCGTGACGTTGCCAGGGCCACCCGATGGCGACTAGGGCGCCCCGCGGAATAGCTCGCCTCGCCAGCCCGACGAACAGCTTGATCACTCCTCGGCTCTCGGCGCGGCCGACGCGACCTGGGCCTCGCGCTTCGCGAAGTTCTGGAGTCCGGGCCAGCGGCGACGGCGCGGGCTGCCCTGCGACGCCGCCCCTCCATCCAGGATCTCCGGGGCCTTCCCTGCGTCGAGTAGTCGGCGTAAGTCTAAACCAAAGAATCCAACATGCTGTGCGTGGCCACTGGCGCGCGACCGCTCCTGGCTGAGCGAGCTGTCCTTCTCGCGGCAATTCTCCAGTAGCTGCCCGGCGTCCGGGCGCGTGACTCTCCGATGGCACTTGAGGAAGTCAAGACTAAAATATCGTTGAGCTGCATGTCGAGGGTCCGCTTCGCGGGCGCTGGCCGTGGATTATGATGTAGTGTGCTCGCCTGCCGCGGCCCTGCCCTGTGCGGAGAGGCTGTGCTGGCCCTCTGTTTCCTCCGGGCCTAATGCTGCGCCGCGAACTCGGCGCCGCTGCCGATCCCCGATGCGTTGCTGTCCGCGCCGTGGTATCGCCTCGAGCACTGGGCGCCGCGCAAGCGCGATGAGCAGGTCCCCGCCAGACAAATCTTGCACTGGTAGAGGGCGCCCGTCACGCAGCAAATCGAGCGCGCTCCATGGGGTGCCGCCACCGATGGAGATGCTGCGCTGGCTGAGGTCGTCTATGTCAAGGCCCGCTTCGTTCTGGCTGGATCCCGGGCCGTTTTCTGCCAACCACTCCCTGGCCGGCCTGCTCTCTGTCTGGCATGCGTCGGCGACGACTCGATCCCCGTAGGGAAGTCCCGACTTTACTCCCGTGGGGAGGTCCCGCACTTCGAGGCGTCTGGCTGCCTTTGACACGCGAGCGTCGGCCTTCGCGCAACGCATGGACGCTGCAATCGCGAACGCCTTTAGGATCAGGGTGCCCATGCGGCCTCGGGACTGGGCCATGGAACGTGCAGGATGTCCTGGCATGGGCGGGAGCTCCTCCTTGCCTGAGTATGTTTTCGTAAGCGCGTGATTTTTCCCGGTTTGAGCTCGAAGGCGACATGGCGGTTTCCGTGGTCCAGCAGCCGCTCAGAAAATGGGCCGACGGTCAGCTTCTCTCGCCTGACGTCTATGTTGGCGCCGACAGACTCGAGGAAGTCGCGACCGATGAGCAGGATGGGCTGTGACCACGCAGGCTCGCGCAAGTACTGGTATGGCTGCTACCGCTGCAGGGGGCCTGAACGCTTCGTAGGACATGGGCGCGCCTCTGCCACCGAACACGAACTTCTCGCATATGTCCTCGCGCTCGATGAGGTTGTCTGTGCCGAACTCCCTTGCCGCCTCCAGGTGGGCCCCCCGCCGCTCGTTGCCCATCGCGGATCTGGCGCACGCGATGTTGGCCGCGCCTCTGAAGTGATCCGTGACCAGGCGGACCATTTTTTTCTAGATCACCTGCCGGTCGTTGATCTTCTGCTCGGCGGCTTCCCTAGAGCTCTCGTCTGGGTCCGTCGAATCCGCGAGAGTAGCTTTGCCAGAGTCCGAGTCGCCGATCGCCGTGGCTCGCTGTTCCCAGGGCCGCGGCGCTCTGGGTCGCCAGCCCAGTGGCCCACGTGGCCGCAAGCCTTGCAGGTGGACTTCTTCTCCCTTGCCTTCGGCTAGTCGGCGAGCTCGCGGCCCTGTCTGGCTTCGGGGGAGGTCTCTGGCCACGGGCGCCTGGGAATCGGGCGCCACGGCTTCCTCCGCGTGCTCGATGCTTGCCGCCTGACTTGCAGAAGCGGCCGGCGAACATCGAGCCCCGAACGTCCCTGATGACCTCGAGCGCCTCTGGGAGCTGGGAGACCTGGGGCGCGGCCTCCTCGAGAGCTGCCGTCTGGTCTACGGAGGGGTCGATGTCGGCGTCCTCGGGCTCCGTGGCGAAGGCCTCGAGCTCTTGTCGATCGAAGCCCTGGGCGTCGCTGGCCTGGGCCTCTGGTCCTCATTGTCGCCATCGTAGTCGATCGGGGTGGTCTCTTCCTCGGGCTCTGCACGCCCGACCCGCGAAATCCTCCGTGATGCCGGACGAGATGGCAGGAACACTATGAATTGCGAGTGCTCTGCTACTGAGACAATGTTCGGCGAAAAGCATCGCATATAGGCTAGCCGGCGTGGGCCCCAAACAATGTGCTTCTAGCGAACGGTGTTGTGCGTATCTACATCTAGGCACATCGACTGTGCAGTCTTTGGTGCTATATTAGTTATGCAACATACGTCGTGCGACCTGTGTGGTGGAATATTATTTGTGCGACATATGTGTTGCAACCGATGTGACGCAATATGCTGTGAGCGATCAAAAAGCGCGCCGCAATCGCGACAAACAACACATTGTGCAATTTATGTGGTGCGCTCTATGTGGGGCACTCTGAACGGTGAAATCTATGTTGCTGAATCTATTCTGTGCAGTGCATTTGGTGTAATCTTTGCTGTGCTATATGTATATATATATATATATGTACAGATGTTGCAATCTATGCTGTTGTGCAATATGAGCTGTGCAAATTATGTGGTGCAATATACGCGGTGCAATCCATATGGTGCAAGCGATGTGATTAAGCAACATATGTGGTGCAGAATACGTGCTGCAATCAAAAAATGACACATTCCGTGCTCTTGCAAACATCCTACGCGCCCACCCACAATGTTTGCAACAACCCATGCGGCGGCGATTGCGATGAGTGCTTGGCGTTGGCTGGTGGATCTCTGCGGTCGCGATAGCCCGCGCATGCTCGCGCACACAACGGCCACCTACTTTGGCGCGACCGACGCGGACGCGGTGGCGCTGACCGCTGGGCAATTCCCAGCTGCCACTTCAATGCAAGTCGGTGACTTGGGCGGGCCCGGTATCATGGCGACGCCGACAACGGTAGACACGATCATGAAAGCAGCGACGGTGACGGAGGTGGTGATGATGACGCCAAAGCCACTGACGGCGCCGATGTTGATCACGCCCGCCGGTAACGATGACGATGTTCTCGCGTTGGCGTTGAAGGTTTTTGAAAAGAGTTCGACATGCGCGCGGCCGACGCGCGCAATTGGCCCGCTTGGTGTTATTTGACACGGATCGTGCTCGCCCACAACGCGCGCAAGGGCGTTCGAATCACTTCGGCATGCGGCACGAGAGGCCCGTTTGGCAGAATTTGGTGCACATGCTGGAAGTTTTTTTTTTTTTTTTTTTTTTTTTTTTTTTTTTTTTTTTTTTTTTTTTTTTTTTTTTTTTTTTTTATATATATATATATATTGTTATTTATTTATTTATTATTATTATTATAATATATATATACTAAAAACACGTATATATAGTTATATAAAGAATTCGCATGAGCACGAGCGCACTATTTTTTGAAAACTGATGTCACAAAACCGTGTGATGTATATGTTTTCGGGGCACTGGATTTTCAAATTCGTACGACACCAAAAGATTTTGAAGGATTTCGGTATGCGCGCGCGACGACGCGCGCATGTGCACATCGTCCCGTTTTTGCAAGGGATTGTTGCGACAGCGCGCGCGCAAGGGCGTTCGACATTCGCACGCGAGAGGCCAGTTTGGAAACATTCGCAAGAGCGCGGGCACACACACACACACACACACACACTTTTTTGAACATCTGTATTGCAACACCATGTGTGTTTATTTGCTTCCGTGACGCTCGGTATGTAATCCTTACGAAACCAACCGCTCTCCAAGAATTCCGGCATGCGCGCGCGACGACGCGCGCGCGTGCACTTCGTCCCATTTGTCAAAAAGAACATGACAAACTGCTGATTTTTGAAGAAAGGGAGTGTGCGCATATTTTTTTTGCAATGGGTGGCGGGGGTGTCGATACAGGACTGGCTGGGATGGTAAGAGTTCATATTTCGGATGGACGACGGGGTTGAAGCGTATGTAAATTGCAATACGGAAGAGTGGATCGTTAATTTCGGGGGGGGGGGGGGTATGATCAATTACTACTTTACAAAACAGAACCTGTGTGGTGCGATCGATGGTGTGAGCGATCGAGAGACGCGCCACAGGCATCACTTTCTCAAACATCCTGTGACAACGCCCTGCGTTTTTCCTCTTTCCTCCTTCGCTCCCTCTTTCCCCGCCCAATACAAAGTTCTGCGGCCCCAATGGAGCTCCAACGAATGCCCCACTTGCGATTTTCGCATGCGTCCGCCCCACACAGTACAGCGCTTCGTGGCCCCATGGGGAGGTCCACCGAAGGCGCCAAAATCGACGTTCGCGTGCGTCCGCCCCACACAATACAACGCTCCGTGGCCCCATGGAAAGTTCCACCGAAGATTACAATGACGACGTTCGCATGCGTCCGCCCCCCACACAATACAACGCTTCGTGGCCCCATAGGGAGCTCCACCGAAGGCGACAATGACGTTGTTCGCATGCGCCCGCCCCGCCCGGTAAAGTATTTCGTGGCCCCATAGGGAGCTCCACCGAAAACCCCACTGGCGATTGTCGCATCCGTCCACCCCGCCGCGTCCGCCCCGGCCAGGAAAGCGCTGTGGCCCCACAGGGAGGTCCACCGAATACCCCAATGGCGACGTTCGCATGCGTCCAACCCACCCATTACAAAGCTTCGTGACCCCAAAGGGAGCTCCACCGAAGGCCCCAGTGGTGACGTTCGCATGCGTCCGCCCCACGGAGTACATCGTTTCGTTGGTTATAGGGAGGTTCGCAGAACGCCCCAGTGGCGACGTTCGCATGCGTCCGCCCCACCCAGTACAGCGTTTCCTGGCCTTTCAGGAGTGAAAGCATGAATCCCCCCCCGCCCATTTCGGCACACCCCTCGCGCGCTCCGTGGCCCCAAGGGAGGCCCATCGACTGCCCCGATGGCGACGTTCGCATGTTTCCTGCCCGCTCATTTCGGCACACCCCTCGCGCGCTTCGTGGACCCCATAGAGAACTCCACCGAAGGGTCACAGTGGGGACGTTCGCATGGCGGCCCCGCTCCATCCCGGCACAGCCCTCACACGTTTCGTTGCCCCATAAAAGGGGGGAGGTATACACAGTGGCAGCACTCGCATGGTGGCCCCAATGGCAGCGCTCGCATGGTGGCCCCGCCCCATTTCGGCACACCCTTTACAAGTCTCGTGGCCCCATACGGATATCCACCGAAAGCGGTACTCACAACGGCGATACTCACAACTGCATGTAGTTGGGTCCTTCGCCAGGATATTTTTCCAATGTGTGTAGTGCGATACATTTTTTCGTGCAGTGTATGTGGTGCAGCTCAACGGCAGCGACGGACGGCGACGGCGGAAACATAGCCGCCAGGCCGCTCACCTGCCCCAGACGACGGACAGCGACGAGGCGGCGACGGCGGGACCATAGCCGCCAGACCGCCCACCTGGCCCAGACAACGGGCGGCGACGAGGCGGCGACGGCGGGAACATAGCCGCCAGACCGCCCACACTGCCCAGTTCCTTGACGGAGAAATAAGAACTCCTAGAGCTCGCCACGACAGCGATGGTGTGCGGAGACCAGAGATCAAGCCAAGCATGGGGGCGCACTGACGAGGCGCTATATCATCATTGATGATGAGGCAGAGGACGATGCATTGGGAGGAGGTTGAGGATGACAATGATGAGCAGGATGTCCACTATGAGGAAGTTAATCTGAACGGATGATGGGGATTGTTCGGATTGTGCTAATGATGACAATGACGATGACGACGACGTCGACGACGACGCCGACGATGATGACAATGATGATGAGGATGAGGATGAAGATGACGATGATGATTCAGATGATGCTGATGATGATCATGATGCTGCTGCTGCTGATGGTGATGGTAATGTTGTTAATGCTGGTGATGCTGATGATGAAACCGATGAAGATGATGTTGTTGATGATTTTAATGTTGATGCTGATGATGATGTTCATAATAATGATGATGATGCTGCTGCTGCTGCTGATGATGATGATGATGATGATGATGATGATGCAAAAGACGACGGGGCGGGTAAGGGTGGATGGGGAGGAGGGCGAGGTCAAGTCACAGCACGCCATGCCCAAATGGAGGATGAGGGGGAGGAGGGGGAGGGAGAGGGGGAGGAGGAGGAGGAGGAGGAGGAGGAGGAGGAGGAGGAGGAGGAGGAGGAGGAGGAGGAGGAGGAGGAGGGGGAGGAGGAGGAGGAGGTGCAGCGTGGCCTGGAGGCGCAACAAGTTCACCGCCAGTGCGCTTCAGAGATTACCGCTGAGGCCAACATCTTACATGGAGCCCTAGCAGCGGAAGGCGAATCGCTACCCTGACAACTTCAGCGAGCCGTGGCACGTCCTGAGCAGCCAGCCCGGTGCAGTGACGGGCGGAAAATAGCCGAAAGGCATAAAAGTAACATACGATGAACGCAACATTGAAATCATCCCGACCAATATCACGAAACAATCCAAGCTTGACCCTGGGATCCCAGGGGACCTCGCGAGAGAGAACAACCGAGACAAGGGTCGAAAGCTTCGGGCACTCCAGGACATAGTGCGACATTGAATCACTAGTCGAACCGCAGCCGAAAATGCAGCCCGAGTGTGGCCGCCTCATTCGGTGGGCAGTGGTCCACACGCCGAGCCAAGACTTCAAAGTGGAGGAACGCCACGCGAACGGAAGCTGTCGCACGGCCGTTCTCATCTCCCCCCAGTCCACCAGCCCCACTCCGCACCTCGGGAGAAACCATTTGGTGATCCTGCGATCCAGCGTGGCCCCGATCACGCGGCGAAAAAGAGCCTGTTGAAATATCGCCTGAAAATGTGATTGCCAACGGGACCTGCTTGCCGTAAAGTGTCCGATGCCGCTGTTGATCGGGCCGGCCTGGAACAGAGAAAGGCACTGACGACCTGGTTCTGACAGGCTGGCCGACGATGGAAAACCCTGGGCGGCAGATTCAAGGAGGAGGGCGATAGAGGGCGAGGGAGTGGAAAGCCATGCGGGGGCTCCAAATTGCCAGACGACGCGGCGCAAACGTCGGATCTCTGCGGGCCACGACTGGAGCGACACAAGGGCGGCGCGCATCCTGGTGGCGGCGCCGTATGCCCACATAGATTGGAAAGCAGGGCCTCCGAACTCTCCAAGTCCAAACCACCCCTCCCAAGACATAATCGAACTTGGGGACCTCCAGAGGGAGGCGAACAAGTGACGCTCTTGGATGGCCATGCTTCTGTCTATCGGGAAAAGCTAGCACCAGGAGACACCTGGTGTGGTAGTAGAACAGGTTCGTAGCGCCATCTGCGGTGGAGCGGCTGGCGGAGAGGACACGTGCGCGTAGTTTACACCAGGGAGCATCCCATTGGAGCTCCACCGACGCAGATGGGCCGAGCTCCACTCCGAGATAGGTGAGACTCCCCTGGATCCGGAACTCCGCCCAACCCGAATCGACTCGGGAAAGGAACTCCCGAGCGGCCATGACCAGAGAGTCGCAGAACTCGCCTATCAGAGGGACGACCTGGCATTTACAATATTTCAAAGTCAGGCGAGCGAACACGCTCGCGAGCTTCAATATACGAGCCATCTGCACAAAACCAACAAAGTGGAAAAGTACGGCTCCGACATCATCGGCACACACCCTAGGAAATCCCAGGTGACGGCTTACCAGGAGGAGGAGGAGGAGGAGGAGGAGGAGGAGGAGGAGGAGGAGGAGGAAGAGAAGAGTGGAGGAGGAGGAGGAAGAGAAGAGTGGAGGAGGACGGTCGGACACCCCCCGTTCGCTTGGTGAACGCTCCTGCCCCAAAGGGCCTGCGGCTGCAGCCGCTCCATTCCTCGGGGGGGCGGAAGAAACGGGGGGTATTACAGTCGAACCTAGGCCAGAAGAGCATCCTTCAAAAACATGAGACCCTCCGTCGCCCAAAACAAACAGAAGATCCAAGGGTACCCTCCCCAGGATGCACAAGAACATCCAACAAGCACGAAGAACACGAGCGTACCCTCCCCGAACCGACCTCGATCCTATACCTCGGTCCGACCGTACTGGCTCATGGGGGGAACGTGGACCAGGAATTGGGGACACATCGGGGCTAGGTCCTCCCCCGATGGCGAACGCGCCCGCTCCTGGGCGGGGTGGGACACCCGAGCTCCGACCGGCGACGAATGGGCGACGGGGGCTCGGTGTTTGCCAGGCTGGGCTCGCGGGCGCGAGCTGCATCCTCGTCCACCAGCGAGCGAAGTCGTCGCCACAGAGTGGGACGCAGAAGGACGCACCAGCACGAGATGTCCGCCTTGAAGGTGTGCGTCCGACCCGACCATAGAGTTCACTAGTCTTGCTGTAAATCGTTCCCCGAGCGGTACGGCCAGAGAGCGCGCGCCACGACGCATGTGCTACGAGATTTCTCGGTGCGCGTCGCCCCCGGGGGGGCGACGCACATATAGTATTAGAATGTTGGGGTGACGCCGATAGGAGTGCCTCAGAACAGAGAGATGTCTCGCTGACACGTCGCGCAAAAGAAAATCGCAGGCCCGGCGGACGAGTACGCTTTCCCCCTCCCGCCCGCGGACCCCACCCCCACCTTTCTCGGAGAAGGGCCAATTAATTCTAGAAGGAGAAACAACGCCATAAACATAAACTATTGGCGCTCCGTACAGATTTCTTGTGTCTGCGCTGGGCCCCCCTCCCTGGCGCGCTCCGCGCGCCAGGGGCAGCGCCGGAGGCGCCGCCGGGGGGGCCCAGCGCGGATCCAAGAAACTCGCGCGGAGCGCCAAGAGTTCATGTTTATGGCGTTTTTTCTTCTTCGAAACTCCCCGTTCAGCTCCTCCTGGGCCTCGTCATCCTCGTCCTCGTCCTCCTCCTCCTCCTCCTCTTCCTCCTCCTTCCCCTCATCCTTCCTGGCTCACTCCCCGCTCCTTCTCCTCCTCCTGCTCCTCCTCCTCCTCTTCCTGTTCCTCCTCATCCAACCTCCTCCTCCTCCACCTACTCCTCCTCCTCCTCCTCCTTTCGCCCGCCCCAACTCCGCTCGAAGTCGCCGGGCCCCTCCCGGGGGGGGGTCCTCCAGGCCCGTTTCGCAAGGCGGACCCCCTGCCGCGGCGACGAGGAGCCTCCCATGGGGGCACGGAGAGGAGGGCAAAAAACGCCAGGCCCGGGCATCCGCTGGCGGGATTGTATCAACACGGGGTTTTAGATGTCCCGACGCCTTCCCCAGGGCAAAGTGAACGTTCTCGAGTTCGGCGTTTCGACATTGGGCGGAACCGGGGGTGGGGGAGGGGTCTGGCTCCGGACCTCTGCTGATTGCGACTGTTTGCAACAGTGCTTCCTCTGGGGGAGAGGCCACCCGCTTGAAACAGGCGCCCAAAACAGCCAAGATCTACTCCACGGGGGAAGGGGGGTGCGAGGGCCCGCGCCGATCGGCAGAACAATCAGTAAGAAAACGGTCGCACATTTTTCACCCCCGATTCGTGTTCGGTGCTCCTCCCGATAGCGGGCCCCGGAGGCCGAGATCGATGAAAAACGCCAGGATTGGAACGATCACCCCAGCAGGGCACCCTAACAGCAGCGAAGGTGAAAAGCTGGCCATCGCTCGAACGTCCATTCCCTGTTTTTTGTCGGTTTCGTGCGTGGTTTTTTCGCCGAATGGTCAAGCAAGCTCCTCGATGGTCCTCGCCGAGGAAAAAAAGCGCACACGTCCGAGCGATGCCAAGAAAGGCGGGTCGAGGAGTAGGAGGTCGGATAGCGACAGGGCTGAGAGCACGGCCATGTGCACTTTCGTGCTCTTTCACAGCCATCCTGTGGTGTTGGGCCCTCGTTTTGAAGAGGCAGCGCCCCGCGCCCCTCCCATCTCCTCCTCCCGCTCCCTCCTCTCTCCTCCCATCCCTGCCTCTGCCCTCCGCATGTCTCTGTTTCGGTACACCCCTCGGCACACCCATCACACGCGTCGTGGCCTCACAGGGAGCTCCACCGACTGTCCTGGTGGCACTGTTAGCATGCGTCCACGCCGCACATGTCGGCACACCCCTCATACATGTTGTGGCCCCACAGGGAGCTCCACCGAAGGTCCCCATGGCGCAGTTCGCATGCGCCCCCGACGCCCATTTCGGCACACCCCTCACACAATTCGTGGCCCCAGTAGGAAGCTCCACCGACGGTCCCAGTGGCACCGTTCGCATGAGTCCAAGCCCCCCATTCTGCTCACCACTCACACGATTCGTGGTCCCATAGGGAGCTCTCCCGAAGGTCCCAATAGCACCGTTCGCATGCGCCCCCGCCACCCATGTCGGCACATCCCTCACAAGTTTCGTGGCTCCATACTAGGAAGCTCCTCCTACGGTTCCTTTGCAGTATTCGCATGCGTCCCCGCCTTTCATTTCGGCACACCCCTGACACGTTTCGTGGCCCCACAAGGAGCTCCACCGCAAGTTATAGTGGCACCGTTTCCATGCGTCCCCACTACCCATGTCGGCTCACCCCTCACACGTTTCGTGGCCCCACAAAAGCTCCACCGAAGGTCCCAGTGGCACCGTTCGCATGCGTCCACGCCGCCAATTTCGGCACACCCTTCATACGTTTCGTGGCCTCATAGTAGGAAGCTCCACCGAAAGTTCCCATGGCGCAGTTTCGCATGCGTACCTGACGCCCACTTGGGCTCACCCCTGACACATTTCGTGGCCCGAGCTTCACCGACGGTCCCGGTGGCATCGCTTGCACAAGGCGTCCCCGCCAACCATTTCGGCACACCCCTCGCACGTCTCATGGCCCCATAGGGATCTCCACCGAAAGTTCCAGTGCACCCATTGCGGCACACCCCTCACGCGTTTAGTGGCCTCATAGAAAGCTCCACCGAAGACGATGCTCACAACTGCGTTACTCACACCTGAATATGGTTGTGACCTCGTTGCGAAGAGACAGCGTCAGCGTCGCGTCATCTCCCCTCTCTCCTCTCCTCTACTCTCCCCTCCCCTCCACTCCACTCCCCTCCCCCCCCCTCCTCTTCTCTCCTCTCCTCTCCTCTCCTCTCCCCTCCTCCTTGCAGAACACCCCTGACACGTTTCGTGGCCCCACAAGGATCTCCACCGACGGCCGCAGTGGCGCAATTCGCCTGGTGGTGTCGCGCCCACTTCGCCATACCCCTCACACGTTTCATGGCCCCGCATGGAGCTCCACCGAATGCCCCATCGGCGCAGTTCGCATGGTGGTGTCGATTACATTGCGGCACGCCCGTCACACGTTTCGTGCCCTTACATGGGGGCTCTACCGAAGGTCCCAGTGGCGCAGTTCACATTGTGGCATCGCTCCCATTTCGCCATACCCTTCACACGTTTCGTGGCCCCACAGGGAGCTCCACCGAAGGCCCCCAAGCCGCAGTTCGCATGGTGGCGTAGGTCCATGTCGGCACACCCATCTCACGTTTCTTGGTCCTTCAGGGCGCTCCACCGAAGGCCCCAACGGCGCAGATCGCGTGGTGGCGTCTCACCAATGTCGGCCCGCCCTTCACGTCTCTCGTGGCCCCACAGGGAGCTCCACCTAAGACCCAGTGGCACAATTCGCATGGTGGCGTCGTACCCATATCGGCACACCCGTGACACGTTTCCTGGCCCCACAGGGAACTCCACCGAAGGCCCCAGTGGCGCAGTTCGCATCGTGGTGTCGATTCCATTGCGTCACACCCCTCACACGTTTCGTGGCCTTACATGTGGGCTCTACCGAAAGCACCAATGGCGCACTTCACATGGTGGCGACACCCCTCACACGTTTCGTGGCCCCACAAGGAGCTCCATCGAATGCCCCAGTGGCGCAGTTCGCACAGCGGCGTTGGGCCGATTTCGGAACACCCCTCCCATGTTTCGTGGTCTTTCAGGGAGCTCCACCGAAGGCCCCAGTGGCGCAATTCGCATGGTGGCGTCGGGAACATTTCGGAACAGCCCTCAAACGTTTCGTGCCCTTACATGGGGGATCTACCGAAAGCACCAGTGGCGCAGTTCACATGCGTCCCCGCCACCCATTTTGGCTTAGTCCTCACAAGCTAAGTGGCCCCACATGGAGCTCGACCGAAGGCCCTAGTGGCGCAGTTCTCATGCGTCCCTGCCACCCATGTCGGCACACCCCTCACATGTTTCGTGGCACCACAGGGAGCTCGACCGAAGGCCCTAATGGCAAAGTCCGCATGCGTCCCCTCGTCCATTTGGCAAGCTCGCACGCGTTTCGTGGCCCCAATAGGGAACTCCACCGAATGCGGTACCCACGACTCGGTACTCACAACTGCATATGGTTGGGTCCTTCGCCAGGGCAATGTACAAGGGGTCGTGGCCGTCCGGACCACACATGTAGCCAGTATTGAGGCGAGAGTGCGATTCCTGGATGCATTGTAAGACATCTCAAGCGGAACGTCTGCCGCACCGCTTCTGGACCGGGCGGGCTGGGCCTCCCCGCCCCCCCTGTGGGACTCTTCTTGGGTCCTCTACTGACCACAAATGGCGCCCTCTGGCGAAGCGCTGTCAGGGAATCATGTCTTCGGAGATCTGGGGGAGGGCCGCCATCATCTCGACGGGCCCTCCTCCGATCATTCGCCTCCCTGGAGATCCATCCACGCCCCCAGCTCGCAGTCGACCGCCGCGTGCCGCTCGCCGCACGGCAGGGTGGACGTGAGCGCCCCGACGCAGGGCTTGCCGCCAGCCGCGGGGTAGGTCGCGATCTTGCGGCTGCGGGTCTTCTGCAGCGTCGCCGCGTCACAGGTGCCCCAGCTCTCCCAGGCGCCGAGGGCGCAGTCGACGGGGCTGCTGGCGTTCGGCTTGCAGTACATCGTCTCGGTGACTCGGCCTATGCACGGGTCGCCGCCGCACCTGGAGAGGGGGGAGGCCCGGCGGACCTGTGTGTGTGTGTGTGTGCTTGTGTGTGTGTGTGTGTGTGTGTGTGTGTGTTCGTGTGTGTGTTTTTTTGTGTGTGTGTGTGTGTGTTTGTTTGTTTGTGTGTGTGTGTGTGTGTGTGTGTTTGTTTGTTTGTTTGTTTGTTTGTTTGTTTGTGTTTGTTTGTGTGTGTGTGTGTGTGTTTGTGTGTTTGTGTGTGTGTGTGTGTGTGTGAAGGTTGCCAGCGCTACCACGCACGGTGTAGTCAGAGCTTCCCAGATGGTTTTCTGGAGGCCAGTTGTCTCGTCAGGCTCGGCTCGGCTGCAATCTGCGATGCTTGGGCTCGGGCCACCTCACGGTGACATGCACTGGCGACCACGACAGGCCACTCAGAGCTTGCCCCGTCCGCCGCGCAGTCGGCCCTCCTCGTGCTGGGCTCGGCTGCGCTGCACTGGAGCCGGGCGGCTGGGTGGGCAGCCGCTCGGCACGCGCCCGAGGCCCTGCTGGCCTTGCGCCCCGCGGGGGCGAGCCGCGCCTCCGTGGTCGGGCGGACCGCAGCCGCGGCCTCTGCCTGGAGCTATGCGGGCCTGCAGGCGCTGGGCTCGCTCCTCGGCTCCCTGGCGGCCCTCGCCTGGGAGCACCGCGCGCGGGCAGCACGCGGGGGGCGGGCCTCCGCCGAGGCCGCCCGCTCGGCGGCCCGGGCCGCGCGGAGGGCCCGCTGCGGCGGGCGGCTGTGGCTGCGTGGCCGACGGCGGGTCGGCAGGCCGAGCGCGTACGCCTTCGCGAACTCGCAGCTGCTTCGTTCGCTCTGGAGCGCGGGCTGATCGAGACGGCGCTGGCCGGTGGCGTGGCCGCAGGCGTGGCGGCGCCATGCTGCGTGCTGGTATCGAGGTCGGGCGAGTGGGTCGAGGTGCTGGTCTTCGGGCAGGTCCAGGGAAGGACGACAACCTCGGCCTCACCACCGACGCGACGGGCAGTAACTTCGTGTGGGTGCTGGTGCGGCTGGTGCCTGGCCACTTCCGCGCCGCAGTCGTGCCGGGGGGAGGCGCCGCTGCATGCGACCGTCCAGCGGGACCCCAGCGTGCCTGAGCTGGCCGCGCTCCGCCTCGAGGCGCAAGGCGTGGACGCGGCTCTGGTGGCGACGCCGCTACTGGCTGGGGTCGTGGTCGACGCGGGGGCGTAACTGCCCTCGTTGCCGACCTTTTCGGGCTTCACGTCGTCTCGTTTGATCAGCTAGGCATGGAGCTAGGTCGCAGAAGCCAACGTCCACCGCCACGAACGATGAGAGCCTTGGGAGCGTTCTTGGGCTTCGTTGTTATCGTCGGCATCGTCACAAAGGTATGCCTGGGCCGACCCCGAAGGAAGGGTCGCCACGGCGCAGTTGGCGTGTCATCCTCCGCAGCTATGTCTGGCTCTGGCCCGCTCGGCCGTGGGCGCCTTGGCCAGATCACGAGGGCACTCTTGTCATGGTCAACGATCGTGGCAAGCGCCGTGGGCGAAACAGTACCTTTCCGATACGCGCGCTCAAGCTGGTGGCCACGCAGCGCCACGCCTCGGCCCTCAGCGCCTTCAGCTCCGACCTGGAGGCCATGGGGGTCAGCCTCGATCAGCTCTCTGGGGACGAGCTGGACTGGTGCCTGGCGGAGCGCGTCGCCGACACGTTCGAGGACTCTGGTGGCGTCGAGGGGGCTTGGGCGCGGCGTCCACCATGCGGCCTTCGCGAAGGCGAACCCTCGGCAGAGGAGGAGGAGGAGGAGGAGGAGGAGGAGGAGAAGACTACCGCACTGCTTGTAAGGCGCTGGATGTCTGGCGTGCTCGGCGGCCGCCTTCGCGAAGGCGCCTGCCCTCCCTGCAGCGCCTGCCCTCGGCGTCGTCAGGTGGCCTGGTCCTTGCGTGCTCGGCTGCGCCGCTGTGGTGGTCCTCTGCTTCGCTGGCCTGCTGCGCGCGTCAGAGGCGCTCTCGGTGGGTGGAAGCACTCGGGCCAGAACTGCTTCAGGTCTTGCGGCGCTGCTCGGCCGCGCCTAGAGGAGCGCGGGGCAGCGAGTTTTGCTCGAGGAGCCATCGGCTGGCTTGCGCACTACTCTGCTCACATGGAGCTCAAGCCCAAGCAGCGGCTCTGTGAGTCGCACCCGCGTGAGCAGCGCTAGCCACCGAAGACAGCGACTGCTTTGGTGCACTGGGCCCCCCACGGACTTCGGCGAGGTGGTGCGACAGAGCTGCGGGCAAAGGCGTGCCGCTGGCAGACATCATGTTGTTTGGCAGGTGGCTCTCGGAGAGGTCAGCTCAGGAGTACCTGCGCCGAGGGGAAGTTCACCTCGTTTGCATGCAGATGTTTCGCCAGATTCGTGGTCTCTTGCTTAAAGATACTGTGCAGTTGGCTCCCATGTGCGGGCACTCGTCTCATGTGTTGCCAATCTCGTCTTTCTTATGGGCTGGGGCTCACGCTTGATCGGGGAAGGTGATGCGGTACTGGCCAGTGCAAGCTTGCAGACTCGGGTCGTGGCGCTCGCTGTCATCTGAATGGGGTTCAGACGCTTCTACTCTTCGTGCACGCTTCGCGCGAGCCTTCGCCTGACATGGGGTCGGAGGGCAGATGCAGGCGGCACTCACGCATCGTCAGAGCTTGCTAGATGGCTTTCTGACGGCCAATTGCCTTAGCGGGCTCGGCTCGACTGCGCTCTGTCACATTTTGGCCCCGCTGCGCTCCCACCCGCCCGTGGTGGTCAACATCCTCTCGGGGGGAGTGCGCGGGGTTCGCACGTGCCCTCGGTGTGGTGCTGACCAGTGCAGGCTGGCAAGCTCGGGTTGCGGCCCTCGCTGTCCTCCGAACAGAGCTCTGTTCTCTTGTTCGTGCACGCTTCGCGTGAGCCTTCACCCGACCAGGGGCGGATAGTAGCTGTAGGTGGCATTCGTAAGCTAAGATAGCTTTGCGCGCATCCCGCCTTTGCTTATCGTTGCCCGCTGGCTATCGTCATCAACGTGTCGGAATGAAAAACCGCTCTTATCGTTTTTGTTGTTGTTTCTTTGTTTCATGCGTAGGTGTGTGTGTGTGTGTGTGTGTTTGTGTTTGTGTTTGTGTGTGTGTGTGTGTGTGTGTGTGTGTGTATGTGTGTGTGTGTGTGTGTGTGTGTCGCCATGCACCCGTCGTTTGCAGCCAACGGCGCGTCGAATGAAAACGTGTGTGTGTGTGTGTGTGTGACTTCCACGCCGCTTGGCAAGGAACACACATCGTGGTAAGTGCGTCCTGTTTCCGTGCGTCCGTAGTTCAGATTCAGCCGAGCGTCGAAGGGACAACGTGTGTGTCTTTTCACAGCGGCGAGAACGCGAGGAAAGGTGCCACCAACAGCATCGAATCCCAGGTGAGACGAAGACGCTGGCGATGACGTCCCCTCCCACCCCTCTCCTACACCCTCCCCGTTTCTCCCTCCTCCTCCTTCTCCTCCTCCTCCTCCTTCTCCTCCTCCTCCTCCTCCTCCTCCTCCTCCTCCCCCCTCCTTCGTCATGCTGCTGATCCTCATCCTCCTCTTCCTCCTCCTCTTCTCTTCCCACTCTTGCCGCCTCCGAATTACTGTTCTTCCTGCTCCCTCATCCTTCGCACTCTTCGTTCTGCTCTTTCTCACCCTCCCTGCTGCCTCCTCACGACAACTCTCTCCTCCTCCGTCCGTCCGTCCTCCCTCCCTGAAAAGGCCTGGGGGCACCCGAGTGAGTCCCCACCCCCGTCACCAAGGGGGACCCCCGGGCTCCAGGCGTTGTGGTTATGGTTCTGGGTCCCTAGCCACAAAGAACGCCACCTACTGGACACAGCTCTTGAAGAACTGGTTCCGTGGCATTCCGTCGTTAAGTGCACGTTCCCATAATTCATTGAATTATGCAAGGAGAAATGCAGAGGAAAGGGAGGGGCGGGGAAGAAGGCGGAGGCGAAGCGCAAGGCGCGTGCGGCAGCAAGGGCGGCCCAGCAGAGGCAGGGAGAGGAAAAGAGAGGGGCGGCCCGGGGCAGGGGCGGTCGGATCGATGGTGATAGTGGCAGTGTTGGTGGTCATGGCGCCGTTGTGCTGGTCGGCGGTGGTCGCGGTGGTGAATGTGATGGTGCTGGTCGTGGTCGCGGCGTCGGTGGTCGCGGGGGTCGCCGTGTTCAGAGTCGTCGTCGTGGTCGTGGTGGTGGCGGCAGTGGTCGTCGTGCTGTTGGCGGTCGTGGTGGTCTGGGTTCGTGGCTGTGGTCGCGGCCGCTTGTAATGGTCACTGCGCTCCTCCCTCCGTCCGTCCGTCCTCCCGCCCTCCCTCCTTCCTTCGCTCCCAACCTCCTTCTCCCCTTCCCTTTCCTCCTCATCCATCCCTCTTCCTTAAAGGTAACTCCTTCCTGTCACACCACGACACGTGTCGTTCGGGCGGGCCAGGCGTTTCGCATGAGCCTGCCTCACGCTCTATGACCTCGAAGTCTGAGAACAGGCCGTCTTCAAAATGGCACCCTCGCTTATGGCGAGGCGAACGCTCGCTTCTAGTATATGTAGATTTGGGCATGCAGGGCGTTACTTCGAGACAGGAGGATGAGGAGCTGGAGGAGGTGGACGGTTTGAGCAAGATTGGTCATGCAGGGAAAAGGAAGAGGAGGAGAAAGAGGAGGAGGAAGAGGATGATGATGTGGAGGAGGTAGAAGACGAGGAGGAGGAGGAGGAGGAGGAGGAGGAGGAGGAGGAGGAGACGCGTGAGAAGGAGGAGGAGAATGAGGAGGAGGAGGAGGAGGAGAAGGAGTAGGATCAGCAACAGGAGGAATAATGAAGAATTAGGAGGAGGAGGAGGAGGAGGAGGAGGAGGAGGAGGAGGAGGAGGAGGAGGAGGAGGAGGAGGAGGAGAGGAGGAGGAGGAGGAGGAGGAGGAGGAGGAGGGTGGGAGAAATGCGGAAGGAGGTTGAGGAGGGAGGGGATATGGAAGAGGCGAGGAGGAGGTGGCGGAGGGCGAGGAACGATCCGGATTGCCAGAGCCCGCAATGGGTGCGGGGCCCCATGTGTGCCGAGGCAGGCCACGCTCGTCTCCTGCCGTGGGAGGCAGCTCGCCGTCGCTCGGTCCTGTGAAGAAGAAGAAGAAACGCAATAATAACAATCTCAGTACACAATAATAATAACAAAACTAACAGTACTACGAATGATACTAATCATCGTCATCGTAGTACCAATAATATGACCAAGAGGAGTACGACTAAGACGAATACTAACAATAATGAGAACAATAATGCGACTACTGAAAGAACAATACTGAGACGGAGAATGGTCTCTGGCTGCCGACGAAACCCACCGCATATCCGGCACGCCTCTGAAACCTCCTCGCTCCATGGCACACATCACGGCAAGGAACTGTTTTGACATGTCTGGGCCTCAAGTGGGCCCTTGCTGGGCACCAGGACAGTCAAAAGGCGGTCCGGGATCAAAAACCGGTCCCTGGGGGGGGTCCAGACCACTGGGGGTCCACGTTGTGAAAACAATGCGACGTCGCGGAGTGGGCTTGGAGCATGGTGCTTTTGATTGTGTTTCGGTAGCCTCGTCCCACGGCTTCCCGTTGCTTCTCTCAAAGCGCAATGTGCTGGCTCAGTTTGCAAGTACTCAGGCAAAGCGCTTCAAGTTCTGGAGGGCGAAGATCCCAGACGGCTGCGCTGGAATCTCGTCTCCGAACCAAACAGGCCGCGCCTCGGTCGCCTTGCGGTCTCAATGCGCCCACGACCCTCTTCATGAAATCCACTTTCAACACCCCTGGGCTCATGCATAATCATCCTGCTGTGCTGCCAACTGTCCGAAGCAAAGAAGCAGCGGCACCCAGAATCCCATACGGAAAATCACGCCCCAGAATCTTATCACAAGTTCGGATCTTGAGTGCGGAAGACCGTGTGCACCACTGCGAGAATAACCTGGCCTTGTGGGACAATAATGTCCGACTCCTGAGCCCCGGCGGGATCGGATCGAATCGGGACCAGCCGGAGAGTCAAAATCCAGCCAGGCTGGTCGGATGGAGACGGGCCCCGAGAGGAGCAACACCAACCCCCGTTAGCGCAGCAGCTCCTGGGTGGCTATGGACCGAAGGGCCGCCTGGCACCACTGCGAGACTAACCTGGCTGGTGCAACTTCGCGTGCAGTGCTAAACAACTTTGCTCGGGCCGCAGCCGTTCTTGCATACTCGGTTGTCTTACAGCCAGACCACAGACTTCGCTGCGTGCCTTCTCAGCACGCCGCTCGGGGAGCTGTCGTGCGGACGATCTCTGGTGGCAGGATTGGCTGCAAGTCCTCCTGTGCTCGGGCGTAATCGGCTTGCTCTGGCCTTCTTAAGAAAAAAGGGGTGCGTCTGCCCCATACTTCTCCTTTCCTTCTCTCCCTCCCTCCCTCCTCCTCCTTCTTCTCCTCCTCCTTCCTCCTCCTCCTTCTTCTCCAACATCTCCTCCTCCTGCTCCTTCTTCTCCTCCTCCTTCCCTTCCCTTCTTTTTCCTCGTCCTCCTGCTCCCCCCCTTCCTGGAGGGCCCCCCTCCCCGTGTGGCACATCCTTCCTCCTCCCCCTCCGCCACTTCCCTCCCCCTCCTCCTCCCCCTCCTCCCCCTCCTCCTCCTCCTCCTCCTCCTTTTCTCCTTCTCCCTTCTTCCTGTTCCCTCCTCCTTCTCGTCATGCTCATCTTTGTCACCGTCCTCGTCTTTGGCCTCGGTTTTCGTCGTCGTCCTCCTCCTTCTCATCCTCCACCCTGACGTCGTCAACTTCCTCCTCATCATTCGCCTCCACCCTAACTCTATTCCCCCATAGCACCCCGCACTCCTCCCTTTGTCTTGCTGTTCCCATTCTCCCTGCCTCCGCTTGTCCTGCAAAAGGCGTCACCCCTCCCTCCTTCCCCCTCTCCTCCTCCCCGTCCGCCTTGCCTTTACCCTCGTGCTCGTCTTTGTCCTCGTCGGCGTCGTCTGCCCCCTCCTTCTCCTCCTCCTGCGGCTCACCTTTCTTCTGTCTTCTCCGCTTTCTTCCTCGCTCTCGTGTTTTGTTTTTTGTTTTTCCTCTTCCCCTCTTCCCCTGGTGGGAGGCCCTCTCCCATCCCTCCGCCGCCCCTTTGGCTTCTCGCCCGGCCACCGGTTGGGCTTGAAGGACCGCGCCCGCACGCACAGTCCGGAGGAGCCCGCGCCCTCGGCCTGCCAGTCCTGAGGGAGGGGGCCCCAGGGAGACGCGCTGAGGACAGGGTGGGAGGAGCGCGGAGGAGAAGGCGGGGGCGCAGGGTCCGAAGGAGGCGGAGCAGGAGGAGGAGGAGGAGGCGGAGGCGGCAGAGGAGGAGGAGGAGGAGGAGGAGGAGGAGGAGGAGGAGGAGGAGGAGGAGGAGGAGGAGGAGGAGGAGGAGGAGGAGGAGGGAGGAGGAAA
>CAUYUJ010021920.1:0-92500 GCA_963575745.1 Prorocentrum cordatum | reverse complement strand
CAGCCGCTGCACGGCATTTCGCCGTGTCGGACCGATCCGCAGCTAGCCTGTCCAAGTGAAGCGGGGTAATCCCATAGCTCCTGGCAGTGGCGTCGGCCCTGTCGCACCACGTTTCGCCCGTAACCGGCGCTGCTCCCAAGCGCGGCTCGCGAGCCACCGCGTCCGCTGGGAGGAGCACGATGCGCGCCCTTGCCGTTGCTATCCGCTGGGCCAACGTCGTCGCGACTCGCGTGGGCAGGCGCAGCTCGGAGAAGCAGCGCACGTGGCCTCCGGCCCCCAGGGGCGCGCTAGGCCGAAGTCCCAACATGCATTTTGCAGCCGAAAACATGGCCTCGTTCAGACGCCTGGACACCGCAGCCCAGCGGTCAGGGAAGCACGCCAGTAACTCGCACCCATAGAGTACCGCCGGTAGAATGCGCTTCCCAATCTGCGCGGTCAGCAAGGCAGGCCCAAGCCTAAGTCAGCAAACGACGTTACCATTTCCTGTGTCAGCGAGACAATCATGGCGCAGGTGCGGTCCAACAGCGGCTGAGAGGTGAGATTTGCATCCACCGCGGAAACCAATGCGTTTATTGTCGCCCGAGCCTCGACTGCCTCCCCGCCCGCGGTGCCATAGCTGCCCACCGGCCCCCGGGGCGCCCCGGCCGGCAGGGCCGTCGGGCTTTTTCCGCCGCCTTGGAATGCGTGGCGCCACCTTTCGCAGAACACGTCGAGGCGGACGCGCGCTGCGCGTGTGCCCGCCGCCGAGGACTGCAGCAGGAACGCGTCATCTACGAACTGCGCCAGACCGACCCTGTGCGGCGACATGCTGTCCAAGAACGCCAACTGTTCGCCTCCCCCGACCCAGGAACGCATGTGTTCTGGCCAATCTGGACGGCGATGCCCCTCCGCAACCGCCGCCTCCAGCTGAGCCCGCGGCCAGACCGCCCCAGCGGACCCGTCGCCCGCCGACCCGCCCGCCTCTTGCCGCGCCAACGCCGCCTGCGGCGGGGGGGCCGCGCCCGCGCCAGTAACGTGGCCCTGCAGCTCGGGAGCCATGGCGCGCATAAGCACACCGAACAGGTGCACGCCGGGCCGGCGACCCTGGCCAACCCCGAAGTCTGCGAGGCGGACCACCTCACCCAGCGGGGGCACCCAGCGGACGCGAATTAGTTCATCGCCCAGTGCAGAGTCCGCAAGCAGCCACATCCGGCCCCGCGCCCCGCTGCCCCGCAACAGGAGCTTGACCGCGCCCCTCCACGCCGCGTCGAAACCGTTCGCACGATCTCCCTTGAGGAGGAAGGAAGGGAGGCCTGCAGCCCTCCGGGCCTGGATCGCCACCACAATGCCGATGGCAAGCAGCGAAGCATCCCACTTGCCCCCAGCCTGCTCGCCGCCCGTGTGCCGCTCCAGCTGCGGGCGCACCTCGTTCAACCACAGCGCGTCCAAGACGCCCGCCAGCTCGTCCGCCAGGCTGAGCGGGCGGATGTTGCCCATGCTCGGTGCGACTTGTGGCCCTTTCTTGCGGGCCGGAGTGACCTCGCTGACCCGCCCGCTAGCAAGCAGCCCAAACACCGCGGCTAAGTTGGTGATGGCCCACGTCAACAGGAGGCCTGCTGGCGGGGCGCTGGCACGGCGAGGCAACCATTGGCTAGTTTTGTCCACGTTGATCGCGTCAACCAATGTGCGTGCCGTTTCGATCGAAAGCTGGGCGACAGGTTTACCCGCAGACGACTCCCAGGCTTCCCGCCGCGACTGTCGAAGTTGCTCTCGCGCCCGCCGGTTCGAGTGCGGGGTGCCCGGCCCTGCGCGCAAACACCTGTGAATAACATTATCTGTCAGCGCCACGAGTGCGCCGTCCGGGCCCAGCGGGCCCCCTGAATCCTCGCCCCGCAGCGCCAACTCCCATTGGCGGCGCGGGCGCAGGAGGCGCGCGAGGACATTCTCGGCGCTCCCGCTGCCCTCCAGGGTGAGCCGGCGGGGCGCCTCTAGCTGCCGGGGGAGCGGGGGCGTCGTGTCCACTGAGCCGTCGCCGCCGAAGTAGTCGCGCAACTGATGTCCCGGGGAAGCGTGCCATGCAGGTGGCCGCGGCGGCGCGCGCGCCACCAGCCCGCCATAGTGCCCGCATAGTGTGTAGAGCACCGCGCGCCACCGCGCGACCTTGTCTACGATGCGCTGCCGCGCCCCGCGTTTTCTCCCAGTCACTGCCCAAGTGCGCAGCTGCTGATGGTGAATGGCACGCCCCGCCCAGCCAGCCACGAAGTGAAGAGATAGGGGAACCAGAGATAACGCGGCATTCCAGTCACCATCGGCACCCCGCCTGGCCCGACCAGCCATGTGACGCGGCGGCGACATGACGGGCGACTCACAAACCACATCCAGCCTTGCGTGATCACTGCGCACGCGCCCGTCGCCGACGCGAACCACCTGAACGGTCAGTCGGAGACTGGTGCTTGCAGCAACCACATCTATCACCGAACCAGAACGGTGAATCATCTGCCCCGGGGTGTTCCTGATAGGACATGCCATGCCGCTTCCCCCTCCAGGGCACCGGGCGCGCGCCGGGCCAACGCCGCAGTATCATATTTGCCGTTTGTACCCCCGAGCTTGGCAACGTGCAACTTATAGTCGCCCGCGACCGCGACTCCCCAACCAGCGTCTTCCGTTCGCGCTGTGACCTCATGCTCTCGCCGCAGCTGCTCCCAGAATGCTTCCCGCGCTGCAGGGGGGTGCCGCGCGTGGTGGCCGTGCGCCCCCATGGCCAAGAGACCCTGCTTGTTGTGGTTTGGCCCGCCACCCCGCGCGCGGGGTAGCGGCGCGTCGCGCGAAACAGAAGGGGAAGGGGGCGGGGGGGGGGGGAGAGGAGGGAAGGGCAAAAGGAAGGGGAGGAGGAGAGGGAGGGGGGGGGAGGAAAAGGAGGGGAGGGACTAAAGGAGGGGGGGGAGGATGGGGGGGAGGGGAGAGGGCGAGCAGGGGGAGGGATGGGGAGGAGAAGAAGGAGGACGGGAAAGGGGGAGGAGAGGGGGGAGCGGGCCAGGAGGGGGGGAGGGACAGGGGGAGGGAAAGATCGGGGGACAAGCAGGAGGGCAGCCGAGCCAATCGGGGCGGCGGGTAGACACGAGTAGGCGGACAAGGCCATCCAGATAGCCCTCGGATCGCCCACGCCAGGGACTTGCACCGCCAGCTGCGCAACGTCGTCACGAATGAGCACCGCCACAGTATTTGGCATAGCCGACCTTTCCCGAATATACGCATACCCAACCATGTCAGGCCATATCGCTCCGGGGCCCATGCAGGGTTCAGAGAGGACTGCAAGCAGCACCCGGCCTCCTGGAATGCGCGAGTAACGGCGTGGATGCGGTAGTGGCACGACCTCACACCACCTTCCATTCCGAAAGCCCCCTGGACGCTGCAGCACGACAGAGTGACCTTTTCATGCTTGTGCCTGGCAACCATTCGACGTCAGCTGGACGTAGACCTCCCTCCCGCGGGCCACGGGCCATAGTTGGGCGGCAGACCCTTAACGCTGGCCGCCAAGCGGTGTGAAACCTGCTCAAGAACCGTACTGAGCAGCACATCGAACTCACGGTGGGCATGCGACTCCTGGGGGAAGTCCGTGACGCCGAAGGCTGGCTTCGCGGTTAGGAACGCTTGGATATCACGACGGGCGCGCAGCGCTGCCCAACGAGGGCCCGCCCTGGCACTCGGGAGAGCGCGGCCAACCAGGCCAAATAGCTCTTCGCTTGCAGATTCCACCGCGGCCCGCGAAGTCCACTCAAACACCGCACTGGGTGACGGTTCCGCCGCGCCAGACTGCGGTTGCCGCGCCTGTCGGGGGGCCCCAATGCCCGCGCCCTCAGCGCTGCCTCCGCCGTGTCCAGCCGGCAGCCCCCTCGGGGGGCCCCAATGCCCTCGCCCGAGGGGGGCGGCGCGCGGACGGGGGGGCCCAGTTCCCGCGCCCGCCGCGCTGCCTCCGTCGCCTCCAGCCGGCGTCGGCGCGCGGGGGGCCCCAGTGCCCTCGCCCGCGCACCTCCCTGAGTCAAATACCTGCAGCCCTAGGACCAGCCTCCCCACTTGGCTTCGCCATGGGGGCGCCGCGCCGCGCCGCGGAGAACGCGACCTTTGGGGGCGGCCCATAGCAAGCGCTCGTCCGAGCCCAGCGGCGGTGGTTCAGCTCCCAAGGGCCGACCGACGAGCCAGAAACGCGAAACGGCAGGCCCGAACGACCCGGAGGCCCCGAACGCACCCAAACGAGCGAAACCAGGAGCCCAAACCAAAGACCCAGAACCCAGAAGACCGGGAGACCGGAACCCAGACGCGGGACTGGGGCCCAGGCCAGGAGACGCACAGGACCCAGGACCGAAGGCGAAACGAGCAAGAGCCAGGGGCCAGGACAGGAGAGGAGGGCCACGGCGGGGCCAGAGCACGAACCACCACCTAAGTTGCTCCTGGCGCGGGGGCGGGACCGCCGGGGGTGCCCAGCACCGCGGCTGGGGGCCTGGCGTCCGAGCCGCGCCGGCGAGTGCAGGTAGCCGCGGGCAGTGCCGGCGAGCTGCGAGGACCGGGGAACAATCACTACCCCGCCACCCACAGGCACCCCCGAGACCCCACACACAGCGGGAACGCCAGAGCACCCACCCCCAACCCCCACACGCCCCAGCAGGCCCCCAGGGAGTCCAACCAGCACGGACGACAGAAAGATTACGGAGCCCGAATTCTTCCAGACCGACCTTGCCAGGAGGCCCTCCCTGGGCGCTTCCCAGGGTGGCCGTATAGAGTGGCGGGGTAAACTTGCGTGCCATCGATCTTGGTCTGAAAATTACGGAGGACGGCCAGGGCCAGTAAAATCCGTATCGCTCGACCTTGGTCTAAAAATTACGGAGGAGGAAGACGACGAGAGGAACACATGAGCCGGTAAGATCGATCGCACAAGTCTTCGCCGCACGCGCGGCCACCACGATACTGTACTCTGGGCCCCGCACGGGCTCGTTATAGCTCTCACTGGCGCACGTTCTAGAAATTGCGCCCCACAGCAGCCGGTAATATCCACATCGCGTGTCTTCGCTGTGCCCGTGGCTTCCTCGATATTGTACCCCGGGCCCAGCGCTGCAACCCATCCCATCCCACCGCGAAGTCTACGAAATTGGCCTTGTGGGTCTGCACCGTGACCACCTTCGTGGACTCCATATAGACGCCTTAGTGGGTGCTGCTTTGGGCCCGCCCGGGCGGGTCGGGATGTTGAGCTTGATGTAGAAGTGGTACTGTTCCCACCCATTGTATCACCCCACAACACCGTAGACGGAGGCTTCTTGAAGTTCTCCTTCCTCCCGTTCATGTCAAGGCGCTGCTGTTCAAGTAGCTGTACCACTACCTGGGGGCCCTTCTTGCCATGTAGGCCCTGGATGCGCTGGCACAGCTCCTGCGCAGAGGGTATCGGCTTCTAAGCGAACTCTCATCTGGGCCGTCCCGCCAGTGTTCCCGGTGAAGGCCTGCTGGAAACCCTTCGTGACCATCTGGGTGAAGGCGTCTGCGTCCTGCCGGAGCGCGTGCTGGTCCTGGTATAGCGGAGGAGGACGGCCATCACTCCCCTGTTCGGCGTCCTGCTTTGCCCCCGCCTGGAAAGCATGGGGTTTAGCTTTGAGCTTGTCCGACGTGGCCCTGATGACATCCAAGAGCTTGCTCACGGCCGCTGCTGGCGATGGCGGCCGGGCATCGAACTCGTCCAGGGTGGTGTAGACGTTGGCCACCAGCTCATCGAGGAGGATCTGGTTCGGGTCCTGCTCGTCCTCTGCCGGCGGAGTCGGTGAGCACGGACGCTCTGGCGGCGAGGCCGCCCGCGGAGGGGCCGCCATGTTCTTCGGCTTGCACGCCGCGAACCCCACCTTGCTCTCCATCGACGGTTCTACCGGAGGGCCGTCCGACCCGGCTGCACTCGCCACTGGGCGCTTCCAAGGGGGGGGATCCGACGGCTGCTGCGGGCCCCAGACCCTCGGGCTCCAGCGCGACCTGCGCGGCGTAGGGCTCCTGCGCGGCCGCGACCGGCGTGAGCGGCTCCTTGAACCCCTGGGGGCCCGGTCACCTCGGCGAGGTCAGTACCGCTCACGCGGAATGGCGGACCTCGATCGCGAATCCCTGCGGCGCCCCATTGCGCCCCGGCGCGGCAGGGGCCCCGGCACGGAGGGGGGAAGGGAAAGAGGGGGGCGCCCGGCCATGGGGGACCCCTTGACTCCTCCTCAGGTCCTCCTCCTCCTCCTCCTCCTCCTCCTCCTCCTCCTCCTCTTTCCTCCCTCCTCCCTCCTCCCTCCTCCCTCCTCCCTCGTCCCTGCTCCCTGCTCCCTCCTCCCTCCTCCTCCTCCTCCTCCTCCTCCTCCTCCTCCTCCTCCTCCTCCTCCTCTTCCTCCTCCTCTTCCTCCTCCTCCTCCTCCTCCTCCTCCTTCTCCTCCTCCTTCTCCTCCTCTCACGGCGCCCCGCCACGAACGCGAGCCCCATGTCTTCCGTCGGGCCGACGGTCCTGCCACGGCTCCCACTGGCAAGGCTCGGGCTCGCACTGGGCGGCGCCGCTGGAACCACCAGGGCAACTCGGTGCGTGGGGGCCTCAGAGAACTGGCTCACTCTCTGGAGGAGGAGGCCGACGACGATGACGACGAGGCCGAGGGGCGAGAAACGGGGATGAGGAGCAACTGGAGATGCAGACGGAGGAGGAGGAGGGGGAGGAGGAGGAGGAGGAGCAGGAGCAGGAGCAGGAGGAGGAGGAGGAGGAGGGAGGAGGAGGAGGAGGAGGAGGAGGAGGGAGGAGGAGGAGGAGGAGGAGGAGGAGGAGGAGGAGGAGAAGGAGAAGGAGGAGGAACCCGGCTCGCCGCCAAGCTCGGGAGAATCGGCGAACGGTCACGATCTCCCGGGTCCTCGCGGGCCACGCCGCGCGGCGCCAAAGAAGGCCCGTGCGCACGGGGCCCTCAGCATCCGAGAGCTCGAGGCCCCCGCGTGGCTGGCGGGAGCTGGGGGCAACTCGGAGCCCTCGGGCGACCGATCCGTGCCAAGAGGGCGCGGCCAAGCGCCCGCCGCTGTTCGGGGGCCGCCGATCCCCGCCTCGGCGGGTCCGCGGCCGAGGCCGCGCCCGGGGTCGACGGATCGGAGCGGTCTGGGGTGGGGGCAGACGATGGACTGCACCTCCTCGCCGCTGCACCTCTCGTGTCCTCGGCGGGCGCTCCCTCCCTCCCTCCCTCCCCCCCCCCGCCTCGTCTTCTTCGTCCTCGCCGGCGAGGCATCATGTCAGACGAACACAGCTGCTCTCAAATCGCCACCGCCGCGACCATGGTAAGGAGGTTGCAGCTGTCGTGCTGCCAAGGGGACCACCGAGTGAGGAGCGCAGGCGCGTTCCTGGCCTCGGCGGGCCCCAGCCAGAGCCCAAAGCGGCCCTCACTTTGGCGTCTTGGCCGCGGTAGCGGCACCCACTGCACAGCTCAACGCACACCCAGGCATCGGGAAGCCGAAAGCGTCGTGCCCTCTCCTCCCCCCCAACTGTCGCCGCCTGGTGCCCCACCCGAGGCCCGCCGACTCGCGCCCGCCAGGGGCGCCTGGCGCCTGGGACTGCCACCGGTGCGCGCGCGGCAGTCCTTCGCAGGTGTTCACGCCCTCGCAGTCCATGTCGCAGGTGACCTATAGAGGCCTCCCGTACTGGAGCCTGAGCAGACGAGGTCGGAGGGCCGCGCCGCATCGCCGACGCGTCGCCTGTTGCATCGGCAATGCACTGGCGTGGAGCAGGTCGGGCTCCACATCGAGCCGCATCGCCGATGCGTCGGGGATGCGGTGCGACCCTCCCAGGCCCTCTGGCCGCCGCCTGCCCTCGGACTCCAGTTTGGGAGGCCCGGGTGGCCGCCCACGGGGCGTCGTCGTGCTGCTCCGCCGCCGCGGCCGCGCCGCACGCCAGGAGCACGGCGGCGGCGAGGGGCACTTGGCGGGGGCATCTCCCGAGGCGGGCGGGCGGGCGGGCGGCCATCGCCGCCGGGTTCCCTTTCGGGGCCCCCTGCGCCGGGCTGGGCGGAGCCTGATCGTCGGCGGGGCGACGGGAGATCGGGCTGCGCGGCAGTGTCAAGCGTGGCCTGAGGAGGTGTAGCCTCGCGGCGGCAGAAGCGTCAGGTGCCGCCTGGGCGGGGCTTTGCTGAGGAAGCGAGGTGGTCGTGCCCGTGCATTCTTGCTGGCGTGTGCCCCGTGCAATGAGTTCTTGCACTCTGGACGTGCCGCACACGCGGTGCACGCTGGGCGGCCCAATCTATCTTGTGCAAGCGGCGTGGTGCAAAATCAATGGTGCCATTTATGTGGTGGCACCCCATGTGATGCATGCAATGCGGTGAATGCTGTGGTGCGAGCTGTGGTGCAAGCAGTGTGGTTGAATCTATCGGGTGCGAGCTATGTCGCGTACTTATATTATGTGATGCAAGCTCTGCGGTGCACACTAATGTGGTGCTCGCGAAGTCATCCCACCCTCCGGCCCACAACTTGTTTTGCACAACCTATGCGGCCGCGATTTCGGTGACTATTTGGCGCTGGCTGGCGCATCTCTGCGGCTGCGCTAGCGCGCAATCTCCCGCGCAGAACAGCCAACTGGTTTGGCGTAAGCGGTGTGGTTGCGATGACGCTTACTGGTGGGAGCTTCCCACCGCGTCTCTGTCAAAGGCTGCGCTGGCGTGCGGGCGCTTCATTGCGGGTCGGTGACTCGGGCGGTTGCGGTATCATGATGACGTCGACAAAGGCCGCAAACGTGATGATGCTAGCGATGCTGACGCCGATGGCAATGATGACGACGGCAAGGCCAATGACGGCGTCGACGCTGGTGAATACGATGACGATGCTGTCGGTGATGAAGGTGGTTGACGGATGATGGCGGCAAGGGCGGCGATTGTCAATGACCATAATGGCGATGATGCGGCGGCGCTGAGGAGGGTGATGATGAGGAAGTGCATACGCGCGGAGTTGCCAAAAACTTGGCGTTCACTCCAAAACACATTTTTTTTTAATTATCCTGGCGAAGGGCCCAACCATATGTAATTGTGAATAACGCGTTGTGGGTGCCGCTTCCGGTGGGCCACGCAACGCGTGACGGGGCGTGCCGTAATGGATGGGTCGGACGCATGCGGGCACCCCCACTGGGGCCTTCGGTGGAGCTTCCTATGGGGCCGCGACGCGCTGTAGTGGGTTGTGGAGACGCATGCGGGCGGTGCCACTGGGGCCTTCGGTGACGAAGCGCTGTACTGGGTGGGGGGGCGCATACGGGCGGTTCCACTGGGACCTTCGCTGGAGCTCCCCGTGGGGTCACGAAACGCTGTACTGGGTGTGGCGGACGCATGCGGGCGGTCCACCTGGGGCCTCCGGTGGAGCCCCCCAAGGGGCCACGAAGCGCTCTACTGGTTGTGGCGGGCGCATGCGGGGGTCCCACTGGGACCTTCGGTGGAGCTCCCTATGGGGTCACGAAGCGCTGTATTGGGTCTGGCGGGCGCATAAGGGTACCCCCACTGGGGCCTTCGGGAGCTCCCTATGGGGACACGAAACGCTGTACTGGGTGCGGCGGACGCATGCGGGCACCCCCACTGGGGCCTTCGGTGGAGCTTCCTATGGGGCAACGAAGCGTTGTACTGAGTGTGGCGGACGCATGCGGACACCCTTACTGGGACCTTCGGTGGAGCTACCTATCAGGCCACGGAACGCTGTGCTGGGCGTGGCGGACGCATGTGGCCCCCCCACTGGGGCCGTAGGTGGAGCTCCCTATGGGGCCGCGAAGCGCTGTACTGGGCGTGGTGGGCGCATGTCATGGGGCCACGAAGCGCTGTATTGGGCGTGGCGGACGCATGTGGCCACCTCCACTGGGGCCTTAGGTGGAACGCCCTATAAGGCCACGAAACGTGTGAGGGGTGTGCCGACATGGGTGTGGCTGACGCATGCGGGCACCCCCCACTGGGGCCTTCGGTGGAGCTTCCTATGGGGCAACGAAAAGCTGTACTGGGTGTGGCGGACGCATGCGGGCACCCCCACTGGGGCCTTCGGTGGAGTTCCCAAAAAGGCCACAGAACGCTGTGCTGGGTGTGGCGGACGCATGCGGGCACCCCCACTGGGGCCTTCGGTGGAGCTCCCAATGAGGCCACGGAGCGCTGTGCTAGGCGTGGCGGACGCATGTGGCCACCCCCACCAGGGCCTTAGGTGGAGCTCCCTATGGGGCGACGAAGTGTTGTACTGGGTACCCCCACTGGGGCCTTCGGTGGAGCTCCCTATGGGGTCACGAAGCGCTGTATTGGGTCTGGCGGGCGCATAAGGGTACCCCCACTGGGACCTTCGGGAGCTCCCTATGGGGCCACGAAGCGCTGTACTGGGTGTGGCGGACGCATGCGGGCACCCCCACTGGGGCCTTAGGTGGAGCTCCCTATGGGGCGACGAAGTGTTGTACTGGGTGTGGCGGACTCATGTGGCCACCTCCACCAGGGCCTTGGGTGGAGTTCCCTATGGGGCCACGAAGCGCTGTACTGGGTGTGGCGGACGCATGTGGCCACCCCCACTGGGCTTTCGGTGGAATTTCGTACGGGGCCATGAAGCGCTGTACTGGTTGTGGCGGACACATGTGGCCACCCCCATTGGGGCCTGAGGTGGAGCTCCCTATAAGGCCACGAAGCGTGTGATGGGTGTGCCGACATGATGGGTGTGGCTGACGCGTGTGGACACCCCCACTGGGGCCTTAGGTGCAGTTCCCTATGGGGCCACGAAGCGCTGCACTGGGTGTGGCGGACGCATGCGGGCCCCCCCACTGGGGCCATAGGTGGAACTCCCCATGGGGCCACGAAGCGCTGCACCGGGTGTGGTGGACGCATGTGGCCACCCCCCACTGGGGCCGCGAAGCGCTGTACTGTGTGTGTGTGTGTGTGTGTGTGTGTGTGTGTGTGGCGGGCGCATGCGGGCACCCCCACTGGGGCCTTCGGTGGAGCTCCCTATGTGCCACGAAACGCCATACGGGTTGTGGCGGGCGCATGAGGGCACCCCCACTGATGACGGCGATGGCGATGACGATGACGATGACGATGACGATGGCGATGGCGATGACGATGACGATGATGATGATTATTATTATGATGGTGATGATGATGATGATGATGATGATGATGACGATGATGATGATTATGATGATGATGATGCTGATGATGATGATGATGATGATGATGGTGGGCGGAGGGAGGAGGGGGAGGAGGCAGGAGTGAGGAACGCGGGGCGCTGTTTCTTCAAAACGAAGACCCAACACCACAGGATGGTTGGGAACAAACAAATGTGGATGAAGATCTCCATCTTGAAGTGCTTCGAGAACCAACGGCCATGGACAAATTTCGACACGCGCGCATGGCGGCGCGCGCGTTTGGCACAGTTGGAGTTATTTGATACGGATTCGTGGACTGGGCGCATGCTGGACCAACGCAGCTGCACTACGTTGTGAGATGAGAATGCAGTTTCTGGACATAAGTGCTACTTTCGTAAGGTTTTCCTATGATCTCGGCAGGATTGCGCTGGCAGAGCATCTGCAACTTTTGCAACGCAGCGCCTATGGGTTTCGGGTGTTTGTGTATTGACATGCTTGCAGGACTCGTGTGTTTAGTGTGGTTCCGACATGCGCGCGCGTGTTGATATCGTGCCGTTTTTTTGTTGAACAGAGATCGATTAGCGAAACATGATCATTTGAGATAAATGAGTGTGCTCGCGCAGCATTATTTGGCATGGATTTAGGGGGCGATGTCGGTCTGGCTGGGAAGGTATCACTTCGATTGGAACAATGAGCGATGGGGCAGAATCGTATGCAATTTGCAGTGTCCCAGGTTCGGGGGAGTGGTTGACGCTACTTCTTTTGGGAAGAGAATGCATGTGGTGCAGACTAGGTCTAGATCGGGCGGGACCCCCGACAGGCGGATTTTTGACGAAACATTGAAAATACGAACAGATATTCACAAATAGTCCAATAATCTTTAACAATCGTCCCCAGACTATTTCTTTTTTGACTATTTTTGAATATTCCTCCTGTAGAGGGACGTGCCCGACATGAGGCCAGGTGGCTTCACCGAGGGTCTTCGCTTTGAATCCTCGACCTGAGCGAGGCGAGCGCGCCTCGGCGCGGGAAAACAACTAGCGCAGATCCTTCTCCACCGCCAAAAATTGGAGGCCTGGAAATGGGCACCAACACCAACACAGGGGATTGCCTCCACAGGAGGAAGATGATCCTAGACTTCGGTGTTGGTGGTAATACCTCGATCACCCTGGAGGCCAGAAGATTGCCACCATCACCGAGATCAGGATCTTCTTCCCTCGATGGAGGCACGCCGCCAAGACTGGTGTTGGTGTCAATCTCTAAGCCTGCGAAAACAATCTCCCCCAGCGCACGCTCACCCACTTACCGAAGGGGCCCTGGGACACACAAATAAATACACACAAATCAACATTTCCCCTATATTTTCATGTATGTTCTGGGTTTTTGTCTTCCCCCCCACTTCCCATATTTTCCCATATTTTCCTGGGAATCGACGATTGATTGTGTCTGTGTGTTTCTTTCCCTCCTGACTTACTCACTCATGGCGGTCGACCGCTGCCCTGCAGCCACCCGCCGTGGCCCTCCGCCTCGGCTGCGGGCCCGAGGTGGAGGGGGGGGGGGTCACTAGCACAGTCGGGGCGTGGACCTAAGGAACCCTAAATAAGGCCTCCTCCGCCTCCTCCTCCTCCTCCTCCTCCTCCTCCTCCTCCTCCTCCTCCTCCTCCTCTTGGTCCTCCTCCTTCTCCTCCTCCTCCTCCGCTTCCTCCCCCCACTCCTAGCCCTTTCGATCAGGGTCGGCGGCACCGGCCGTCAGGCCTCTCCAATAAGGAACGAGGCCCCTATGCCCATAAATTAAACTTCGCCTTCCCCTCGAAAACGTAAGGAAAACCCGAGGCATTCTGCGAAACACTTAAGGAGCACGGGGCCCCTCCCCAACGAAAAGGGCTCCTTCTTCCGGGCCCCGACTGTAACGCATGCTCCTCCTCCACCCCTCACCGAGGGCGGGGACTCCTGCGAAAAGCTCTGGCCCAAGCTCCCTGCGGGAGCGACGCGCAGGGGGGCGTCGAATCTCTCCAGGCGATCGAGGGCGGCAGTTCCCCTCCCGAGAAACACGCCCCTGGCCGATGCTTCGGAGAGGTCCTGCCGAACAACGCCCCTGGCCGATATCTCTGCTTGAAACTGCGACCGGGTGCTGCGAGAGTATCAGCATACGAATGAAATCATCGCAGACCAATTGCGTTCTAAACCTTCTCCAATATTCTCCTGTCGCTCCATCATGCTCCTTCTCCTGGGGTGCCCTCACCGCTGGTCTTTGCTTGAAGCTGCGGCCTGGGTGATGCGAGCAGGGACAAGCATGCGAACGACATCGGCGCAGAAAAGATGTGTCCCAGATTTTCCCCCTGGGACAGAAGGGGGGTCACCCTCTCCCCTGCTCTCACGAATACACGTCGTTCATTTCCAATCGTGCTCATTTCTGATTGTGCTCGTCTCCGATTGTTCCTGGCCCCCTAAGTGGCCAGGAAGAGGCCCAGGATAGCACAAGTAGAAATGAAAGGACCTCGGCCCCCCCAAAACAATCCAAGAACTCTCGAATACTCAGAAGTGAGCATATGTGTACGATCGCTTTCCCCATGTTCGCTTGCTGTTGGACTGCTTTCCCCGTGCTCACCTGCTTTTGTCGTGCCTGCGGCGGCAGAGCCGGCGTCGCTGGGCGCGCGCTCCGCCGCGCGCCCGGCAGGCACGCCGAGAGGCGCGCCGGAGCCCTCCGAAAATCACAGGGCAGAGCGACGTGGACAGCCAGGCGCCTCCCCGCGCCGAGGCGCCTGCAGACCGCAGGCGCCCTCCTGCGCCCAGGCCTGTGCAGTCGGGGGCTTGACCTAAGGAACCCCAAATAAGGAACGAGGCCCCCGTTTTCCATGAGTTAAACTTGGATTTCCGATCGACAACATAAGGAAAACCTGAGGCAAGCTGCGAAACACTTCAGAACGCGGAGCCCCTCCCCAACGAAAAGGGTTCCTTCTTCAGGTCCCACTGAACCCAGCTCGCCACCGCGGATCGGGCGGTGGCAGAGCTGGGTTCAGTGGGACCTGGTTTAGCGAAGCGTGCTGGGGGAAGCCCCCCGCCCCGCCCCGTTCCACTAACTGGAGCTGCTGTCACACGAAAAAACACCAGCTACGGCAGACCTGGCTGAGTGATTCTGGCCAATTTAAGGGCTCTGGGGCCCTACTACTAACCGGGTCCCCTTACCTGGGGCCCTGGCTATACCCGAGCGGAGGCGGAGCGGCCTGCGGGAGTCGGGGGCGCGCAAGCATGGATTGGCGATCCGTGGATTTGGCGCGCGGTCGCCAAATCCACGGGTCGGGGGAGGTGCCCTCCCCAAAATGCGGCCGGCGCCGCCTCGTTCGGCGGCGGGCACCCGCGATTTCCCATGGAAGCGGGACCCGTCGCTGATCCACGCCCCCATTGATCCATGTTTGCGATCGCCTGAGGGGGGCCCGGCCCAGGCCAGACCGCCGCACCAAGAGGCGGCCCAGGTTGACATCTCGCCGAGCGCTCAGCAGCGCCGGTCTGCCCTCGCAGCGGCCCCAGGGAGCCCCCCCCGCCCAGCGAGCGGGCGGCTGCGGGGCCGTCGCCCGAGAAGCGGCCCGCCGCACCACGCCGCCAGCAAGGGCGGTGCTCGAGCCAACTGCTCCCCCGTACAGAGCCTGTGATACTCCTGTGCCCCCGTCCCCGTGTCTCTTCCTGCTCCACCTCCACTCGCGCCTTCCCTCTTGCCAGGCGGTGTCTTCTTCTTGCTCGCCGCAGTCGGGACGGTGGCAGCTCACGTGAGCAGTGCCGTGCGTGCTGCTCCAGGCTCCCACAGCGCGCTGCGCGCGTGGTATACATTGTGCCGTGATGGCATCCACCGCGTCCTGCGCAGCGGGGCCACGGGCAAAACTCCAGCTGCTATGATGGCCGCGATAAACGCAGCGCAACCTCCGTGGGCGGGTGGTGGCCACCGCGAGCCCTCTGCAGCCTTTCCGGGGCGGACGTTTGGGAGCACCGACCAACAGCAGGGCCGAAACGAGCGCCCCGCTTTGCCGCGCAGCGCTCGGCGGCCTGCTGGGGCGACCACTGCGCCCTGCGCAGAGGCATCGCGCCAACGCGCCAGCCGTCGGGCCGCCGCGGTCCTCCGTGTGGCGGATGGCCGGCCAGAGGCCCTGCGCGAGGAGCGCTGGGCCCGAGTCACGGCATCGCCTCTCGAGCCTCGCCCATCGTGCGCCGGCGGCCACGGCGGGCCACGTGCCACTGCAGGCGAGCTGCGACCACGAGGAGGGCCGAGTGGTGAGCGAGAAGCTCCTCTGTGGCTGCCGGAGCGCCCGGGTGCACGAGGAGCGCTGCGGAAGCAACTGTGGGAGGGCCCCAGGAACAGCGAGCCTCTTCCGAACCCGAGCTGCTCTTGCTGTCAGCGGCTTGGCCGTGGCCGCCGAGCCGGGCCCGAACCGACTCTTGGGCCTCGCCCCTCACGCGAGGGCCGTGAGCGGGGCAACGGGTCACGAGCGACGAACCACCAGATCGGCTCTGCAAGGGCCGCTGCTCGTCGCTTCCGGTCGTGCAAAGGGTGCGACGTGCCACGGGGCCCACGGGCCCCGGACCACCGACTCCGCCCTCGGGCCTCCGCCCCCCGCTCGTGAAGCAGATCGCGAGGGACCCTGCAGCGGACACCCGCTGAGTCAGGAGGCGCGCGAGGGCCGCAGGGTGCACGAGGCTGCGGGCCGCCCGCTCTTGTCTCGATCGTCGTGTATGCAGGAGTTGCACGAGGCATGGGGCCACGTGGAACGCGAGCCACCAGGGGCCCCGCGGGCCAGCGGGTCGGCCTGTGAGCCCAGCCCACCATGCGGCGGCCACGATTGCGGTGCAGCGCTGCGTGGCGAGCCGCCGTGCGGCACGCTGTGCGCGGCTGGGCGTGGCACGTCGGAGTACGCCACGATCCATCGAATGTGTTGAGCTCCACCCCTCTCAGCGGAGTGGTTCTGAAGCATCATGCAACTTCCGCTGCTCAGGTATTATTTGAGCAGAGGCAGATCGCCTCTGTCTGCTTGTAGGGCTGCCACGACGTGCTAATACGACAGAGGACGTTCTGATGACAACATCGGCTTTATCTGACCCCCCTGCCTTAAGTCAACACAATATCAACCATAGCTTACATGGCATGTGGTTACATGCCACCACAACACGTGATGTGCCATTTCTTGAATTAGCTGTTTACGAAGAACGCCACGCGGATCAAGGCACATCGGAGGACCGACACCTCTGAGCAACAAACGGCTACGAACAAGAAAGCACGCACAGCACGCCGCCTTTTGCATAACCCGCGATCATGCTCCAGCACGGCTCGGCCATGCGCGACTGCGCGAACCTCGGCGCCTTGTCCACACGCCAGCGACCAAAGCTGTTGCTGTGGAGGCCTCCCGCATGCGGCGCAGCGGCAGTTTTGGGCGCCGAGGCATCGGCGACTAATCAGTTGGGGTCGGAGGACCGCGCCGCATCGCCGATGCACCAACGATGCATCGGCGGCGTCCCGAAAAAGAAAACCGGGCTCCGGATGGATCGCCGCATCGCCGATGCCTCGGCGATGGATGCCTCGGCGATGCGGCGCGGTCCCCCGCACGGAGGGGGAGCGTCCAGGGGGGCACCCCGGCGTAAGGGGGGGGGGGAGCCTCCGAGCCCGAATCGACGAGGCATCGCCGAGGGATCGGCGGTGGGCCCCCGATTCCGAAAGCGCAGTCTCCTGGGCGTGGAGGAGGAGGAGGAGGAGGAGGAGGAGGAGGAGGAGGAGGAGGAGGGGGGGGGAAAGGAGGGGGGGGAGGAGGAGGAGGAGGAGGAGGAGGAGGAGGAGGAGGAGGAGGAGGAGGAGGAGGAGGAGGAGGAGGAGCAGGAGGAGTGGGCGAGAGAGGGGGTCGAGGCATAGCCCTCCCCGAGCCCCTGCCCCGCCGCGAACGATGCCCTCCCATCGCTTCTGGGCCGCGGCCCGGCTCCACGGCGGCCGCTCGGGGCGAGGCTGGCACCCCTGGAACGTTCTCGATGCGGCGCGGCCGATGGAAACCACACCCGCAGGGTCTCGAAGACGTCCGGAAACGTCAGGAAAACCTTTGAAAACTCCCGACGCGCTCGACCTCCGTCTTCGCGTGGGGGATCGACTACAGAATCGATTCACCCCAACATCGGTTTCCTCGCCGAACCTACAACAAAAACACGTAACGGGTTCGTGCATCTACGAGCCTGCTACGCATTTTTCGTGGAGTCCACGGAACACGAAACCCCACCAGCCCTCTGGGCGTCGGTGGTTTAGAGAGTTTCCTCTTCCACCCCTCCTTCTCCCCTTCGGGGAGGGGTTTACCCCTCCCCCTACCCCCTCCCCATGGACCTGGACAAGGGGTTCCGCGAGGTGTCGGAGCGTCCAAAACGGCCTCGGCGAGGAAGCAACAATCATTGGTTTTACTAGGGCGTAATTAAGGACCCCCCCTTCGTTGGCCGATATCATCCAAGATGGTCCCAAGAGAGCCCCTAAAGCTTCCAAAAACGCCCCGACAAGGCCCCCAAAGGAGCCCAGACGGGCCCAAGAGGCGCCCAGGAGACCCCAAGAGGCCCCAGGATGGCCCCAAGATAGCCTCAAAATGGCCCCAGGGGCTCCGAGAGGCATTGAAGAAACCTCCAAGAGACCCGAAGAGGCTTCACGAGGATCCCCGAAGCCCCCAAGATCCCCCCCTGACGATCCAAGAGGTTTCCAAAACAACCCCCAAGAGACATCCTAAGAGGATCACATGTCCGCCCTGTTTCCTCCTTCTCCTTGTCCTTCTCCTCCTCCTCCTCCTCCTCCTCCTCCTCCTCCTCCTCCTCCCCCTTTATCCGTCTACTCATCATCCGAGAACCAGCACCATCAGCAACAACAGCAGCAGCACTAGCAACAGCAACAGCAGCAGCAGTACCAGCAGGAGCAAGAGCACACCAGCAATAACACTTGCAACCTTCGCCACAAAAGATCTCCCAATTCACCGTTGTTGCCCGCTCCGGTTCACTATGTGAGAGTCTCTTCTTCCCTTCTCCCGTCAGCTTTCCTGGGCATCGTTTCTGGATGGGCTGGTGGGGATACTTTTTTGGTCGCGGCCGCAAGCGAAAAGCGCAGGCGGCGAACAGGGTGTCCGGGCCGACGGGCAAACCTAATTAGCTGCAGGGCGCAGCGCGAGCCGGCCGGGCTAGCCCTCAGAGGCAGCAGCTGGGGCAGCGGCGGCGGGGGGCTGGCTGGCTGAGCTGCAACGCCCAGGGAAGCTCGAGCATCGTGCAGACCTGTGGCAAAATGCCAAAGAATTCTGTGTTTTGCGCCGCGGCGCCAATCCACCACGGTGACGGGGCTTCTCGAGGCAGGCAGAGAGTGGCCCTGGTGGGGATACTTTTTCGGTCGCGGCCGGGCCAACGGGCAAGCCTAATTAGCTACAGGAGGCGTACTAGCCGGCCGGCCCACTCACAAAGCAGCCGCGAAGCTGAGGGGGGTCTGACGGCGGGGGGCATCCTGGGAGGCTCGAGCACATGCACAGGGCAAAATGTCGAGGAATTCGATGCCTGCCATGAGGCACGGCCCACACAGTGACAAGACGTGTACCTGAGCAACCGAGTCCGTCGTTCTGAGTGGGGGCAGGTACGAGGCCCGTGGAGCGAGTCGCCGGTGGGGCGCCAGGCTCCAAACGCCCTGGACGACGTGTGCTAGCCAGGGGGGCTGAGCTGTCGCGGAACGTGGTGCAACGCAACCTGCTGATAGCTGATGGTGAGCCTGGGGTGCTGCAGCTGCTGCGGAAGGCTGAACCACTCCGTGGCGATATCAACACCCGCTAGTCCACCCAACAGTGCAGGGGGGAAGCCGAACGACTGCGAGCCACGCAATGCGTAGCGGCACGGCGCCGAGCCCAGGGTGAGGAAAGAAAGCCAGCCGGCGTGATGAGCATCGCCAGCGAGGTAGAGGAATATGGGGGGGTGCTGCACTGGTGGTGGTGCTGCCGCTTGAAGTACGCCAAACTGAACCAGGGACAAGCATATCCTCAAGTATACAGAGCTGGCTGTACCTCCTGGGGCACGTGTGGCGCATGTACAAGCAAGTGTGTAACGTTGCCATTGGGTGAGGCGACCTGGGGGAAGCTGCGCTGCAGCAGACACGAGAGCCGACGTTCGCCATGGCCCGACCCGGCCCGCAGCTTTCGCACTTCCTCGCAAGACTCGGGGTCGTCCACCAGCACGCACCACGTGGGCCCCCAGGGTCGCAGCTAACCGCCGCTGAAAGTGGGGAGCCTTGCCACGGACAGCGAGGGACAAGGGCGGCCCTGGGGAGGGGGGACAACACCACCGGCGTCTGTCGGTACGCCTGGCGAGCCCCGGGGCCAAGGGCGGGGGACACCCGCCTGGCCCGAGAGGGGAGAGGCGAGGGGAAGCAACGCCCCGTCCCTTGACCAGGCCCCGGACCCGTGGGTCAGGGGACATGGCCATACTCTTGGGTCCTCCAGGGTCGCAGCTAACCGCCGCTCAAGAGCAAATCGTATCGATTGATAGAGTCCTCCAGGGTCGCAGCTAACCGCCGCTGAAATGCAAATAGTAACGAGTGATAGGTCCTTCGCCTGGTGTTGGTGCAGTTGGATCGTGTGGTCCAGAGTGGACATCCTGCCACGCTGAATGCTGGTCTGCCAACGCGGAGACTGGCACCTCTGTGGGGGCGGTGGGCGTTGGTTCCTCCAGGGTCGCAGCTAACCGCCGCTGATGTTCGTGTTGGTTCCTCCAGGGTCGCAGCTAACCGCCGCTGATGTACGGGCGCCTGAGGTGTGACAAAACTGAGACCTAGCTAGGTCGAGCTCGCGGTCAGGCAGGCGGGCGGGGGGATGCGGCAGCATCCCCCCTCCTGCCTGGCCGCGGGCTTTGCTTGTCTCAGTCCTCTATGTAAGAGCAATGCGCGAGGCCACTTCCCGCCTCCGCCACGCGCGCTGACCCAGCGCTGTAGCTGATGACGTCTGGCTCCAACTTTGCCCCTCGCATCTCGCTGAGGAGCAACAGAGCCTGCGCCCACTGCCCAACTTTCCCACACGCGCTGATCTCGGCATTGTAGCTGATAGCTCCTGGCTGCAGCGTCGCCTTCCACATCTCGCTGCGCAGCGACAGAGCCCGCTGCCACTGTTCGCCTCTCCCACATGCGCTTATCGCAGCGTTGTAGCTCGCGGCATCGGGCTCCCCCGTCGCGTCCCATATCTCTCTAAGCAGCGACAAAGCCCGTTGCCACTGCCCGCCTTTCTCGTACGCGCTGACCCCGGCGTTGTAGCTGATTGTGTTGGTCTCCAACTTCGCGTTTGAAACCCCGCGAAGCAACCATAGAGCCTGGGACCACTGAGCGGCTTTCTCGCACGTGCTAATGCCAGCGTTGTAACTGATGACGTCTGGCTCAAATTTCGCCTCACGAAGCCACTGGCCGCCTATCTCGCACGCGCTGATCGCAACGTTATAACCGATGACGTCTGGCTCCAACTTCGAGCCACAAATCTCGCCAAGCCGGGGCAGCGCCTGCTGCCATTGTCCGCCTTTCACGCACACTCTGATCCCACTGCTGTAACTGATCACGTTGGGCTCCAATGCCGCCTGACACATTTTGCTGAGCAGCGACAGGGCCTGCCGCCAGTGTCAACCCTTCTCGCAAGCGCTGACCCCAGCGTTGCAACTGATGACGGTGGGCTCCAATTTAGCCTCCCACATACCGGCGAGTAGCGACAGTGCTTGCTGCCAGTCCCCGTTTTCCTGACACGCGTTGATTCCAGCGTTGTAGCAGACAGCGTTGCGCGCCACCTCCACTTCTGACATCCCACTGAGCAGCGACTGTGCGAGTTGCCATTGCTCACCCCTGGCGCACGCGCTGATCCCAGCGCTGTACCTCACAACGTCCAGCTCGCACCTCAAGGCTTTTGGCCATTGTCCGCCTTTCTCGCACGCGCTGATTCCAGCGTTGTAGCTGATGACGTTGGGCTCCACCTTTGTCTGCCGCATCTCGCTTAGCAGCGACAGCGCCTGAAACCATTGCCCACTTTTCTCGCAAGCGCTGCTCCCAGCGCTGTAGCTGATGACGTCTGGTTCTAATGCTATATGCCATATGTCGCGGAGCAGCGACAGTGCCAATTGCCACTGCTCGCCTTTCTCGCAGGCGCTGATCCCAAGGGGTGTGTGTGGTGGTGCATCCAGGGTCGCAGCTAACCGCCGCTGAATGTCAAGAGGAGGTCTCGTGCCCTTAGTCTCAGCTGCTCCCCGCGTGGATCCAGGGTCGCCGCAAACCGCCGCTCTGGGTTGAGTGAAGGGGGGCACCCGCGGAGGGTGGCGGCAGACGGCCCTTGTCAGACAGCACCGGATGCAAGAGTGCCCTGAGCCCCCGTGGGAGACCGCGTGCCCGTAGCCACAGCTCCAGGGACGCGGCAAACCGCCGCTCTGGGTTGAGCGAAAACGGAGCGGGCACGGGGGGTGGCGGCAGACGGCCCTTGGCCGACAGCACCGGGATGCAAGAGTACCTTGAGCTCCCGCGGGATACCTCGTGCCCGTAGTCTCTGCTGCCCCCCGCGTGCATCCAGGGTCGCAGCTAACCGCCGCCGAGAGGAAGGTAATAGCGAACGGCCGATCTTTTCGTCCACTGCTGGTGTGGTCCAGGGTGGGCAGTCTGAAGCCAGTGGGCTGACTCGCTGAGGGCAGTGCTGCCACCTCGAAGGCCGACGCATCCATGGGGTGTGTGTGGTGGTGCGTCCAGGGACGCCGCAGACCGCTGCTGAAGTGAAGTGAGGAGGTGTCGTGCCCGTAGTCACAGCAGCTCCCCGCGTGGATCCAGGGTCACAGCAAACCGCCGCTCTGGGCTGGGCGACGACGAAACACCCACGGAGGGTGGCGGCAGACGGCCCTTGTCAGACAGCGCCGGATGCAAGAGTACCCTGAGCCCCCGTGGGGAGCCTCGTGCCCGTAGTCTATGCTACTCCCCGCGTGGAGTGCCTTGAGCTCCCGCGGGATGCCCCGTGCTCGAAGTCTCTGCAACTCCCCGCGTGGATCCACGGGCGCGGCCACCGCCGCTCTGGGTTGAGTGAAGACGGAGCGTGCACGGGCGGTGGCGGCAGACGGCCCTAGGCCGACAGCACCTGGATGCAAGAGTACCTTGAGCTCCCGCGGGAGGCCCCGAGGTCGTAGTCTCTGCTGCCCCCCGCGTGCATCCAGGGTCGCAGCTAACCGCCGCTGAGAGGAAGGTAAGACCGAACGGTCGATCTTTTCGTCCACAGCTGTGTGGTCCAGGGTGGGCAGCCTGCCGCCAGTGGACTGACTCACTGAGGGCAGTGCTGCCACCTCGAAGGCCGACGCATCCATGGTGTGTGTGTGTGGTGGTACAACCAGGGACGTCACTGACCGCTGCGGAAGTGTAGAGGGGGGGTGTCGTGCTCGTAGTCGCAGCTACTCCCCGCGTGGATCCAGGGACGCGGCAAGCCGTCGCTGGGTTGGGGGAAAACAAAGCACCCACGGAGGGTGGCGGCAGGCGGCCCTTGTCAGACAGCTCCGGGATGCAAGAGTACCCTGAACCCCCGTGGGATGCCACGTGCCCGTAGTCTCTGCTCCAGGGTCGCGGCCAACCGCCGCTCTGGGTTGAGTGAAGACGGAGCGTCCACGGAGGGTGGCGACAGACGGCCCTTGGCGGACAGCACCGGGATGCGAGAGTCCTTTGAGCACCCGTGGGAGGTCCCGAACCCGAGGTCTCAGCTGCACCCCGCGTGGATCCAGGGTCGCGGCCAGCCGCCGCTATGGGTTGAGTGAAGACGGAGCGTGCACGGGGGGGTGGCGGCATACGGCCCTTGGCCGACAGCACCGGGACGCAGAGTGCCTTGAGCCCCGCGGGCCCCTCCCCGCCGGGGGGGGCGACGGGGCGGGCGCCCGGAGATGCAGCCGCTGGACAGGGGCACGCGCGAGCCCTTCACTGCCAGGGCGGTGCCACGACGGGGGGGCAGCGAACGGCTGCTATGGGGAGACGACCAGCCACTGTTTCTTGCCCTTCCTGGGTGCGCGGGTGTCCGGGTGGCCCTTTGCCGCCTGGCGACCCCTGCCCGCCCCGCCGCTTCGACCCGGGTGCCGACGCCGCAGCCCGGCCCAGTCGACGCCGAGGCCCAGCGCGTCGCTGACGGCCCGTACGTCGCACTTGTGGCTGCGGAAGGCATCCAGGAAGTGAAGGCAAGTTTGCGGGTCGTGCCGTAGCGGGTCGAGCGAGCCTTTGCTGCCGGGCGCGGCCTGCTGCATGGCGAAAGCGTGCCAGGTGCCTGTGAACATTGCCCCCAGGGTGACTTGGGGCCGCCTCGTCGCCTCGCCGGGAGTCTCCCCGGGAAGGTCCCACTGGGTGGTGCCGATCTTTGCTTTGTGCAGCTGTTGTCCCGTGTCGGGGTCTGAGGGCTCTGGCCATTGGCGCGGCTCTGGCCATTGGCGCTGCCGCGTGTTCTGGCCGAAAGTCTCCGGCGAACCAGCCCCGCTGTCCTGCGCGGAGGGTTCGGAATCTGTTTGTAACAGTTCCGGATGCACGCCTGGCGGGGCCCTGCGGGAAGGTGCGGGCCGCGTAGTTGGCCGCCAGGCAGGGGCCGGATCGCCCCCGGCGGCCTGGGCGGACGCAACCCCGGGGTGTGCGGGGAGAGGCCCCTTTCGCTGGCGTTCGCCTTCGGGCCTGTGCCCGCCGTCGTTCACGGGCGCGCCCCCTTCGGTCGCCGCGAGACTCTCGCCGGGCGCGGGGGCGCCGCTGGTCGTGCCAGGTGCGTGCGCGTACGGCGACGCCGCTTCCATTGCCGGAGCACAAGCTTCTTTGTCAGGCGTGTCCTGGGCGTCTGGAGGGAGCGTCTGAGGTTCGCCGTCCGTTCGGGTGGGCTCGCTGGCAGGGGAAGGAGGGCATATGAGCGCGAAGGGGTTTCTCCCGACGAGCCGGCGGATGGCTTCGATGTCCTGCGTCTGAACGGCTGGTCCGTGGCCCCCGCGTTGGGTCTGTGGCGTTCCCAGAGGATTGTTGACGGTCTGCCTATTTTGTGGAGAAGGTGGGTATGGCGCGATATCGAGCCCCTGCTAGTCCAGGATATCGCTTCGCGGACTGTTGCGGCTGTCGTCCGCACTTTCGGAGGCCAACCCCTGTCTACCCGTGGAGTCGTGAAGATGGCTCGGGCACTGAGATGCGAGAGTGCCTTGTGGGCTCGGAGACCGGGGATCAGGGAGCAAGGGTACCTCGTTCAGACCCTTCTGGCCTAGGACCCTGTGGCTTCCTGTGGGTTCTGCTGGCTTCCAGGGGTGCCTGGAAAGCCGTTAGGGAGCAGGGGTGCCTCCTTCTGACCGTCAGAGAGGGTGCCTTGAGGTCTCGCGGGTCCCTCGGCTCAGGGTTGCGGCAGACGGCTGTCTGAGCTGTTGTGGGTCTCTGCGGCTGCCGCTGCTGCTGCTGTTGCTGTTGCTGCTGCTGCAGCTGCAGCTGAGGGAGCAAGGGTGCCTCCTTCTGAGCTTCGGAGGGGGTGCCTTGAAGTCTCGTGGGGCCCTCGTCACCGGGGTTGCGGCTGACGGCCGTCTGAGCTGTTGTGGGTCTCTGCCCGCCAGGGCTGCCGCTGACGGCTGCAAGAGTGCTTGAAGATCTCTCTTCGCCTGTGTCTTCTTGCCCAGTCTGCTGGCCGCCAGGGGTGCCCGGAAGGGCGTCAGGGAGCGGGGGTACCTCCTTCTGACCCGTTCCGTTTCCTTCCCCTGTGTCTTCCTGCGGGGTCTGCTGGCCGCCAGGGGTGCCCGGAAGGTCGTCAGGGAGCAAGGGTACCTCCTTCTGACAGTCAGAGAGGGTGCTTTGAGCTCTCGCGGGTCCCTCGTCCCCAGGGTTGCGGCTGACGGTCGTCTGAATTGCTGGCTGGTCGTCGCGCGGGCCGCGGGGCTGGCAGCCAAGCAGGCCGCGGGGCTGGCCGTCGGGCTGCGCGGGGGGCAGGCCGCCAGGCTGGCCTTGGGGCTGGCCGTGCGGCTGGCGGACGGGCAGGCCGGGGGGCTGCCCGCCGGGCTGGCAGTGGGGGAGGCCGTCGGGCCAGCCGCGCGCCGCCGCGCTGGCCACCGCGCCAACCGCCGCCGCCGCCGCCGGCGAGGAGCCGGCAGCGGCAGCGGCCGCCGCGAGCGCGGCAGCCACGCTGGCCACGGCGCCGCTGGCCGTCGTCGCCGCCGGAGGGGGGGCGGCGGCGGCGGCGGCAGCGGGGGCGGCGGCGGCGCCGCCAGCAGCAGCAGCAGCAGCCGCCGCGAGGGCCGCCGCGACGCCGGCCACGGCGCCGCCGGGCCGCCGCCGCCGGAGGGGAGTGGTGGCGGCGGCAGCGCCGCCGCCGCCGCCGGCGAAGGGCAGGCAGCGGCGGCAGGCGGGGTGGCCGAGCGGTGGCCGCCGGCGAGGAGCTGGCCGGGGGGCTGGCCGTGGCAGGCCGTGGGGTTGGCCGTGGGGCTGGCCGCGGGGCTGGCAGCCGGGCTGGCCGCAGGGCTGGCCGAGGAGCTGGGAGCCCTGCGCCAGGCCAGGCGGCCCGCCTGCCGCTGTCACTGCGGCGGCGGCGGCGGCCGCTGCGCGGGAGAGGGCGGCCGCCGCGGCCCAAAGGCCTGCGGCAGCTGCCGCGGCGGCGGCCTCCGCGGCGGCCGCGGCGGCCGGCGCCCGCGGCGCAGGCCGCGCCCGAGGCGCCGGCGGCGCCCGCGGCTCCTGCAGCGTTGGCGGGACCCGCGGCTCCCAGGGAGCCGGCCGCGCCCGCGACGCCGTTGGCGCCCGTTGCGCAGGCGGCGTCCGCGGCGCGGAGGGCGCAAGCGGCGTCCGCGGCTGCCCGCGGCACTTGGCGGCGGGCGGGCCGCGCGGGGCGGCGGAGCCGCCGCGGCCGCGGAGGCCGCCGCGGCGCGGGGAGCGCCCTCGGGGCCCGCGGCAGTCGCGGTAGGGGGGCCGGCGGCAGCAGGGCCCGCAGACCGAGCAGCAGCGGCGCGCCGCTGCCGCAGCCGCCGCGCGCGTCGAGGAGGCAGGCCGCGGGCCGCGGGGCAGGCCCGCAGGCCGAGCAGCAGCGGCCGCGGGGCAGGCGGCGGCCGAGGCCGCCGCGGCCGCGCGGGGAGCGGCGGCCGCGCCGGCGGCCGCGGCAGAGCGTGCGGCGCCGTCGGCGCCAGGCAGCGGGGCGCCGCCGCGGGCAGACATGGCGAGGCGGAGGCGCCGGCGGCCGCGAACCTGTCCGGGGGCGGGCTCCAGCCGAGACGGCTTCGCGTATCCCCACCAGCTGCCGTAGCTGGTGGGGATACGCGAAGCGTCAAAAATTATGCTTGAGCCAGAGGGGCTACGGAATCTGGTGGGGATACGCGAAGCCTCCAGAATTTGGGGTAAACGAATTCTGCAGTCGATCCCCCACTCGAGCCCCCGTCTGCTCCCGCGCCCGCAGCTGGGAGGCCCCCGCTGCTGTCCAGGCCAGCCGCGCGCCGCCCGAGAACGCGGCGGCGCCCTCGGCCCGCACCCGGACCGTGCGCTGCCGCCTCGGGGCCCGCGCGACCCGTGCGGGCGGCGGCCTGCGGCGGGAATGTCACGCTGTGCCCTTCTTGCCGTTGTGGTACCGGGCGATGAAGCTCTGGAGAAACGACGCGTCGTGCCTGGCAGGGTCGCGCACGCCCCCGCCGTGCTTGACACAGAGGGCGGACCACTGCTCCCTGGCGTCCGGGTCTCGACTCTGCATCCTTTTGACACGGTTCACCAGCGTCCTCGGCGCCGCCGACAGGGGCGGGAGCTTCTTCAGCAGCAGCGGCGGGCTCGGCGCCGGCGGGCGGGGCGGCGTCGGCCGCGTCCTCGGCGCCGCCGGCGGGGGCGGGAGCTTCTTCAGCAGCAGCGGCGGGCTCGGCGCCGGCGGGCTCTGCGCCGGAGGGCTCATCGCCGGCGGGCGCTGCGCCGGCGGCGCCAGCTGCCGCAGGCGCTCCTGCCGCTCCAGATGCTCGCGCCAGCGCTGCTGGAAGAAACTGTCCTTTTTCGGACGCCCGCAGCGGGTACGGAAAACATGGGCGATATGCGCAATCATAAACGTTGCCCCAAACCGACAGCGGCCGCTGTTGTGCAGGCGACCTTCTGTCCCAACTGGACAGCGTCTACGGCGACACCGACAGCGTGCCCTGCTCAGATCGTACAAGACGCGCTGTCGACCTTTGCGCCCGTGCTTTCCATGCCAATTTCGATCGTCCCGAGCCTCGCCCTCGCTGTCTAGCACCTGGTGGGGCTCGATCCTGCCACGGTGGTGGGCTGATCGCTGGTGCTCCTCCGCGGGGTGGGGCGCTAGTTCTGCACTCTGTGAGCGGCTGCCTCCTCTCCTCCTCCCTCCGTCCCTTTCCGCCTTTCTGCGGGGCAACGGAGGAGGGGGAGGAGGAGGAGGAGGAGGAGGAGGATGAGGAGGAGGAGGAGGAGGAGCAGGAGGAGGAGGAGGAGGAGGATGATGATGAGGAGGAGGAGCATGATGATGATTATGATTATGATTATGATGATGATGATGATGATGATGATGATGATGATGATGATGATGATGATGATGATGATGATGATGCTGATTCTGATCATGCTCATGACGATGGTGGTGATGATTCTGATTAATGATAATGATGATGATGAGGGGGATGATGATGATGATGATGATGATGATGATGATGATGGTGATGATGATAATGATAATGCTAATAATGATGATGACGATGATGAGGAGGAGGAGTAATAACAATAATAATAAATAATAATATTAGTAGTAATAATAATTATTATAATTATAATAAAAGTAATAGTAATCATACTAATACTAATAACATAATAATAGTACTAATAATACTAATAATACTAATAATAATAATAATAATAATAATAATACTAATAATACTAATACTACTATCAATAATTATAATAATAATAATAACAATAATATTAATAATAATAATAAAAATAATAATAATAAGAATACTAATAATAATACTAATACTAATAATACTACTAATAGCAATACTAATACTACTAATCATAATACTAATAATAATGCGAGTAATAATGCGAATGCAAACCAAAAGAAAGGAGGAGGAGACGGAGGAGGAGGAGGAGGAGGAGGAGGAGGAGGAGGAGGAGGAGGAGGAGGAGGAGGAGGAGGAGGAGGAGGAGAGGAGGAGGAGGAGGAGGAGGAGGAAGATCAGTGTAAACCCAAGGCCCATCAACGATGTTGGAATAAACCCTCCCCCAAGCTCCCTTTTCACAGGCCCCTACAAGGATTCCTTACCAATGCGGGAAGTGCCCCGTTGGGAAACAACCGTTTGAAGATCCAAGAGAGCGTGATCCACCGCCGCTTTACTGAGGAAAATTCCCCCCCTCTTCCTCCGTAACCTGGGGGTCCCCCCCCCTCCAAAAATCCCCCCCCCCCCCCTGCTGGAACCCCCCACCCCCTTCCCCCCCCGGCAAACACCGGGGTAGGTCACTACCACATCGAACCCCACCCCCGCCTCCGGAAAACCGGGAGGGTCACTACCAGTTCGAACCCCCCCTCCCCCCCCTCCGGAAAACCGAAGGGGGGTCACTACTGGTTCGAACACGCCCACCCCCCCTCCGGAAAACCGTGGGGGGTCACTACCGGTTCGGCCCCCCCCCGCCCCTCAGGAAAACCGGGGGGGGTCACTACGGGTTCGAACCCCCCCCCCAGAAAGCTGGGAGGGGGTTACTACCAATTCGAACCCCGCCCCCGCCAGAAAACAGGGGGGGGTCACTACCGGTTCGACCCCCCCCCTCCCCCCAACAAAAAACCCGGGGGGGGGTCAGTTCGACCCCCCCCCTCCCCTCTAGAAAACCGGGAGGGGTCACTACCGGTTCGAACCCTTCCCCCCCGCCCCACGCTCACCGCCTGCAAACGACTCCTGGGTCCCTACCACCGTCCGCGCCACATCCCCCACTGCTGTCCCCAGCACCACTGTCCTCACCACCAGCGTCCCCACTGTTCTCACCAGCGTCCCCACTGTCCCCACCAGTGCCCCCACCACTGTCGCACTGTCCCCACTGTCCCCACGACTGTTCCCACCACGGTCCCACTCTCCCCACTTCCCCCACGGTTCCAACCACTGTCCCACTGTCCCCACTGTCCCACTGTCCCCGCCGCTGTCCCACTGTTCCCATCACTGTCCCCATTATTGTCCCCACTGTACCTCTGTCCCATTGTCCCACCGCCGTCCTCCCCACCACCACTGTCCCCACCACTGTCCCACTGTCCCCACCAAGTTCCCACTGTCCCCACACCACTGTCCCCACCACCACCGTCCCCACCACTGTCCCAGAGTCCCCACCAGTGTCCCAGTGTCCCCACTATTCCCACCATTGTCCCCGCTGTCCCCACCAGTGCCCCCGCCAGTTTATCACTGTCCCCACTCTCCCCACCGTTGTCCCACCACGGTCCCACTCTCCCCACTTTCCCCACGGTCCCCACCACAGTTCCACTGTCCCCACTGTGCCCACCACTGTCCCTCTGTCCCCGCCGCTGTCCCACTGTGTTGTCCCACCGTCTCCACTGTCCTCACCACTGTCCCAATGTCCTCACTGTCCCCACCACTCTCCCCACTGTACTACTGTCCCACCACTGTCCTCACCACCGCCTTCACCACTGTCCCCACCACTACCCTCCTGTCCCACTGTCCCCACCACTGTCCCGCTGTCCCCTCGCCACTGTCCCCACCACCACCGTCCCCACCACTGTCCGCACCATTGTCCCACTGTCCCCGCACCAGTCCCCACCACCACTGTTCCCACCACTGTCCCAATATCCCCCACCATTGTCCAACTGTCCCGAGGAGCGGGAATCGTTTGCCGGCGGCGAAACGGGGGGGGGGTCGAACCAGTAGTGGCCCCCCCTGGTTTTCGAGGGGGGGGTTCGAACTGGTAGTGTTCCTCCGTTTTCATGATGGACTGGGGGGGGAGGGGTTCGAACCAGTAGTGACCGCCCCCCGGTTTTCGAGGAGGGGGGGGGGGGACGGGTTGGGAACCCCCAGTGACCCCCCTCGGTTTTGCGCCAGCAGCGGTAGAACATGCTCTTTCGAATATCCTGAAACGTGCCAGAACATCATTCTCGGGACTCCAACGCCACGAATCAACCTGACTGTCGCATCTTGGCGATCCGTACTCGTGCCAAAACAACGCTTCTGGGACCCCACCACCGCGAAACAAACGTAACTGTTGCGCCTTGACAGTCCTGAATCTTTCCAACAGGCCAATTCTGGTACGCTAGCCGTGAGAATCCGTAAGAACACAATTTTCTAAAAGAGTATGCGCGGCTCTAAGGCGCCTCCAGAGAAAGCTGCGCACGTCCAATGATTCCAGCGTCCTGGAACTTTCTTCGAGCGCAAAAGCCCGCGCAGGGTGTCAGGGGCCACTCTGGCGGCGCTCATGACATCTTTGCATCCCTTCCTGCAGCGCTTTGAGCATAGCTGGAGATGTGTATAACAGGTCGATGACGAATGCCCTCATCTTTCCAGGCAGTAGACCTTCAGCACTCCACCCAATCCGCCGATGGCAAGTAACATGCGATGTAGGGGTCCTCGGGGGTGGACCCCGAGGCATATTTTTCCAGAGCCTATGATTAGACGTAATGCCAATCCAAACCTTTAATGTGCTCACGGAAGGAGATGGGGCTAGACTCAGGGCGAGTCGTGCCCCTCCATATGCTAATGGCACATTGGTGGGCGGGGGGCACTGCCTGCTTCCCAGCGGAATCTCCGTTCGCCGCTACTTTCACCGTGAGAGGCGTCCCACGATGCGCAGGGCCCCTGCCAGTCAGCAAGGTACTTTGCAACGACCTGGCTTTGGAATCTGACAAACCTAAGACCATGCTTCCGCAGCCTGCCGCAGGTCGAACTCCAGCAACGCAGATCTTGCGCATCCTAAGCGGATTGCGATAAAGCTTGCGTCGGTCATGCGAAAGCAGCCTATGACGACGGCGTATAACTTTAAACAAATCCTCCCTCTCAGCTCAACCACGCTGGCATCCTCTTCTCTGTCCTTGCGCTGAGTCGACCCCCGGGGATGCCGTGGCGTTGGCCGCCGCCAAAAGGCAGGAAACGCGAAGACAACGGGAAAGCTCGTTCGCCAAGCGCTTTGAGGATGCGAAGCTGACGGCCCTGTCTTCCGCGAGGCCAGCGTTGGGGCGGATGGCAACTATGTGCTCGAGGTCGACTGCCGCCCCCGTGGCAGCCGCGACAATCTCATCCTCCTCGCCGCATGCAACGACCGCGTCGTCGTCTGCGTAGGGGCCCGAGGAGGCCGGTGGGCGCCTCGGCGTGCGAGCGTCGAACTCAAACATAGCGTGAACTCGGACGAACACATCGTTAAACCTGCTCCCCCCCCCCCGCAGGAAGTCCTGCCTGGGCCTGCGTGAATTCGGAGCGGGGAGTGATGAGCGGGGAGTGATGAAGCCTTCTCCAGAGTTATGCAACACCCTGATGAGCACCTTAGGGCCCCCCCAGTACATGGCCCCATCCCTTGACCAAACTAACGCGACATGCTCATAGTGATGCGTGCCGTCTCCAATGAAGCCAGCAGTGCTGTGGCCGCCAGAAGCTGCCTGCCCTGCCCGTGGACTTTGATGCCCGGCGGCCGGCCCCGAACTGTGCCCGCGCCCGGCAAGCCGCAGCAGGGCCGATGGGCCCGTTCAAGGCATCGCCGGATTGGCCTCGACGAAGCCGCCCCCGGGCACAAGCGGGGAATCCCTCAGGGGCAGGATGGGCCTCAAGCTACATTCGGGCTTCTAGCGGCGCCAGCGCCTGCAGCAGCTGCGCAGCAACAAAAAACCAAGTCGTTCGACCGGCTCGTAGAGCAAGGCCAGGACCTCGCGCCCCGGGTCGCCGAGGCAGGCCCCCTGCCTTGGGTTGGGTCCATCCAGCGCCTGCGATGCGCGCTGGCTGAAAGAACGCGCCGCGAGCTTGATTCCGCCTCCTTCTGAGCTTCTGGCTGCAACGAACAAGCGGGGTACGAGGATCATAGCCCAGGAGAACACTGAACGACCGCGGGCGGCCACTTCGTCTGGAGCTTGGAGAGACCTCATGCGCGGGCCTCGCCGAGCCTGCCTCAGCCGCTCGTCGCCGGGGGCCCCGAGATGCCCTGGGCGCCTTCTCCCATTGGAGATAGCCTCGTCTAAGTCGGCTCCTCCTCCTCCTCCTCCTCCTCCTTTCCGCAACTCCTGGCGCCTCCCTCCCCGCTCCGACTCTCCACGCCCGACCTCCGTGTCCGCCATCTCCCCCCCCCCCTTTGGCCCTGGATGTCCTGTAGAACCTGCTCGGCGCGCTCGCGCCGCGCCTCATCGCGCTTGCGGTCCGCGCGCTAGCCTGCAGCTATCTCGCGCGCGCCGTTGAGAGATGCATCCGGTCGGGGGCTCAGGCCGCCCCAGGGGCGGGAGTGCCGCGGGGGGCCTCGGGCTGCTGGCGCGCGAGCGCGTCGCAGTTCGTCGTGCTGGTGGCTGAAACGTGCAACTCGTTTGACGCGAAAGCGGGCCACTTGCACCCGTTGGCGATCTGAATCTTCATCTGGGAACTTGGGGCATCGCAGAAATATCGAACCCAAGATGCCTTAATCGCGCGGCTCTCCTCCCCGATGTATTTCGGCTCAACCCCGGAAAACTTGCAGAGCTCAACCTCCGCGCAATCGACGAATTGGCCCCGGGCGTTGGTGGGCGCCTGCCGCGCTGGTCTAGCTGGAGCAAGCTCGGCATGTGAGACAGCTTGCGCAGCGTGAGCACGTGCGCGTCGCAACTGGAAAGGGAATGCGGGTTCAAGTCTAGAGGGGGGGTCGGCGGGGCAGCGCCTGTGGGCCCTGCGCGCGAGCTGCGCGACGTGGAGTGGATCTTTCCGATGCTTGAGCCGAGCCGGGCGATTTGGTTTTACTTCCCATGCGAGCTCGACCCGAACGCCCCAGATGAAGCGATCGAGTCCAGGATCCATCGCGAAGTGGTCGACGGCGCGGTTCGACGAAAGGGGCCCGCGCGCGTGCGCGACCGGGCGGGCCCGCGGCGACGGCCGTGCCCATCTGCCCAAGAAAACGAGCTCATTCCCAAACTTCGGGGCTCAAGTGGCAGTCGCCAGCTGCGAGCGCGTGACTCATGTCCGATATAGAGCGCTCTGGGGAGCTTGGAATCTCGAGATTGGCCTCGCTGAGGTCCTCGGCCGAACGTGCGTGGACGGAAAAACTGTGATGGCATGCGAACCTGGAAGGTAAATCAAAGCCTTGGCGAAGCGATGTGCCGCGATATCGCCTCCCCCACCCCTGGCCATCTCATGCCAATGGCCGGCCTGGCGAAGGCAGCCGCGCCGGGCGAAAATTTGCCCGTCTCGGGATTGATGCGAGACGGGTAAGAAAGTGAATGCTATCCAAGACCGCGGGCTGACGCAGTCATCTGGTCAAGGAAAATGTCCGAAACGCCCGCCTCGAGGGCGCGCGCCGCCATGGCATTCGTCTCGGCCAAGCGCCCGCGAAGAGTGTTCAACGAAGAACCATTGAACGTTTCAATGGAGTGGGCGGTATCGTTCAACATCGCCAGACTGCGCGCACCTCGATGCGGAGGGACATGACAGCTTTCAGATGACACAGGGAGCCCAGATGCAATGTGTTGTGTGGAGTGGATCATTACCCGCTCGACTTGGCACGCTTGGCCTTGACGCCCATCTCCAACAACTGCTTGGTGAAGACCGCCTTGTGGTCGGGTGGGCCCTTGCGACCAGCCTCGATGAGCTTCTCGACCTGTGGCTTCTGGACTTTAGGCCAAATCCATATCTTCTGGTACTGGCCGATGTTCACCTCCTGGAGCCTGCTGCCGTGGGCCTCCAGCGCCATCCCGAGCACCGACGCTGCCCGAAGAGGCGGGAAGAAGTAGATCAGCAACCAACCTCTTGAACTTCGTGACAGCTTCGGACTGGGCCAACGACTGTGCATCTTCACCTGCGTTCGCCAAGTCCTCAACTGAAGTTTCGGGAATCGTGAGTGCTATGGGCGGGTTGGGCGCAACCTGCTGAATCGCGTTGCGCATCTTGACCTGCATGGCCCGAAAAGGACATGCTGGCAGCCTGAATCTTCTCTTACTTAGGTGGCCGCTTTGACCTCCTAAGGCCTTGCTAGGATATGGGGAATGACACCCCCTCCTCCCTCCGCTTTCCCTAGTCCTCGCCCTCCCTCGTGCAAAAACCATGCCGCGCGTGCAACTTGTTATTCCCGAGGCCCCCTTCGCCCTGCGAGGGAGCAGGGTGGCGAGGACTGGCGCGCTCCCGCAGCAGGGGGGCCGCTCGACCAGGCGAGTGCAAACGTGACCCTCCTCCACCCCAGGCCCAAATCGTAAACCCTGAGAGGGGGAGAAGCTTGGAGCTTCTTTTGAGAAAGGGGACGAGGGATGGGAACAGCGAGCCCCGTGCCTTGGTGGCTGGGGGAGGGGGAAGGCGAGGGAAGGGCGAGCAGGAGTGATGAATAGATCCCAACGCGATCCCAAGCCCGAGAGGCCCCTAGCGTCAACCTAGTGCTTCTACTGTGACCCATTGTGCCCTGCACCCTAAGAGCGCATGCCCCAAAGATAAGCCAACCCCGCGACTCGCTAGTCTCGCTCGAGAGGGGGAATACAAGCTGCGACTCCTGCGTGCTGCATCCTCCCACCCTTCCCTCTTCCCTCCTCCTCTTCCTTCCCTTTCCTTCCCTTTCCTCCTCCTCCTCCTCCTCCTCCTCCTCCTCCTCCTCCTCCTACGTAGAATATCAAAGCTGCCGCTCGCCTCCCTGCACGCTCCTAAGGTCCTAGGATACCTTGAAAACCATCATCGGCCTTCTCCCTCTCCCTCCTCCTGCTTCTCCTCCTCGTCTTGGGGGGCCTCGCCTCCAGTGCAGCCTCGCTGGCGTAGAACGCGGCGCAGCCGGCGCAGCCCCAGGTTTCGTCCCGTGCGGGGCCGCCATAGCACGGACACCTGGGCGGTGGCCGGAGGAGGCGAGGGCAGGAGGCGAGGAGGGAGGAGAGGGATGAGGGTCAGGAGGAGGAGGGAAGGAGGAGGAGGAGGAGGAGGAGGAGGAGGAGGAGGAGGAGGAGGAGGTAGGGGAGGAGGAGGAGGAGGAGGAGGAGGAGGAGGCGGCGCCGCACGCCTCGAGGGCGAGCGCCTCGAGGGCAGGAAAGCCACCTCTCGCGGCAAGGGCCTGCTGCCGTGTGGAGGCCGTGCGTTCCCGGTGCTCTTGTCCTGCTCCCTGTCCACCAGTCCAGCCCCTCGGGGGTCGCTGGGGGCGGGCGCCCCTCCCGAGGGGAGCGGGGGCGGCAAGCTTGCTCGCAGCGACAGCCTTGGGGGCAAGCCGCCGCCGTGAGAGTGCAGTCCTTCGGGGGGGATGCTGAGCACCGCACCAGCGGCGGGCGGCACGATCGGCACCGCACCTCCGATCATGCCCTCCGGAACGGAAGAGGTGAGCAGCTTGCCGAGCCCGCAATTTCGCGTGAGAGGGCTGCGCCGTGAGTGCCGCCAGCCAAACCTGTGATTTCGCTCGCGGGCCGGGTGAGGGCGGCTGGGGAACTCGGGCTCGCCAGTCAGGAAACAGCGCTGGCCGAGCGGCTACGGTCCGCGAGGGGGGTTTTCAGCGGCCGAGGAGCCCGAGCTCGATGGCACGGTCACTCCTGTGCTCGCAGGCACTGGGTGGTGGTGGTGGTCGTGGTAGCGGTGGTGGTAATGGTGGTGTTGGCCGTACCACGGCCGTGGCTGGGGAGCCGCTCGGTGGACCGAGGGCTGGGGATGCCGCGGGCGCCAGCCAGTCAGCCAGGGGCCGTCGGGCTGCAGAGGGTCCTCGCCCTCAATTGGGTTCTGAGGCCCATCGTCGGGTGGAATGCGGGGAAGGGGCCGAAAAGCTCCGCGATGCTCCGCGAGGCCGGGCGGCAGGGCGCAGTCCACATCGCCTGGGTCGAAGAGCTCGCTGCTGGCTGTGCCGTGTGCTGTGGGTGGCTCCGCGCCAGGGTCTTCGGGCGGGCCCGCAGGCCCGGGCCGATGACGCTCGCGGGCAGTTCGGGGAGCCCCGCCGCGGGAAGGGAGCGCACCGCGGAGGCACTGGCCCGCCCTCCCGAGAGCTCCGAGGTGGAGCGGTCACTGCACCGGGGCTCGCGCAGCAGCCGCCGGCGGTTCGTGACGCGGGCGTCGCGGTGAGGGCGTGCGACCTCTCGTTCTGCGGCTGGTGTCCGTGACCGTCGGCCACAAGCGCAGAGTGCACCGCTGGAGTGATGTGATTCATAACGCGCGCCTCCGTGGAGTCCGCGTGGTCAAGCGCGACGGCGTTGTGCAGAAGCGACCGCCTCGCGACCCATCCGGCGGCGTGTTGAGCAGCCAGCTCGCAGGCCCGGACGGGCGACAGAGGCACTGGCGAGATGTACTCCATCGAGTGCGCTGGGCAGTCAGACGGCCGCTGGGCATGGTGTGCCTAGTCCTGCGGGCGACCTCGGGGCAGCCAGACCCAGAAGGGGGTGGCCTGGCCGCGCGGACGGGCCCCGCGTCGGCGGCGAGTGGACCTGCCAGCGGCCAGTGGGTGGCGGCGGAGACTGCGTTGGAGGGCGGCTGCGGGGGTGCAACCAACCATAGGGGAACAAAAAGTGGCATAAACATAAAAACTCGGAGGTCCGCGCGGATTTCTCGGATCGGCGCTGGACCCCCTTCCCCGGCGCGCGGAGCGCGCCAGGGGCGGCGCCGGAGGCCCCAGCGCCGATCCGAGAAATCCGCGCGGACCTCCAAGTTTTCATGTTTCTGTCATTGTTCCTTCCCTCAAACCAGTGCTGGCATCGATGCGCTGCTGCGTGTGCTGTGGCAGGGCTGGTGCCTCGTGCAGGCAGCTCCACGGGCTGGATGTGCCTCTAGGAGGGCTGAGGGCGAGCGCTGTCCCGAGCGCTCTCCGCGGGGTGCGGGGCGCTGCGGGCCCCGCCGCGCGACGCGGCCGAGGGTGCATCGCAGGGCGGCGACGTCGCAACGACGCTCCGCCGTGGCCGCTCGGAGTGCTGCCTCTCCCCGCCCGGCGCGCTGAGGCCACGCGAGGGAGTGCGCGAGCGCGTCGCGCGCTCGCTGCGCGCCAACGTTGTGCTCGGAAGGCCTGGCAGGGCGCACGTGCCGTGGTGTCCTCGATCCTGCGTCTGCGGCACAGGCGGCAGGCCGGCAGTCCTCGCAGCGTGCCTCGCATGCGGGGCTGCGGAGATGCTGGCGCACGGGGAGAGAGGGGAGGTGAAGGAGCCACAGGCCGTAGCCCCTGCTGGCGCGGCCAAGAACAGCGAATGATTGATGGCTGACTGGGTCGGGGGTGGTCTCATCTCCACATGCCGGTCGCATCCATGGTGTCGTGGACTTCGGCGATGGCCATGTGGCCTCGGAGCTGTGCAGGCGTTTCGTTTCTCCAGCACGCGCATCTATTGGAGAGAGAGAGAGGAAAATGAGGAGGAGGAGGAGGAGGAGGAGGAGGAGGAGGAGGAGGAGGAGGAGGAGGAGGAGGAGGAGGAAGATGAAGAGGAGGAAGAGGAGGAAAAAGGGTAAGGCGCGACGATCATCCAGCCGATCCACTCGTCACTCGTCCACCGCAGGCTTCAGGAATGGAGCATCGAACGATACGAATTAGCACGGAGGCATGCAGGCTTTACATGGGGATGCCGTCGGGCCCCGGTGCCGATGCGGCGGCACGTTGAACGAAATGCCGCATCGCAACGAGGGTGGGCACGTCTGCGAAGCAAGGCGGGATGCATGGGACGTGTCTGTCATCTTTATTTCTCACTGCCGCTGGCCCTACTGGGCGCGTGAAACCTAAGTGGGCACGTGAAAAGGGCATTCTAAAATTCCTGCCGTGACGCTGCGACGAATTCACAAAGACCCCAGGGATCTTCGCCTGGGTTCTGTTTTCGGAAGTGTCTGTGCCTGCCGAGCTGCTTAAAAAGACTGAATCGACCTGCTGGCGCTAAGGAGGTGGAGGGGGGGGGAGAAATGCAATCCGCACGCTGTCGAGGCAGGCCTCGATGCTGGGTGCCGAAGCAGTGGTAGCACTCAAGACCAGAGCCGTTCGCACTGGATTGCTTACATCACCTCGGCGGCCGAGGTGACCACTCATGTGCCAGAGGGTGGGGGGTAGCGTGGCATTGTGCCCGTCGTCCGTGGCCTGGGGATGGCGGTGGTTGGGAGCACCTCCCGTGTTCACGCGAATACCGCACTGCTGTGAGCTGGAATGCAGAGGCGCCCAGGGCTGGGCGGTCGCTCATTTGGTCGCAGTTCCGCCCCGCCAAAAGCGCCAGAGCGGCCGCCATCAACATCGCCCCAAAATGCTGGTTCTGGGTGCTTGGATGAATCGTTTTTTCGATTTTTGAGCAAGGGTCGCACCTGCCGGCGCGGCCCGGTGGGAAGCGGGCGCCCGAAGGTCGAAGGTCGTCCAAGGAGAGACTTCAGCTCGACTGCCGCCAGCATGGCCTCAGCTCGGACATCGGATGGCGGGCGACGCAGCTGGTCCGCCACGTGGCCCTTTGCGCGGTGCCTCTGGACCGACGAATCCGACATTCACCGCCCCCTGAGCTTGATCTTGCTGAGGGTGCGGCACTCGATCGCCTGGCCGGAAATCGGGTCGCGGTGGCGCGGCATGTACTGCTCCGGCTTCAGCACCTCGACCCCGCAGCAGCGGGCGGCCCAGCGGGATCTTTCGACGAAATCGGCCTAGCTAAACTCGAAGAGTGGCCGCCCCGCCAGCGTGGCCTGCCTGAGCCACCGCACGGCAGGGTCGAGCAGCGCCTTGAAGTCCGGCGCGTCCACCACCGCGGACTCGTCGAACTGGTGTGTCTTGCTGGCCGCCGCTGTCTCGAAAGGGTGCAGCACTAGGGGCCAAGCGGCTGCCAAGCGTGGGCGGCACCGCCACCTCGCGAGTCGGCTTGAAACCCTGGCGGGGCCCGAGGCAGCCATGGAACGCCAACGCCGCGAGCACGCCGAGGTCCGGTAGCCGTCGCGGACAAGCTGCGTCGCGATCCGTGCCGCCGCCTTCCGCGGCAGCGGCAGCAGCGCGCGGCAGGGCCAGCCGCGTCCAGGCCCGCTGGGACTGGCCAACAGACGGTGGCTTACAGAGCCCGCCTCGGCCGAACTCTGGCAAGTAGAACCGCGAGCATCAGCGACCCCGCGTGCGCTGGCTCGCCGTTCTAGGCACTCGTCGTGCATCCAGCGAGCCAACCTCTCGTCCAGGAGGTCTGTGAATGGGGGCCCTCTGCCCCTGACGCTCTCGCGGTCGCTTGGCCTCCGCCGTCGCGGACGTCGGCCGACAGCTCGCGAACCTGGCCCAGGTGCAGGTGCCCAAGGAGGCGCCCAGTGCACCTTATCGACGCCACGCCACCGAGGCGTGCCTCAGGGGGCCCCTGCGCCGCCAAGTCCCGACGTGAATCCTGCGCCCAAGGCGTGGGTCACGCGCCCAGCCCAGACCCCGGACGTCGTGCTTTTTTCACAACGTCGACCCCCAGAGGTCTGGACCCCTTCCCGCGGACTGGTTTCTCATCCTGAGTCATGTTTTGACGGTCCCGAGGCTCGGGAAGGGCCCCCGGAGGCCGAAACTAGCGAAACGCCTCCCGCCGTAGTTTTTTCGCAGCGCGAAGAGGTCTGGGAAGAAAGGCGCCCGGGCAGCCTTGGACTCCCGGGCTGCCTGGCAGGTGGCCCAACGTTTGGCGGCGCGCACCAGGGGGTGGGGGGAGGGGGGCAGGCTTCTTAGAAGCGAGCCGCTTCTTAGCAGGCGGTGGCCCTACGTCTACAGACAAGGCCCGCGCCCTCTGGGAAGCCGGGGTGCTTCTGAGAAGCCTTCCCCCCTCCCCGAGCCCCAAACCCTAAACCCCCAACCCCCAACCCCCAAACCCCAATCCCCAAACCCCAACAACCCCCCAGACCCCCAGACCCCCAGACCCCGAAACCCGAAGCGTCTTCGGGCTGACCGACCCCTGCTGCAGCCGCGCGCGCCCAGGGCGCCGCGAGCTCGGCCGGGCGCTCCCGCGGGCGCGGGCGCGGCCCCCGCGCGGGGGCGGGCCGCGCCTGGCCGCGGCCGCCGCTGGGGGGGGGCCCGGCCGCCCGAGCTCTCTGGCCGCGGCCGCAGGGGCCCCAGCGGCAGGGGGGGCGACGCCGCCGCGCCGGAGGGCCACAGAGGAGGTTTCTCGCAGTTGTCGGCCTCGCAGGGCCAACCTCGTGCCACACGGGGCCACGCGCCGCAGGACCCCAGAGGAGGTTTCTCGCAGATGTCGGCCTCGCAGGGCTGACCTTGTGCCACATGGGGCCACTCTGCGCATGGGAAAGATCAAGACGGAAATTTCTGGCAATTGTCGGCCTCTGAGGGCCCTCGCCGGGCCCCGGGACCCTCAAATGACGATTTGGGATGAAAAAGTCGGCCCTGGGGAATGGATCGAGAATTGCGGGGGCCCCGCGCAATAAAAAAAGCACGACATCGAATCTCTGGGGTTCGCGAGGGCGGGGCCACAGGACAACAGTCTCGCCGATGGCTGCCATCGGCGACGCCCTTCTCTGGCCAGCGGCCGACCTCGGCAACGTTAGGGCCGCGCGAGAAGTGGAGCCAGATGCCGACCGGGATGCGCCGCCTCGACGGAGCGCCAGCGGGATTCCACTCGGAGGGCGGCCCGCGCATCGTCGGCGTCGCGTGGCAGACGGGGAACCGTGCGGCTCACTGGCGCGGGAGACCACGGGCAGGCCCGGCGCGAGGATGAGAGGCGTGTGGTCAGAGCCGGGATGGACGACGGGCTGTCCGAGACCATCCGCCAGTCTCGTAGGGCACGGCGCAGTGCGTGGACGAGAGCTCTGTCTTCGAGGGCAGCGATTTGTTCTTTCTCCTCTCAGCCTCACTAAGTTTAGGTGAACGGAGGGGACGGAGGCGACGTCCCCCTGTTGCAGACCCTTCCTGCAACGCGTCGGGAAGCAGGAGGTCTTGGAGAAGCGAGGGGCAACGCGACTCCAGAGCCGACCACCACGACAGGCCCTGCTGCGAGGAGGTGGCTTCGAGGAGAACGATGTGCTCGGGTCGGCCCCAGCCACCGCCCGAGACCACCTGCAGCGGACCGCCGAGCACCTCCCGGGGGCGCGTCCCTGGGCAGGCAGGGCCTGGTCGGAGCTCGCGAAGGGGCTCCAGGGCGAGGCAGCCGCGCGCCCCGCGTGCCCAACCCGGGCGGCCTCCCCTGCTGTCCGCACGGCTTCCTCTGCTGTTCCCACGGTTCCCTGTGGCTGCTCCAACGGCGCCCCACCAATCCTCAAACTTAGAAGCAAAGTAGGGCCGATGAGAGCAGGACGTCGTAGAATGGAAACGGGTGGATGAATAGAGTGGAGCATCATCGAGCAAACTCGAAGAGAGTAGGGCAGAGTGAAGGTGTAGGGGAGACTAGAACAGGAGTATAACCGAGCAGAGACTAGAAGAGTGATATTTTGCAATATTTTCGGCGCAATCTAGGTGGTGTGATCAATTTGGTGCAGTCTAGGTGGCGCAATCCATGTGGTGAAATCTATGTGGCGCAACAATAATGCAACGACATGCGTAGCCATGCAACGCAGTGCGACTGCAGTGCGATTGCAGTGCGATTGCGATGCGATTGCGATTGCGACTGCGATTGCGACTGCCGTGCAAAGCAGTGCGCAGCAGCGTAGTGCAGATCAGTACGATGCGATTGCAGCCCGCGGTCCTATTGCACTGCGATGCCAAGCCATTCACAAAAAAAACACGCAGAGCGCAATCCCGCAGTGCACTCCCGCGGCGACGGGCGGCGACGAGCCGGCCGCACAGGCACCGAGGCCCAGTTGCCAGCGGCGACGGCGGTAGCCGAAGGGGCCCCAGGACACACAAACACAAACAAATGCACACAAATAACAGCACTCCCCAGCTTTTCCTATTTTTTTCTGGGGGGTTGTGTCTTCCCCCCACTTCCCCTATTTCCCAATACTTTCCCGGGACTCGACGACTCATTGTGCCTGTGTTTTTTTTTCTCCCTCTTGAGTAGCGGCGGGCGGCGACGAGCCAGCCGGGGTGGCATCGGGGCCCAAGTGCCAGCGGTGCCATCTTCTGGGGTTGTGTCTTCTCCCCACTTCCCCTATTTCCCCATATTTCCCGGGGACTCGACGACTCATTGTGTCTCTGTGTGTTTTTTTTTCTCCCTCTCGAGCAGCGGCGGGCGGCGACGAGCCGGCCGGGGCGGCACCGGGGCCCCAAGGGCCAGCGGCGGCGGCGGCTATAGCGGCGGGCGGCGAGGAGCCGAGCCGGCCGGGGCGGCAGCGGAACTTCTAAGGGCCTCAGAAGGGTAGTCGAAGCCAATCTGGCAGGCCCAATCTGGCGAGCGGGGGCAATCTGGCGAGGGAGCCAACGCGAATCCAGTCTGGCGAATAACCCAAATCATCCAGTTTGGCCAGGCCAGATTGGCCCTTGGGGCCCAATCCAATCTGACAGTCTGGCCTTCGACTACCCAGTCAGAAGGGAAGCGCAGGCACCGTTTGGGGAACCCGCTGGCCCTTCGGCGTGTGGACGACGCTGTCGTCATCGTCGGCGTCGGCGTCGTCGTCGTCGTCGTCGCAATCGCTGGGTCCTCGTCCTCCAGCGTGCCAGCCACAGCGAAACCGAACCGAGCCCTCAGGCGCGCCAGCGAAAGCGAAGCCAAACCGAACTTGAGCAACGTCTCAGTTGACTCGAAAGGGAGTCCCTTTTCTTTGATTTCTTCCCCCCCTCAGGGGGGGTGGGGGGTGGAAGGGGGGATGGGGAAGGGGGGGTGGATGGGGTCCCCGGGGGTCCTGGGACCCCGAAACGCCCGAAGACAACCTAACAGTTTCCCAAAACGGTCCAGCAGGGCCCCGAATCGCCGAGCAATCGGTCCAAGACGCCAGAGATGGCCTCCTCACAGCCCGAGCGGCTGCAAAGAGTCTCGAAGAGGCCTCCAAAAGCACACCAAGAGGGCCCCTAACAGGCAAATGCAATTCTTCTCTGTCGGCTTTTGAATGATACTGGCGTTCTCACCTGTGCGGCTTCCCGACGCTCCACGACGGCCCAAGATACCACCAAGATCGGCACACGGGGCCCCCAACACAACCACATAGGCCCCCCAAACGGCCCCCGAAGCCCCCCAAACCGCTCCAGGAGGGTGCCCACACGGGAGCCCGACCGAACCTTTCGGACCCTCGGCCCCGAAACGCTCCCAGGAAGCCTCTGCCCTACGTCAACGTCGTCGTCGCCGCCGCCCCCGCTGGCGCCGTCGTCGTCGTCGTCGTCGTCGTCGTCGTCGTCGTCGTCGTCGTCGCCGTCGTGGCCGTCGTCGTCGTCGTCGTCGTCGTCGTCGTCGTCGTCAAGGTCGGCGGCACCAGCCATCAAGCCTTCACCATAAAATAGAATCTACTAATTTAGGGTCGGGCATGGTAGGGTATGTTAGAATATGTAAACAAGCAGACAGAAATATAGGTAAACCGTAGAGTAGAACCGGGTATAATTTAATGGAGTAGCGCAACGTTTCAGACATCAGAAAAAACATCGAGTTGGAGCAGAACAGAGGAAGCAGGGTGGCGTAGAGAAGAGTAGTGCCGAACGGGTCAGGATGAGCGGGAGCAGGTCGAGTGCAAGAGGCGTGCCTCGGACAGGTGGCCGAATCTCCGCACCTGGCCGCCAGCCACACCCCGACGAAGGGGGGGGTGGGGCAGGGCGCGCCTGTGGCCAATCTCCGCCGCCGGGCCTTCCACGCCCCAGCACCCCTGCCGGGTGCCATGGGGCGAGGCGGGCGTGCTCGGGCCTGACAGGGAGGCGGCCTGCGCAGCCGCGGCGGGAGAAGCCTCCCGTGCAGACCTCTGCAAAAACGCTCGGGCGCCCGGGCAGCGGCGCAGCCGGGCGCGAGGAGGGGGGCCGCCGACCGCCGCGCTCGCCGCGGCAAGCGCCCGCGCGGCCCCGTCCTCCAGCTGCCCGGTGGCCATGCGGGAGTGGCCGAGCTCCGCCCTGGGCGCCCGTGCCATCGCCTTCGGCTCCGTGACCTCGCTGACCAGTGCCTCGGACGTCAGCTCGACGCCCTTCAGCGCCCCCGACGTGTCGAGTTTCCGTCGCCATGCTCCCCGCTCAGTGTCGCGAGCTTTGCCGCGCCCTTGAGCAGCCAGGCCGCAGACCTGCTCTCCGTGAGCTCCTGGGCGAAACCATCGCGCTCCGCCGCGGGCGCCGCCCTCCGCCTCCTCGATCGCTGCGGCCGACGCGGCGACGGACGCCTTCAACTCCTCTGCCATGGCTTGCGCCTCCTCGTGCTTGAGACCGAGCTGCTTCGAGAAATCCACGGACTTTGCCGCCTGCCGGGCCCTCCTCCGCGTGACCTCCGCAAGCTCGATTTCCTTCTGCTCCCTGGACTGCTGCCTCCCGCCTCATGCGTCGCCTCCACCTCCAGCAGCTCCTCGCCCGGCACCTCCTGCCAAGTGGAGCTCCGCTCGAGCTTGCCCCAATCGCCATCGAACAGCCCGCCAAGGTAAGGCTGGGACAGGGGCGAGCGACGCTTCCACCAGGCTTAGGTCGGGCATGTCCCCCTACAGGGGGATTTTGGCCGAAAACTAAAACATACTCAGAAAACCCAGATAGCCAAAAAATTATCAAACATCGTCCCCAGACTATTTTTTGGCTACTTTCGAATATTCCTCCTGTAGAGGGTCAGGCCCGACTTAGCACCAGGCCCACCTCCTCCTCGGACGCCCTCCCGCGGCGCTGCGGGTCGCGGCCGCGCCGCCTGACCCCGCGCGCCGCGGCGGGCACCGCGTCGGCGCCCCTGCCGCACTCGGCATGCCGGGCCCCCGCCGCAGCAGGCGGGATGGCAGCCGCAGCGGCGGCGGCGGGGTGTCGGCGTTGGCGCCCTCTGCCGCCCTCGGCCGCCCCCGCCGTGGCTGCCCGCGCGAGCAGCGCCTGGCTGCGCTCGACCATCGCCATTGCCTGTGCCGCGCAGGAGGGGAAAGATGCATAGCCGCCCCCCCCCCCCCCCCCCTACGATGAAGAGACAGACGCGGCGCGTTCCTCGCCTGCCTGGCGCCCAGGCAGGCTTGAGCCAAAATGGCTACGGATAGATGGTCGAGTGGAGCTTGTGATAATGGAGTAGGCTAGAACAGAGCAGAACATGGGCTAGTGTATTGGAATAGAGTAGAACGAGAAACGAGTGGAGTAGGAGAGGACTGGAGTAGAGTAGAGTAGGGTAGAATAGGGTATAATAAGAATAGGTTCGGGTAGAACAGAAAATAATAGATGGTTGAGTCGAGTCATTCCGAATAGGGTCGATTAGAATAGTGTGGCACAGAATAGGGAATAGTACATGTAGAAAGTCGAGCCCATTCCGGGTACAATAGGAATACACAATATGGTAGCCTTTGTGGACCCCAAACGGTGTGCTTCTAGCACTACGTGTTGTGCAAGCTAATTAAGTGGGGCAATACCGGTGGTGCAATCTATGTGGCGCGATCTATGTTGTGCAGTACAGGTCATGCGCTCTATATAGTCCAATCTATCTGGTGCGTATCCATGTGGTGAAATTTATCTTGTGCAATTTATGTGGTGCAATCACTGTGGTGCAGTCTGTGGTGTGTAATCAATGCAGTGCAATCGATGTGGTGCAACTATGTGGTCCAGTTTAGGAAATGCAACATATGCGATGCAACCTGTGTCGTGCACTCTATTTGGTGTGATCTATGCTTTGCAATCTATGTGATGCACTCTGTCTGGCGCAACTTATGCTGTGCAATCTATTGGGTGCAATCTATGCGGTGCAATCAAAATTGAACAATCGATGTGATATGTGGTGCAATCTATGTGGTGCAATGTTGTGTTACGATTCATGTTGTGCAGTCTACGTGGTGCAATCTATGTGGTGCGCATCTAGGTTGTGAGCTATACGTGGTGCAGTGTATTCTGTGCAATCAATGTAGCGCAAGAATGTGCTGCAATCTATGTGGTACAATCTATGCGGGGCAATATGTACGGTAAAATATATGCGGTGCAGTTGATTTTTACAAATCAGTTGACACATGTCGCGCTCTGGCAAACATCCCACCCACCCACCCGCAATTTGGTCAGCAAAGCCCATGCGGCGGCGATTGCGATGAGTGATTGGGGTTGGCTGGTGCATCTCTGCGGCCGCGCTAACCCGAAATTTTTGAAGGATTTCGGCATGCGCGCGCGACGACGCGCGCGTGTGCGCTTCGTCCCGTGTTTTTTTTGTTTTGTTTGTTTTGTTTTTTTTTTCTCTCTCTCTCTCTCTCTTTTTTTTTTTTTTTTTTTTTTGTTTTTTTTGTTGGTTTTCAATTTTTTCCGGGGAACTCTTGAACACTTAAGATTTTTGATGTGCGCGGACATCGTATTTTTTGCAGAGGATGAAGGGGGGGCGAACTCTGACCCGGCCGGGATGGTATGAGGTCATGGGGGGAAATGAGCATGGAGGCAGGGTCATATGTAAATTGCAATGCGCGAGGCTGGCCCGATAACCCCAGGGTGGGGTAGATCCTGATATTCTTCTAGAAAAGAGAATCAATGTGAGGCGGCGACGGGCCGGCGATGGCGACAACATAGCTGACAGACCGCCACACCGGCCGAAACGACGGGCGGCGACGAAGCGGCGACGGCGACAACATAGCCGCCAGATCGCCACACCGGCCCAGCCGACGAGCGGCGTCGAGGCTGTGACGGGGCGGCGACGGCGACAATATAGCCGCCAGATCGCCACACCAGTCCAGTGCCTTAGAACTGAAGTAAGAACACCTAAATGCAAGCGCTGTTGGGGGAAATGGAATGGAGTAAGTAAGATATGATACTGGAGAAAACCCCAATACAAGTCTTTTTAGGGCTATAGGGCTATGGGACTATTGGGCTGTAGGGCGATGGGGCTATAGGGCTATGAAACTATAGGGCCATAGGGCTACAGGACTATAGGGCTATATGGCCATATGGCTATAGGGCTCTGGGGCTCTGGGACTATATGGCTATAGGGCCATAGGGCTATGAGTTTGTAGGGCGATGGGGCTGTAGGACGATAGGGCTATAGGGCTATAGGTATATAGGGCTATGGGGCTATAGGCATATAGAGCTATAGGGCTGTAGGGCTATAAGGCTACAAGACTATAGGGCTATAGTGCTACAGGGCTACAGGGCTATAGGGGTATAGGGCTATAGGGCTATGGGGCTATAGGGTTATAGGGCTATAGAGCTATAGAGCTCTAGGGCGCTTGGGCTATGGGGCTCTTAGGCTATAAGGCTATGAGGCTATAGGGCTATAGAGCTATAGGGCTATGGGGCTATAGAGCACCCAGGCACCTGGGCACCCGAGCGGGCCGCGGAAATCGGCGGCAAAACTCAACTAAGTATATGAATCTGCTAGGACCCCATACAGGGGCAAACTCTGAGTGGGGAAACATCAGCCACCGTGCCGCTGGGCACGGAGTGGGCGTGTCCGCAGGTCCTCTCACTACCCCTCTAAGCCTCATTCCTCGCTCCTGAAGAATCTTAAGGGGCTCGGTGCCCCTCGGGCCAAAATCTCTTTGGGGCGTGGGGCGTGGCCCCTGGGCTCCCACGAGTGTTGTTTGATGTTTCGGGCCCAAGAGGGCCTCAAGACGGGCCAAGAAGGCCTCCCAAAGCCCCGAGGACGGTCCACGAGGGCCCCGAGTCGCCGAACGATCCCTCCAAGACGCTCACGATGGCCCCCAGACGGTCCACGAGGCCCTCTCAGACGCCCAAAGAAGCTTCCAAGGGGCCGCCCAAGAGGCCCAAATCATTGATCATCCCTTGGTGTTTGTATGATTTGGCGGTCTCGCCTTTTCGGCTTCCCGACGCTCCCAGACGGCCTTGGAGGCCCCCAACACCGCCCCAAGAGGCCTCCAAGATGGCCCCAAAACGGCCCAGCGGGTCCCAAGGCAGCCCAAGAGACGCCCACAACTGCCCAAGAGGGCTCCGAGACGGCCCCAGGAGGCCCCAAGAGGCGCCCAGGAGGTCCCAAGGGGCCCAAGCAAAATATGCCCATACGAGGCACAAAAGAGGCTCCCTAACGGCTCCCGAGAGGCGTCCAAACTGCCTCCAAGAGGCCCCCCGAAAAGCCTGCCACGAAATTCGAACGAACATCAAATAAGCTGCATACCCATAGCCCAAGCACGGTGGCGGGATGGGCCGAAGGCCATTGGACCTGCTTGGCACGGGGACGGAAAGCGCACTTACTTTCAGAGCGCACGAGATCGCTGGCTCGTCCGCTCTTACACCTCTTGTTGGCCCCCCCCCCCCTCGGAGAGTCGCGGAACTTTCTTTGAGCGCGTTTCTTGTTTTGGAAGGGGCGGTCGGGTCGCGTTGCGTTTTCCGCGTTTGGGCTGCCAACTTTCCAGAAACCCCGCGATGTCCTTGCGTGGACCGCTCGTTGTCCACGCGTTGCCGCCCGTCCCTGTGCCCTGGCGTCAAGAACTTATTACGCAGCAGCTCTCTGTTGGGAGCTTTGGTCTTATCAACTCGATTACGTCCCCGCTCGCTCTTGAGAGCCGCGGTGCTAAGAGCCTTTTGGAGTATGTTGGGCCTCTTGGGGGGCTCTTGGGGTGCCTCTTGGGTGCCTCTTGGGGTCTTTCGGGGGCCTCTGGGGGCCTCCTGGGGGCTTCTGGGCTGTGGGGGTGAAGGGACTAAGCTGCCTTTGGCCGTCTTTGGGCTCTCTTGGGGGCCTCTTGGGGCCTTCTTGGGGCCGTCCTGGCGCCGTCTTGGGCCGTCTTGGCGCCTCTTGGGCCGTCTTGGCGCCCTCTTGGGCCGTTTTGGGGCCTTCTTGGGGGCCTCTTGGGCCTTCTTGGGGCGCTCTTGGGGGCCTCTTGGACAGTCTTGATCGCCTCTTGGCCCGTCTTGGCGCCCTCTTGGGCTATTTTGGGGGCCTCTTGGGGACATCTTGGGCCGTCTTGGGGCGGTCTTGGGGGCCTCTTGGACCGTCTTCAACGCCATGAAAAGCGAACAACCGTATATGCTAAAAATGAACGTTTTCCTTAAGACAATCAATGCTTTTGGCCTCTTGGGGCCCTCTTGGGACGCCTCGTGGGCGCCTCCTGGGGCGTCGTGGAGGCCTCTTGGGATGTCTTGGGGCCGCCAGTGGCGGTCTTGAGCTCTCTTGGAACGCTCTTGGGCCGTCTTGGGCGCTTCTTGGACCGTCTTGGGCCGTCTTGGGCGCAGTCTTGGCCGCTTCTTGGGTTGTCTTAGGCGCCTAAGATGGCCCAAGAAGCGCCCAAGAAGCGTTCTCCGATGATGTCTCGAGCGAAACGCTGTTTTTAAGCCCCGAAGGCCGTCCTACTCGATAAAAAGCGAGGCGGGAAGGCAATTAGACCTGCTTGGCACGGGGACGGAAAGCGCACTTACTTTCAGAGCGCACGGGATCGCTGGCTCGTCCGCTCTTACATCTCTTATTGACTCCCTTCCCCTCGCTCTTGTCCTATCTCAGCCTCGGAGAGTCGCGGAGCTTTCTTTGAGCGCGTTTCTTGTTTTGGAGGGGGCGGTCGGGTCGCGTTGCGTTTTCCGCGTTTGGGCTGCCAACTTTCCAGAAACCCGCGATGTCCTTGCGTGGACCGCTCGTTGTCCACGCGTTGCCGCCCGTCCCTGTGCCCTGGCGTCAAGAACTTGTTACGCCGCAACGCTCTGTCGGGAGCTTTGGTCTTATCAGCTCGCTTGCGTCACCGCTCGCTCTTGGGAGCCGCGGTGCTAAGAGCCTTTGGGAGTATGTTGGGCCTCTTGGGGTGCTCTTTGGGGGCCTCTTGGGTGCCTCATGGTGACCTTTTTGGGCTTCTCGGGGGCCTCTTGGGGCCTCCTGGGGGCTTCTGGGTGGCGGGGGTGAAGGGACTAGGCTGCCTTTGGCCGTCTTTGGGCTCTCTTGGGGGCCTCTTGGGGCCTTCTTGGGGCCGTCCTGGGGCCGTCTTGGGCCGTCTTGGTGCTTCTTGGGCCGTCTTGGCGCCCTCTTGGGCCGTTTTTGGGCCCTCTTGGGGGCCTCTTGGGCCTTCTTGGGGCGCTCTTAGGGGCCTCTTGGACAGTCTTGGACGCCTCTTGGCCCGTCTTGGCGCCCTCTTGGGCTATTTTTGGGGCCTCTTGGAAACAACTTGGGCCGTCCTGGGGCGGTCTTTGGGGCCTCTTGGACCGCCTTCAACGCCATGAAAGGGGTAAAGCCGTATATGCTAAAAATGAACGTTTTCCTTCAGAAAATCATTGATTTTGGCCTCGTGGGGCCCTCTTGGGACGCCTCGTGAGCGCCCCCTGGAGCGTCGTGGAGGCATCTTGGGACGTCTTGGGGCCGCCTTGGGCGGTCCTGGGCTCTCTTGGAGCGCTCTTGGGCTGTCTTGGGCGCTTCTTGGGCCGTCTTGGGCGCCGTCTTGGCTGCTTCTTGGGCTGTCTTAGGCGCCTAAGACGGCCCAAGACGCGCCCAAGAAGCGTTCTCCGATGATGTCTCGAACGAAACGCTGTTTTTAAGCCCCGAAGGCCGTCCTACTCGATACAACACGAGGCGGGACAGTTATTTTGGGGGCCTCTTGGCAACATCTTGGGCCGTCTTGGGGCGGTCTTGGGGGCCTCTTCGACCGTCTTCAACGCCGTGAAAGGCGAAAAGGCGTATATGCTAGAAATGTACGTTTTCCTTACGAAAATCAATGGTTGTGGCTTCTTCAGGCCCTCTTGGGGCGCCTCGTGGGCGCCTCCCGGGGCGTCGTGGAGGCCTCTTGGAACGTCGTGGGGCCGCCTTGGGCGGTCTTGGGCTCTCTTGGAGCGCTCTTGGGCCGTCTTGGGCGCTTCTGGGGCCGTCTTGGGCCGTCTTGGGCGCCGTCTTGGGCGCTTCTTGGGCTGTCTTAGGCGCCTAAGACGGCCCAAGAAGCGCCCAAGAAGCGTACTCCGATGATGCCTCGAGCGAAACGCTGTTTTTAAGCACCGAAAGCCGTCCCACTCAATAACAAACGAGGCGGGAAGGCAATTTGATCTCGGGCGTCGCGATGCCAACCCCCTCGAACTCCCCCAAGTCCAATTTCTTCCGGCTAACGGACCGCACGCTAACGCGCGCTTTCCGTCATCTCGGGCGTCGCGATGCCAACCCCCTCGAACTCTCCCAAGTCTAATTTCTTCCGACTAACGGACCGCACGCTAACGCGCGCTTTCCGTCACCTGCTTGGCACGGGGACGGAAAGCGCACTTACTTTCAGAGCGCACGAGATCGCTGGCTCGTCCGCTCTTACACCTCTTATTGACTCCCTTCCCCTCGCTCTTGTCCCATCTCAGCCTCGGAGAGTCGCGGAGCTTTCTTTGAGCGCGTTTCTTGTTTTGGAGGGGGCGGTCGGGTCGCGTTGCGTTTGCCGCGTTTGGGCTGCCAGCTTTCCAGAACCCCGCGTTGTCCTTGCGTGGATCGCTCGTTGTCCACGCGTTGCCGCCCGTCCCTGTGTCCTGGCTGCAAGAACTTATTACACCGCAGCTCTCTGTTGGGAGCTTTGGTCTTATCAGCTCGATTACGTCACCGCTCGCTCTTGGGAGCCGCGGTGCTAAGAGCCTTTGGTAGTATTGTGGGCCTTTTGGAGAGCTTTTGGGGAGCCTCTTGGGTGCCTCCTGGGGACCTTTTGGGGCTTCTCGGGGGCCTCTTGGGGCCTCCTGGGAACTTCTGGGCTGCGGGGGTGAAGGGACTAGGCTGCCTTTGGCCGTCTTTGGGCTCTCTTGGGGGCCTCTTGGGGCCTTCTTGGGGCCGTCCTGGGGCCGTCTTGGGCCGCCTTGGCGCCCCCTTGGGCCGTTTTTGGGCCCTCTTGGGGGCCTTTTGGGCCTTCTTGGGGCGCTCTTAGGGGCCTCTTGGATAATCATGGGCGCCTCCTGGCCCGTCTTGGCGCCCTCTTGGGCTATTTTGGGGGCCTCTTGGGAACATCTTGGGCCGTCTTGGGGCGGTCTTGGGGGCCTCTTGGACCGCCTTCAACGCCATGAAAGGCGAACAGCCGTATATGCTAAACATGCACGTTTTCCCTCAACAAATCAATGATTTTGGCCTCGTAGGGCCCTCTTGGGACGCCTCGTGGGCGCCTCCTGGGGCGTCGTGGAGGCCTCTTGGGACGTCTTGGGGCCGCCTTGGGCGGTCTTGGGCTCTCTTGGAGCGCTCTTGGGCCGTCTTGGGCGCTTCTTGGGCCGTCTTGGGCGCCGTCTTGGCCGCTTCTTGGGCTGTCTTAGGCGCCTAAGACGGCCCAAGAAGCGCCCAAGAAGCGTTCGCCGATGATGTCTCGAGCGCTTCTTGGGCCGTCTTGGGCCGTCTTGGGCGGGCGCCGTCTTGGCCGCTTCTTGGGCTGTCTTAGGCGCCTAAGACGGCCCAAGAAGCGCCCAAGAAGCGTTCGCCGATGATGTCTCGAGCGAAACGCTGTTTTTGAGCCCCGAAGGCAGTCATACTCGATAAAAAACGTGGCGGGAGGGCAATTAGATCTCGGGCGTCGCGATGCCAACCCCCTCGGACTCCCCCAAATTCAATTTCTTCCGACTAACGGACCGCACGCTAACGCGCGCTTTCCGTCATCCGGGTCTGACGATGCCACCCCCTCTCGAACTCCCCCAAATCCAATTTCTTCCGACTAACGGACCGCACGCTAACGCGCGCTTTCCGTCATCCGCCGCCCCCTGTCGGTTCATCGCAGGGGTGCCTGGCGTGCTGGGCCCTTTCGGTTTTGGTTTTGGTTCTTTTTCCCAAAGAACTCCCCCTGGCGCTTCGGCCCGTCCCGCCAGGGTCCCGGGAGGCTCTTCCAGGACCGCAACGTCCACAAACCATCCTCCAAGACGGCTCAGGATGGCGTCCAAGATGGCCAAGATGGCCTCCAAGACGGCTAAGATGGCCCCAAGATGGCCCAAGATGCAGCCAAGACGGCCTAAAATGGCCTCAAGATGGCCCAAAACGGCCCAAGAGGCTCCCAAGATGCCTCCAAGACGGCCCACGAGGCCTCCAAGAGGTCCTCCAGGAAGGCCTGAAGAGGCCAAAATCATTGCTTTTCCTTAGGTGTTTGAAAGATTTTGGCATTTGCCTCTTCTCGGCATTCCGACGGCTCAAGACGGCCCAAGAGGCCCCCAAGATCGCCCAAGAGGCCCCCAAGAGGGCCCCATGACGGCCCAAGTGGCCTCCAAGACGGCCCCAAGAGGGCCCCAAGACGGCCCAAGAGGCCTCCAACACACCCAAGATGGCCTTTAAGACGCCCAAGATGACCTCCAAGACGGCCCCGAAGCGCCCCAAGGGGGCCCCCAGTCGGCCCGGAAAGGCCCCCAAGACGGCTCCCGACAGCGTCAGACGTGCCAGGAACCCACCAAGATGGCAGAAGTTGGCTCGAAGCTGGCCCAAGACGGCCCAAGAGGCCCCCAAGAGGGCCTCCAGGAAGGCCAGAAGGGGCCAAACACCTTGATTTCCCTAAGGTTTTTGACTGATTTTGTTTTTTCCTTCTTTCCGGCCTTCCGACGGCCCGAGACGGCCCAAGAGCCCCCAAAGATCGCCGAAAGATCGCTCGCCCAAGAGGCCTCCAAGATGGCCCCAAAACGGCCCAAGGGGGCCATAAAACGGTCCCAAGAGGCCCCCAAGACGGCACAGGAGGCCTTGAAGACGCCCAAGATGGCCTCCAAGACGGCCCTGGAGCATTCCAAGAAGGCCCCAAGTCGGCCCAGAAGGGCCCCCCAAACGGCTTCCGACGGCGTCAGACGGACTAGGAGCCCACCAAGACGGCCGAACATGGCCCTAAGATGGCCCAAGACGGCCCAAGAGGCCTCCAAGAGGGCCTCCAGGAGGCCAATCATTGATTTCCCGTGGGTTTTTGAAGGATTATGGCGTTTGCTTTTTTTCTGCCTTCCAACGGCCCGAGACGGCCCAAGTGCCCCCCAGACACGGCCCCAAGAGGCCCCCAAGACGGCCCAAGAGGCCTCCAAGACGCTCAAGATGGCCTCCAAGACGGTCTAAGAGCCCTCCAAGACGTCCTCCAAGAAGGCCCAGACGGCCAAGATGACCTTCAAGATGCCCACGTGTTCCCCGAAAGCTTTCCAAACCGATTCGGGGAACACATGGTCCGATAGCTTGGCAGGTCTTGCCTCAACGTTCGGCCATATAGGCGCTTCCCAAAAGGCAGGGGGCGGCGGTGATTCGCCGTAGGCGTCTTCGATAAAGTAGGTTCGGGGCGGGTCGGGTCGGGTAGAGTAGGCTATGGTAGAGTAGAGCAGAATAGGGTAGATGGTATGATATAGTTGGGTGGAACAATTTACGCACGTATATGTAATAGAGTAGATCAGGAATCTAATATTGTGGTGCAGGATCGAGGATCGCAATTCGATTAGAGTGAGGGTAGAGTAGAATAGAGCAAGACAGATGGCATAATAGAGTCTGGTAAAATAACATAGAGTAAGGGAGAGTGGAGTAAAATTCATCCCGGTCCAATCCAATCTGCTCCATTCCAGTCTGCTTCAGTCCACTCCGGTACATGTCATTTCAGTCTTCAGATGTATTTGGAGCCTGCGCTGGCGGAAACGACATTCGATCAGTTTCCAATGGATGCTGGGTGCTTCTGAGGAAGATAGCTGTATGCGGCGAGAAGAAGATTATGATACACATGGTAGCGCGGATGATGAAGAGGGTGTCGGGGAGGCGGATGAGGTAAGTAAGCGCGGCACTATGATGGGGTAGTTGGGTAAATGGGAGTAAGGCAAAGACGATGCTGCTGATGATCATGATGATGACGGTGATGACCAGAGGCTTGTAGGGGAACGATGCGCAGGAGCGGGCACGATTTGGAAGAAGGCGAGGGCGTAGCGGAGCGTCTACCCCCGACCGCTGTCGGTATCCACCGGACTGGTGATGATGCTGATGGTGGGGCTGCTAATGATGAGGACGGGGAGCAGCAGCAGCACCAACAGTAAAACCAGCGGCTCGGCGCCAACGGGGATGCAATGCAGAGCTGCGTGGGTTCTGCGAGGCTGTTGGCCGCCCTCGGACGCTCCACACATGCCTTCTTAGAAAAGAGAGCGGCTCTCCAGAGAAGGTGGCCGCCCCCCTCTCACAGCACACCGCCCACTTTACCGTGCTCAGTGAGGCTGCAATTGCAACGACCCGAGGCACATGCTTTTCTTCGTCAGGTGCTGCGACAAGGTAGCGTGGTCCAACAGCGCCCCGCACCCGTGGCATCTGCGCGGGGCCCAACGCGCCCCCCTCCTTCTCTTGCCCCCCTTCCTGCACCTCGTCAGCTTCTCCGTTCACTCCCTCGTCCTCCTTCTCCTCCTCCTCCTCCTCCTCCTCCTCCTCCTCCTCCTGAACCCTCCTCGTTTTGTTCCTCATTCTTCTCCTCCTCCTCCATCACTTTTTCCTGATGCATAAGCCCTCCCTGTCGCACCACAAGACGTGCCGGTACGGCGGGCTGGGCGTTTCGCTTGAGACTCCCCCACCATTCATGATCCTGAGGCTTGCCATGTGGAACAGCTTCACGGATGGAGGGCGGGCTGTTTTCAAAGTGCGGCTCTCGTCGTAGCCCGCGCACAATCTTCCCAAACGTTCGCTTCGGGTTCACGGATGGAGGGCGGGCCGTTCCCGGAAGGTGGCTATCGCTTTGGGAGCCGGCGCGTTCGTCTTACAATTGTGCAGCAATTTCACGGATGCAGGGCGGTTCCGTTTCAAATTGTGGTTTCCGCTTTGGCGCCGCGCGCATTCGGCTTAAAAGGCTTGCAACAATTTCAAGAGCTTCTACGTTTGACGTCCCAGAAGCGGTGGGTGTTCTGGTAGAATTTGCGATTGTCAAGACGTAACAATCACTTTGGTTTCCTGGCACGGTTTCGGAATGTCAGCACGCGACAATCACGCTCATTTGCGGCATGGAAACCCAAGAACAATGTTTTAACGCGAATGGAGATTTTCGAACGATTGTCTTCCAACCAGGCGCATCCTGTAGTGACCCATGACGAGAGAGTTTGGAGGGAGGGATTATTGCAACATCGCGGATGCGTCTTGGGTTCCCGCTGGTCCTCCTCCTCCCTCCTCTTCCTTCCTTCTCCTCCTCCTCCTCCTCTCGCGCCCCCTCGCGCCCCCCTCCTCCTCTCCCCCTCCTCCTTTCTCCTCCTTTCTCCTCCTTTCTCATCCTTCTCCTCCTCTTCCTCTCCCCTCCTCCTCCTCCTCCTCCCTCCCTCCTCCTCCTCCTCCTCCTCCTCCTCCTCCTCCCTCCTCCCCCTTCTCCTCCTCCTCCTCCTCCTCCTCCTCCTCCTCCTCCCTCCTCCTCCTCCTCCTCCTCCTCCTCCTCCTCTTCCTCCTCCCCCCCCCTCCAACTCCTCGTCCTCCTCCTCCTCCTCCTCCTCCTCCTCCTCCTCCTCCTCCTCCATGCTCCTCCTGCTCTCGAGGAAACGCATACATGGATTAGCGACGCGTAGACTAGCAACGGGTTACGTTTTCGTGTAGAGGCGGCAGAGACCTCATGTTTCGGAGTACCTTCCCTGATCCATGTTAGTGCGCCCGATGCTCCTCCTGCTTCTCCTCCTCCTCCTCTTGTCCTTGTCCTCCTCCCCCTCGTCTCCCTCCATCCCTCGTCCTCTCCCTCTCCCTTCTCCTCCCCGTCCTCCTCCTCTTCGTCCTCCTCTACCTCCCTCTCCTCCTCCACATTTCCCTTCCTCCGTCCTTGTCCCGCTACTCCTCCGCCTGTTCCTGCTTATCTCCTCCTACCTGACCTCCCCCGTTTCCGTCCTGCTCCTGCTCCTGCTCCTCCTTCTCCTTGGTCTTCCTTCTTCTACTGCTTCCTACCCCCGCCATCCTCTGGCTACCCTCTTTGACTGCTCTCTCTATCTTTTTTTGTTGTCTTTTGTTTTTCTCTCTCTCTCTCTCTGTCTCTTTGTCTCGCTTGGTCTCTCTCCTCCCTCCCTCCTCCGTTCGACATCCCGCAGGAAGAGGCCTTCATACCGCCACTTCACGAGTTTCAAAGAGCATGTGCAAACACACGGGCATCAGCAGCAACTTCGGACGGGCTCTCAGGATGACCAGTACGCAGATTCGGTGCACAGCTTGGGGCTATGTATTACCCAGCGATTGTCAAAACATGCCTAGCATTACTGTAGAAGAACCGGTACAATTGCAGGGGATGTGCTATTGGGATATCTGGAAAGGGGCTGCGCACCCCTCGTACCCCGAGCATTCTCGTTCAGTCGTGGTGTCTCCGCGCGTCGGGAAGAGGTGTCGTATGCTGTTGCGCACTCCTCTCGTACGAGCATTACCAAACACGGCAGGAGATACTCAGTATGGGGTCATAGCAGGTAGAGGGTTGACATGGCAAGCCTAGCTTTAACGAGCTTTCAGCCGATTGCAGCAGGGCAGAAGAAGTGCGACATCTTTCTGATGGCGGACGCGGTCCAAGCGTTTTAAAAAGCCATGCGGCACACGGCCATGGCATCCTTCTGAGCTTGCGATGACTACGAAGGCCGCCAACTTGCCGCCGGCAACCGCGCACAACATAACTGAGAAGCCCAACCGGCCTACGCAAGCACTGGGGAGAGCTGGTGCGTCGAGGCACGTACGCGCGCTCACAGCCGCATCATGCCAAGGTGCATGGCCCTACTACGCTTGGGCTCCTGCGCTGGCCTTCCCTATGCTAGGATCTATCCCTGGGCAACACTTCGAGGATGTCGTACACAATTACGTCATGGCGGAGCGTGTGAATGCAGCAATACGTATGCTACACGAACAACAATGCACAGATACCTACATGTACCGACGCATTGCGCACGCGTCTCGTGGAGCATGGTTCCGACACCACTGTGCAGGCCATCGACATCAACTATTTCGATGATGGCGCCTTTGTGGTGATAGGCAAAACTCAGGATTGTTCGAGCATGCCCCCAACATTATCAGCATCGCGGTTACTGCTTTCACCTCATGAGGGCTCACGCTGAATATGAAACGTAGCCAATCGGAGTGCCCGTTCAAGTTCAGGGGGCAGGGATCGGACAAAGCCAACATCCAACTTTGGAAACAGATGTCAGGTGTCATCCAGGTGAACACGGAAGCCATAGGACAAATACATGTGCATGCTGCTAGGCAAAACCCGCATTTAGGCACCATCCTGGACGTGAAAGCCTTAATGGGGCTGGAGATGGCACGCCGACACGGAGATTGCGCAGCCGCCTGGCACCCACTTAGGAGAAGAATGCACAGAGCCATGAGACAGTCCAAGCAGAGCAATGGAATGAAGATGCATGTCCTGGACTCCCTGATCACACCTGTTCCCAGCTATTCAATGCCGGCATTTGGCACAGCATCGCAGAGGCGCAGGGGAGACTTTTGGCGGTCAGTAGTGTTGCTACATACAGGGCTGCCGCCCTGCTTCCGAAGAGCGATACATGTGGATGATGCATGTGTGCTTGCTACAGTGCGACGTGCAAATATACATGAGCAGTTGCGTGTGCACAAGTTACATGTATGGGGAAGGTTACTGCATGTAGGTTCTGACATGCTTTAAGGTATGGTAGCTATGGCGTATCAGCAGTCCGAAGCGTCCCGGGTGCATGATGTGTGTGTGTGTGTGTTTGTGCGTGTGGTGACTTGATGTGGTCACGACATGTGGCTACCAGACTCAACAGCAGCGATGAAACCACGGGAACATATGGTTCTCAATTCCCACTCTGCATGTCGGACGTCTCTCGACAATGCGCTGGAAGCACAGGCAGCTGCTGCTCGTCTGCTTTCGTGCGCCGCCGAAGCTGAAGACGACTTTTTCACGCAGGTCGGGCAGTGTCGAGTCCCACTTCAAACTGGACATCCCGACCACCCACTACTTAAGGCGGAGTTTCAGAGTCAGTCCCGCCTCGAGTGTCACTGGTGCCACAGTGGGTTTCCTGCAAAACAGCAGGCCCTACAGCAACATGTTGTTAAGCACCACTACGCGATCGTGAAGCATATTGAACTCATAATGGGACCATCCAACACGTGCCGAGAATGTGCCACGGAGCTTTCACGCAGGCGACAGGTCAGGGACTACTTGGCATTCGTCTCGGACAGGCGCTGTCCAGTAATTGAGGTCCCACCCATGCTGGCGAAGCAATGGGCACTGGAAGACACATCAGACATGCTACAGCAGAGGAGAACTGGTCTAGGCAGGTGGAGGTCGCAATACCCGGCTACGCCGTACATGCCATCCGATGGCCTCATCTGGGACTCCAAGATTTCATGTACCACCTCGATGACGAAGCCCAACGAGTGCTCCGACATATAAGCCACCTGAGGACCCAGTACAAGCACAGCTCCCAGGGCCAACCAACATGTAAGAAAAGGTTCTGCATCTGCGAGGGGGAGCGATCCACCGTCGCCGGCCTGAACACTGGCCTGGCGAATCATCCAACCATCTGCAGTTGTGAGCACCGCAGTTGTGAGTACTGTCTGAGGTGGAACTCTCCATGGGGCAACGTCCGCGTGCGGGCTGTGTCGCTAGGGCCTTCGATGGAGCTCCCTATGGGGCCACGAAGCGTGTGAGGGGTGTGTCGAAACGGGGGTGTCGCCCACATGCGGGCTGCGCCACTGGGACCGCAGGTGGAGCTCCCTATGGGGCCACGAAGCGTGTGAGGGGTGTGCCGAAACGCGGGTGTCGCCCACACGCGGGCTGCGCCACTGGGACCGTGGGTGGAGCTCACTATGGGGCCACGAAGCGCATGAAGGGTGTGCCGAAACGGGGGTGTCGCCCACATGCGGGCTGCGCCACTGGGACCGTCGGTGGAGCGTTCTGTGGGGCCACGAAACGTAGGAGGGGTGTGCTGGAACAGAGGTGTTATCCACATGCGGGCTTCGCCGCTGGGGCCTTAGGTGGAGTTCCCCGTGGGGCCGCGAAGCGCGTGCGGGGTGTGCCGAAACGGGGTGTCGCCCACATGCGGGCTGCGCCACTGGGATCGTAGGTGGAGCTCCCTATGGGGCCACGAAGCGTGTAAGGGGTGTACCGAAACGGGGTGGGAGGAAGAGGGAGGGGGCAGCGGGAGGAAGGACGCGGGGCGATGTCTCTTCAAAACGGGGACCCAACACCACAAGATGGTCGGGACAAATCTCTAAGGGGGGGGTCAACAACCAGGTGCCCCCCCCTCTGAAACAAATCCTAATGGGGGGGTCGGAAACCAGGCGCCCTCCTCCCCTTCCCCCCCGACCCCGGGCAGAACCTAGGAGGTCCGCACCCCCCCTCGACGGCGGGACAGGTATTCGAGGGGTCCAGATTCCCCCCCCCCCTTGGACAAATATTCGGGGGGCCAGAGCCTCCTCCCAATCGTGACAGAACACCCTCCCTGGTACTTCAACACGTCGAATCAACAGAACTGCTGCGCCCTGACAATCGTGAGTCGCTCCAGAACACACTTTCTGGTACGTTAACCATGGGAATCCGTGAAGCTCTGGCAATCGTTTAAAACGAGTTTGCGCGGCGCTAACGCGAGAACCACATTTTGAAAACGACCCGCCCTCAATCCGTGAAGCTCTTGCACTGTTTCAAGAGCGAGCGTGCGCGGCGCGAAGGGGAGAGCCACATTTTGAAAACGACCCGCCTTCAATCCGCGAAGCTCTTTGCAATGAACCCGGCGCGACCCCAAGTAGGGGAAAGCCTGTTGCATGGGCGCATCGCTTGGCATTGCTTGGCGTTGCTTTGCGCTGCTTGACAGCAGTTGGGGCAACCGGGGGCGGTGAACCCGAAGAGCCAGGGGAACCCCCGGGGCGGTGAACCCGATGAACCTGGGGAACCCGACGGACCCAGGGAACCCTGGGAACCTCCGAGGAACGGGCAACGTAACACTGGGAGGCATTGGGGGAGGAACCGGGGGAACCTGGAGAACCTCCGGGAAACGGGCAACGTAACAATAGGAGGCACCGGGGGCCGGGGACCCGAGGAACCCGAAGAACACGAATCCGAGGGCCCGCCCCCCCAAGAGACCAGAAATGATACTGTGCCCGCAGGTCCGCCGTCGCTCGTCTGGCACCCACCAACCTCCCTCTTCCCTCAGCCCCCTCCCCCCCGCTCTCCTTCCACCTCTCTCCTCCCTCCTCTTGTATTTGTGGTTGCTTCGGCCATTGGGCCGAACCCCCCTTGTCCCGAACTTTCGTTGAAAGTGGGCCCTGGCTCGCCGGCGAAGGTGGCCAAATTCCAGTCAGTTGTTCGAGCTTGCGTCCAGCCGCGACTCGCGAAGACGACCCGAGATGGGGAATCTGAGAAGAAGACGTGTGCAGTCGCCCCTCGCGACGACGAGCGACAAGAGGCGGCGCGCGCGCGCGCCCCGCCCCACCGGATCGGCGCCACCGCTCGGGCAGAGGTGCTGGGTCGCTCCCACGCCCCGCGCAAGCAGAGAGGCAGCAGGAGGGGGCGAGGAGTGGCGGAGAGGGGAAGGTTTCTGGCCGTGGCCCGCGACCCCCCCCCGAGCCTATAGACGGGCTTGCCGTCGAGGGGCAGGCCGGCGCACGAGTGGTGAGGCACACGCCCCGCCCAAGAGCCCCCAGGCAGGCTCTGAAGGGAGCAGTCGCCATCTTGTCAGGCCTCGGCGGCCTCATCTTCGGTGCCGCCTGTGCGCGCAGAGCTGCGCCTACCCCCCCCGTGCTTGCGGCGTCCCGCGCTGGCGTTGCCGCCGCGTGGGCTCGCGCCCCCCCCCCCTCGCGCCGCGGCTTGGGGCGTCTGCCTTCTGGGGGGCCAATGCTTCGCAGAACTTGCGAGGCGCTCGACGTGTCGGTCGGGCCTGCCGCCTCCTCCCATCGACTGCTCTGGGTGCTGCCGCGGGCAGTCGTCTGAGTCGTGCGGGCTTCTCTGGATGCAGTCGCTACGGGGCCCTTTGCCTGCGGACGTGGCTGAGCGGCTTCTGTCCGCTGGCACAAAATTCCTGCGTGACGTTTGTGTTGGCACTGCCTCTCAAGGGGTTTGGTGCGTTGGTCGTGGGGCCGCCCGATGCTGTCGCTTGGGTCGCCTCTTTCTACCCCGTGGTATGCCCCCATATCATGCCGGAGGTCACCGTGGTGTTCAATCTGCGTCCTGAACGGGGATTGAAGGATGGGCGACCCAGGTGAAGCTCTCACCCCCAAGAGCGTGTGGTCACAATCCTCACTAAACTTGCTGGTCTGATTGTCCTTCTTCTTCGCGGCATTGAAGTGGGCGAAGTCAAAGAGACAACCGTCTGCTTCTAACAGCCCGTGCCAATCCAATACTCTCAGAAAAGGACCTGTCGTCCTTTGACAGTCCACGCGTTGGTCTGAGCCTCTTCCTCGCGTGCGTTGAGTCTCCTCCTGGAGACATCATGCCTGAAGATGTCGCTGCAGGCAGTGGCTATCTTCTAACCGAGTGTCTCCAAATTCGCTTCTGTCCGCGAGGGGCTCGCGCGTTGCTGCGGCATCCTCAATCGCGCGGGGCCAAGTGAAGCATGCATCTGGTCTGCCTGAAGCAAAGCTCCCACGTTCGGAAGAGCGATGCGGCGGGCAAGCCCCGGTATTCAACCTTTGCGGCTGATGTGTTCTTCCTCGTGTCTAGCAGCATTCGAGCTGCATCTCCTGCGGAGCTCTGCCGCTCAACGCGGCGTGATCCGCCGCTCGCGCCGCGAGGCTCACCCCCGAAAAGTGGGGGTGGCGCGCGTTGGCGTCGACCGTCCTGGATCGGTGATCGGGCCCGCTGGGCCGTGACAGGTACGGTGCGCTCTGGCTGGCCAGGGTTCTCGCTCTTGGGTGTGGCGCAATCGTCATGGCCCTGTTGACTTTGGCTCATGCACCTGCTGCCTTCAGCACGTTGCGCGGCGGATTGCGCCATCGCCATGCGCCAATTTGCCGCGCACGTAGCGGTGGGCTTCCCATCCGGAGCCTCGCGCGCTGGGGGCGGGAGAACGCTTTGCGCTGGTGCCGTCGGAGACCTGGTCCCAGCTACTGTTCGCTTCGCAAGTTCCTGCGGCGGTGGCGATATGGGCACAGGCCGTGGCAGTTTCACTGATGGGCTGGCGCGCCTCGTGACTGGTGGCGACGGCCCAACAGCAATCGAAACCAGAAGGCCTCTCCGACTCATTCCGATGATCGTCCACTTTCTTTTTGGTCGTATCGATCAACTTATCCAGCCTGGCAAATTCAGCACCCGCCTCATTTCTAGTTTGTAGTCGTGTCCAAACTCGTAACGTTCACTGTGTTGTTATTCTGGAGCTGGGTATTGTAGTCGGCAGCTATGCATTCACATGCCTCGCATCTTTCGTACGTGTGTCCGACCCGTTTCTAAGGGTGCACTGGCGCAATTTCGTGCGTAGATCACGTCGTTATTCTTAGAGGCTGAACCACTCGTGTGATTTAGCAGCTCTCGGAGGGAAGCGTGCTTCATCTTTGCAATTTATGGTGATTGCGATTTTTGTCATCAGAGTTTTGACCTCTTCCAGCTCTCCGTACTTAGCGAGCTGTAGCGCTCGCAGGGCTCCGGTTTTTGTCTGAAGTTCATACAGCATGTCATCGCGCTGCTTACTGATAAAATTCTTGCTCTGTTGCGCGGCTTCGACCTTGCTGAGACGTTGGCCGTGCCGTAAGCTGTTCATGGAGGTAAGCATGGCTACTCTGTCTCTGTTGCTGCTCCTGGTCATGGTCCCTGGCACCCTGCGCCACAATGTCTTCAACGGCAGCGCTAGCTTCAATGTCGACAAATTGGCGGACTGTTTGTGGTTGACTGGCCAACTGGGGAATGATTCCAGCTTCTTCTGCAACGGCCCGCGCTTGCTGGTAACATTGCTGATTGTTCGCTCTCGCGCGTTCTACGTACGTACCGCGAAGGCCTTGGAGAGTATCTCTCCCTTGATCTTGAAGAACTCTTTGTTTTCGTCTGATTTGCTCCTGCAATGTCGTTTGTGTATCCAGCAAATCATTCGGCAACACAGGCACGTCGATTCGACGCTCATTTAGTTGATGCGGGTCGGCTCGACGCTCATTGGAACGGCGTGCATGGTATGCGCCGGCCCGACGTTCACTGGTATGGACTGCGTCGGCCCGACGCTGATCGGTGTGGACCATGGCGACTCGACGCTCATCGGTACGCAGTCGAAAATGCGGTCGCGAAGGATGCTCTGGTTGGCTGTCACGGCAGCTCTGTTGGGCGCTCTGGCTTACATTCTGGCTGACACGGCCGCCCCATTCTGTTCTGGACGACGACCGCGGGGACAAAGCGCACGATATCGAGAGGGCCGGGCGTTTGGGCCGCCCGCTGCCGTGCTTTTTGATGCTTTGTTTCTTCCATGCTGAAGGCGGCAAGTGTTAAGGCCCAGTAAATCGACCGGCGTGCTGACCCCCCCCCCTTCGCGAAAGGAGGTGCGTCGCGCATTCGTCGCCCGTGCGCCGCCCGTGCGTCGGCCGCCGAAAAGGCCAGCCGCCCTCTCGAACGTGCACGTCGCCCTCGCAAGGGGGATATTTGGCGAGTGCGTCGCCAGCGGGAAGGCTTGCCGCCGGCAAGCCTTCCCGCAGCGCGGGGGCTCTCCGCTGCGCCGTGCGCGTCGCCGAATTGCTCAGGCGCGTCGCCCGCAGCGCCCGGTGGCCCCAGCGCCTCGGTACGAGACCTATGTTGCTTCACATCACCAATTTGGCCCCTGCTGACTTTTTCCGAAATTATATATTGGGATGAAGCGCTGCAGCTGGATATATCGAGCACAAGTGATCACAACACAAACGCTCCTGCGAGCCCCCGCCAAACTGGCAAGAAATGGTAAGCTCAGATCCGCATGGCTACATTGCAACCGAACCGCTTGACCGCATCTCGACCGAACTGGCGGAATTCGACCACGCGTCCGACAAAATGCGTTCGACGAGGGATGCGCTGCACAGTGCCCCCGCCACGGGCAGCGCTACGAGGGAAAGCGGGCCCTTCGAGGTGTCACTTTCAGCGCCCACACCTCCCAGGGCCCACTTAAAGAGCACCAGAAAAGGCTCCAAGAAGGCCCCGAAAAGGCCCCAGGGCGGCACCAAGAGGGCTCCCAGAGGGACCCAAGAGAGGCCCCAAGAGGGGCCCAAGAGGGCCCTCCGCGGTGTCACTTTCAACGCCCGTGAAAATGACACCTCCCAGGGCCCACTTAGGGCCTCAGAAAAGCTCTAAGAAGGCCCCGAAAGGGCCACAGAGAGCCGCCCTGGGTTCAACTCCGCGTGGCGGAGTTGGAAGCGATAACTTCAATACCCTACTGGAGGCCTCTTAGGGGCCCTAAGACGGCACTGAAGAACCCCATCGGGGCTTTTTCAAAGGCAGAGGAGGGCGCAAAAAGGGGCCTCAGTGAGCCCCTGGTCTAACTCCACCTGGCGGAATTGGAAGCGATATCGCCCGGCGCCTTCATGGAGCCGCTCGGAGCTTCCAAGACGGCTCCAGAAGGCCCCAGGAGGGCCCCAAGAGGATCGAACGACGATTCCTGGAAGTGCACCAGTGAGACCCTTGTTGACCTCCGCCTGGCGGAGTTGGAAGCGACAATTTCCAGTGCCCTCTTGGGGCCTCTGGGGGGCCCCTCAGAAAGCTTTGGGGAGCACAGTGAAGGCTTTCGCAGGGCCGCGTGAGAGCCGTACCAGGGCCGCATGTGTGCGCGGATGGGGGCGACGAGTGCTGACGCTGACGAATGTGAGAATGATGAGGGCGATCAAGGCTGGCCCGAAACAAATCCTAGCGTCATTGCAGGCCGCCGATTATCGGCCACGCCGCCAGGACGACGCCAAGCAACAAAACGACACCAACCAACAAAACGACACCAACCAACAAACCAACAAATCGACACCGACCAACAAAAGGACACAAAGCAACAAAACGACACCAAGCAACAAAACGACACCAACCAACGAAACGACACCAACCAACAAAACGCACGAAACAACAAAACGGCACTGACCAACCAAACGACAAATCACTTCACGACACCAATGAACAACGCGAAATCCACCGACCGCCAACCAAACATAAAATCAACCGACACAACGAACCCAACCCATAGAGCCAGACCAACCACTGGATTCGTGAGTCGGGGTAGTCATGGAAGTGAGCCGCTGCAGCCCGCGGAAGCCATTAATAGTGACCAGAGCACCGCAATGCAGCAGCGTCCCTGGGCGGCGGCGGGAGTCTCGGATCTCCCGCGGGACTGGAGCGTAGCGAGTTCGTCCTGGGTCCGGTTTAGTGAAGTGAAGAATTTCGGGGTGCTTGCATGGCAAAAACCTTCACTTCACTAATCTGGGGCCCCTGGAGCCCCAGGGCGTTTCAGGTCCCCTCGCTGTCTGGGTAGTCCAGGGGGCGCAGTGGCGGCTTACCAGAGGCCCTGTTCCCTAGCCTCACTTGCTTTCACCCGTGGTGCTCGACGGCCGTCTCGGAGCTGTCTTGTGGCGGTCTGGGGCAATCCCGAAGCCTCTTGGAGCCATCCCAAGGCCCCAAGGCGCCACCAATGGGGGCCCCAAGAAAGCTCCCAGAGGGCCCCGAAAGGCCTACAACAGATTGCACGTTCGCGCGAATTCTTTGTACCACTTTGGGGGGTCCCTCTTGGGGCCCTCGGGGAACGTTCTTGGGGCCCTCCGTGGGCCCACTGGGGCCCCGGGAAGGCCCCAAGAACGCTCCCAGAGGGCCCCAAGAATGCTCCAAGAGGGCCCCAAGAGGACCCCCACAAGTGACAAAAACTATTTGCATGAAGGTGCAACTTATTCGGCACCTCTTGGGGCGCTCTTGGAGCCGTGCTGGGCGCCACTCGTGGACGACATGGGCTGGGCGACGGCATGTGGACCCTGTCGCTTGGGCCATCGGGGGTGCTCCCCAATGGGGCCACGAAACGTGTGAGCGTATGGCGGAATGGGCTGGGCGGCGGCCTGTGGGCCCTGCCTGTGGGGCCGTCGGTGCAGCTCCCTGTGGGGCCACGAAACGTGTGAAACGTATGCCGAAATATGCTGGGCGGCGGCCTGGGAAACCTGCCGCTGGGACCTTTGTTTGGTGGAGCTGCCTATGGGGGCACGAAATGTTTGAGGGTGTGTCAATGTGGCCTGGGCGACGGCATGTGGACCTTGCCGCCGGGACCTCCGATGAGCTCCTCATGGGGGCACGAAGCGTCTGAGGGGCGTGCCGACATGGGCTGGGCGGCGCACGAAGGACCCTGCCGATGGGGCCTTCGGTGGAGCACCTCACAAGGCCACAAGGCTTGCGGGGGATGTGGCGAAGCAGAGACGCGGGGGAACAAGGTGGGTGTTTTGATGATGTTGATGAGGATGGTGGTGGTATTTATGATGGGGACGACGAGAATGCTGATGATGCTGATGATGATGGTGATGGCGACGATGACGATGGACGATGACGACGGGGACACGCGGAGAGCAGGGGCAGATACGCGAAGAGGGAGGACGAGGGAGGAGGCCGGAAGGAATGACGCGGGGCGGTGTCTCTTCAAAACGAAGAACCAACACTGCAATATGGTAGGACATTTTTGGACGACCCCCCCCCGTGGCGCGGTCAATGTCCGCGACAGCATCGCTGGCACTACGAACGAAATGTTCGAACTCTTCCTGCGACGTTACCCGCGGGGTGGATCTGCCAGGGATGGGGGTCGAAACCACCCCAGCGCAAAGCAAATGTACAATCCTGAGAAACCCCAACCCACATCAACCGATCCGCAACAAGCACGCAAGCCTTTGACGACCCCAACGCACGTGACATCGCATAACGCGACGCGCCATCGAAAACGTTCGACGCGCGGCCTCGGAATGACATCGGGCTTCATGGAACGTCGAATGGAAAACATGAAAAACCGCCCTGTGGGCTCCGAGACCCAACATTAGTGATGTGAAGGATTTCGGGTCTCGGACTCGGCCCCGCAGTGCGGGGCACTGGCAGGCGTGGGTGTATCGACATTCTCTCTCTCTCTCTCTCTATATATATATATAGATATATACAAGACTACATTGGCGCTTCGCGCCATGCACCTTGGTCCTTGAAATGTGGTGTGCAGGCGGAATAGCAGGAAGGTCAAGCCGACAATTTCGCGATAACTCCTTGTTGCCTTTTCCGGCATCGCCGCTATAATGTTATTCGTTATCCTTTCTCCATGCTTCTTTTTCCGCATGTTCGCCATACCCTGCGCATTTTCCCTATCCTCAGCTTTTTTTGCGGAGGCTCCTCCTGGGAGAGCCTCTGGGGGCTTAAAAAAATGGTTGGAGGCTTTCTTAAGGCCTTCTGGAGGCCTCCTGGGCGTATTCTGGGGGCCTCTGGGGGCTTCCTCGGGCCACCCTGCCTCCAACCACGGTCTCCCTGAACGACCGGGTTACGATTTGAAATGCTTCGGAGGGTGTTCTGGGGCCATCTTGGGCCGCCATGGGGCTCTCTGAGGGCCATCTTCTTGGACCCGTGTTTTGCCGTTTTGGGGCTCTCTTGGACTGCCTGGAAGCCCTTTCGGATGTTTGTGGGGCGATTTTGGAGCCTCCCAGGCGGCTTCGGACGCCCCGAAGACCGCCGTCTTGGAGCGTCGGGAAGCCGAAAAGAGGAGAACCCCCAAATTCACCAGAAACTCATGATTTTTGCCTCTTGAGAGTGCTCTTGGAGGCCTCTTTGGGGCCGTCCTGGAGGCCTCTTGGGCCATCTTGAGGTCACGTCGGTCACTCTTGGAGCGCTCTTGCGCTGTCATGGGGGTCTCTGAGACGTCTCCGATGACCCCCCTGATCGCCCTAGGTGTGTTGGGAAGGCTGGGCAAAACGCCCTGCGAGGCCAGGGGGGCCGCTTCGATGTCCGTCCAGAGGGTCCCAAAGCCCCAGATCCCGGGAGTCCGGTTTTTTTTTGGGGGGGGGATGGGTTTTCCCCCCGCCCGGGCCCGCTCGCGTGTCAAAGTGTGGCTGTCAGCGGCCCCTTCAGCCTCGCATGATGTATCGGCCTCGAGGTTCGCCACTAGCGATCCTGAGGCGTCCATGGTGACAGCCTGTATGTGCGCAGGCGAAAAGGGGAAACTAACAAGTAACCGTTTGCATTCGCTTCTCGCGACGACGAACGACAGGGCGGCGCGCGCGTCCACCCTACCTTACCGGCGCCACCGCTCGGGATGAGATGCTGGATCGCCCCCGCGCCCTGCGCGAGCAGAAGCAGCAACAGGAGGAGGGGATGAGGAAGGGCGGAAAAAGGAAAGATACAGACGGACCCGCGACCCCATGGAACCAGACGGAGTTACCGTCAAAAGCAAAGCAGGCGTCAAGCACGAATGGCAAAACGCACCTCCCTCCTCCCTCCTTCGTCCCCCCCTCCTCCTCCTCCTCCGCCTCCTCCTGCTCCTCCTCCTCCTTCTTTCCCTTTTCGCCTCCTCATCCGCCTCGCCCCCATCCTTCCTCCTCCTCCTCCTCCTCCTCCTCCTCCTCCTCCTCCTCCTCCTCCTCCTACTCCTCGACGTCTTCGTCGTCGTCGTCGTCCTCCTCCTCCTCATCTTCCCCCTGTGTTTTTCGCTTCCGCTTCTGCTGCGACACTGCTGGCGGACATGCGCACTTCGAGATAACTCTCGGAGCAAGTGGCGCCGGTCACCCTGCCGTGCATCACCCTCGTCTTGGCCGCGGTGGGCATGCAACCCAGACCAAGGAGGTCGATGTCAATTGCCGCAGGATCTTCGATCCGCTCGAGTGCAGCGCGCCACCGCGGGAAGAACCGAAGCGGTTACCATGCGTCCCAGAGGCTGCTGCAACCAGGGAGCGTGGAGTGGACACGATACTATGTTCAAGGAGCGGAATGTTTCCGACCCGATGCGGTCGTAGGTCCCGGCCGCGATCGGGGAGGACAGCGTTGCCGTAGCGCGCACATTTGTCAGATACCGCCGCTGCTGCTGCTGCTCCTCTCCTCTCCTCCCTCCTCCGCTGCTCTCCGCCGCTCCTCCTCCTCCTCCTCCTCCTCCTCCTCCTCCTCCTCCTCTGCTCCTCCCCCTCTCCCTCCACAGTTGCTCAATCTGAGTCTCCTCTCTCCCCGGAAGACGAGCTGAGAATAGCGCGCCTCCCTCCGTGCCCTCCCATCCGAATGCTTCCTCGTCGCTGCCGCACCCTTCCGCTCCCCTCCTCCGCCTTCCCCTGGTCTTCCTGCTCCCCCCCCTCCTTCAGCTCCTGCTTCATCCTTCTCCTCTTCCTCCTGCTCATCCTCCCGCTCATCCTCCTGCCCATCCGCCACCACCTCCTCCGCCTCCGCCTCCCTCCGCCTCCGCCGCCGCCGCCGCCGCCTCCTCCTCCTCCTCCTCCTCCTCCTCCTCCTCCTCCAGTGTACATGCTGCACGTAGCACGACGGGGTCCTTTTGCCTGTCCCAGGTCCTCTACGACACCTGTTGGCGGACATAAAGAAACAGCGCACCGAGAAAACATGTGAGGGAGGGGTAGGGTGTCAGGTGCGGCGCGAGCGTATTCGGCTTGGCCGCCTCTCCTCTCCACTCCTCTCCCCTTCCTGCTTCTTTTCCTCCTCCTCCTCCTTATCTGTGGCAGCTCCTGGACCCCCCTGCAACCTGACGTATAACAAAACCTCATGCCTCCTCCTCCTCCTCCTCCACCTCCTCCTCCTCCTCCTCCCTCCTTCCCTCCTCCAGGAACGCCCGGCACCCTCGGCGCCTGCACAGCAGTGGGGGCACGTGCCAGGAGATGTTCAGGAAACTGTTCATCCACGCCTGCCGCTCCTGCCGACGGGCGGGAGACACGGCAGCTCCTCCCCTCCCGCCGTCCCTCCCTCCTCCCCCTTCCTCTCCTCCTCCTCCCTCCTCCCTCCTCCCTCCTCCCTCCTCCCTCCCCTCCCCCTCCTCCCTCCTCCTCCTCCCCCTCCTCTCCTCTCCTCCTCTCCTTCTCCTCCTCCTCCTCCTCTTCTCCTCCTCCTCCTTTCTCTTCTCCTCCTCCTCCCCTCCTCCTCCTCTCTCTCCTCCTCCTCCCCTCCTCCTCCCCTCCTCCTCCTCCTCCTCCTCCTCCTCCTCCTCCTCCTTCTCATCCCTCTTGTTTTCTCCCATTGTTTCCAAATTCCTTTCTTCGAGTGCGCACCACAAGCCTTCCGTGCCGCGCCTAGCCAACCCTTCCCCCAAGGCTCTCTCCGACTGGGTCATGACTGACCAGCGGGGCTCCTCCCCCCTACCCCTCTTCCTCTGCCTCATCCTCCTCCACGGAGGAGGGAGCGATCGCGCTTCTGGCGACCAGCCACATCAAGGCAGTCTTCCTGAGTTCTCTCCCTCCCTCCCCCACTCTCCCCCCGCCTCTCGCACATTCCCGTCTCGGACCCCCCCCCACTCCCCCCTGAAATCCCAGGCATCACCACCAGCTGGCTCCCGGAATGAGGAGCATCCGGCAAAGAGTGCCAAGACAAAAACGGCCGTCCTTGGCGAACTCGCAGTCCAGCAGGCGTGCCACCAATGTATCCTTCAGGCCAGACACTGACAGCCCCGCCTTCCTCAGCCGGTCCTTCAGTTGGTCCACAGTGAGAGTCTGCAGGTCCTCCAGAAAGACACAAGGCTGTACAGTCGGACCTAAGCCCGAATAACATCCTTCGAGAACATGAGACCCTCCGTCGGCCAGAACAAACAGAACATCCAAGGGTACTCTCCTCTCCCCAGGGTGCACAAGAGCATTCAACAAACACGAAAAACACTTGGGTACCCTCCCAGAACCGACCTCGATCTTGTATCTCGGTCCGACTGTACAAGCGATGCCCATTTTGCCCCAACCATCCTGTGGTGTTGGGTCCTCGTTTTGCATCCAAAGCGCCCCACTCCCTCCTCCTCTCCTTCTCCTCTCTCCCCTTCCTCCCTCCTCCCATTCCTGCTTCTGCCCTCCGCATGTCCCTATCGCCAGCGTCACCTTCATCATTAACACCACCACCACTATCACCATCACCATCATCACCATAATTACCACCATCATCACCATCATCATCACCACCATCATTACTATCACCAACATCATCAACACCATCATCACCATCATCAGCACCACCGTCAGCATCATCATCATCATCATCATCATCACCATTATCCCCATCCTCATCCTCGTCTTCATCGTCATCATACTCATCATCATCATCATCATCATCATCATCATCACCATCATCGCCATCATCATCATCACCATCATCAATAGCATCATCCTCATCAGCATCAGTATGAGCACTAACATCACTACTACCCTCATGGCCACTACCACCAGCATCACCATTACCATCATCATCGTCATCATCATCATCATCACCATGTCCACCACCATCATCATTTTCTTCCTCATACTCCTCCTCCCCCTCCTCCTCCTCACCATAATCATTAGCACCATCATCACCATCATCATCACCATCATCATCACCACCATCACCATCACCACCACCATCACCATCACCATCACCACCATCGTCGTCATCATCATCATCATCATCATTACCATCAACACCATCAGCATCATCATTATGATCATCGTCTCACCATCATTATCATCTCCATCACCACCACCACTATCATCATCATCATCACCATCGTCATCATCATCACCACCGCCACCATCACTATCGCTACCACCGTTACCATCAAAATCATCATCATCGTCATCATCATCATCGGCATAATCACTATCATCAGTGGCATGCCGCCACACGCCACACCCTTCACACGTTTCGTGGCACCATTGGAGCTCCACACAAGGCCTACATGGTAGGATCCATATGCATGAACAAGCTCATTCTGGAACACACCTCGCACAATCTGCATCTGCATATGAGCTCCGCCGAAAAAGCAAGTGGTAAGGTTCGTATGTTTGACCACGCCCATCATGACCCACCCTCACACAAATCGTGCCTCGATAGTCCACGAAGCCCAGGAACGTCCGGCGCCGCTATCGGAGCCTATTGCCGATCTATCGGCGATGTATCGCCGATTTCAGCTCGATGTTTCCGAAGGCCACAACGAGAAATCCCGCATGCCGCCCCCCTTCACTTTGACACACCCCTCACACATCTCGTGGCCTCATGGGGGCTCCACCGAGGGCCCCAGTGGGAAATCCTGCATGCGTCCCCACGCCGATTTCGGCACACCGAAGGCCACGGGCGGGAAATCCCGCATTCGCCCCCTTGGCATACCCCTCACATTTTTCGCAGCTCCATAGGGAGCTCCACCGAAGGCCCCAATGGGAAATCCTGCATGCCGCCCCCCTCCACTTTGGCACTCCTTCCACGCTTCGTGGCCCCATAGGGAGCTCCACCGAAGGCCTCCATGGAAAATCTGGCATGCCGCCCCCCTCTACTTTGGCACACCCCTCGCGCGCTTCGTGGCCACATAGGCCTCCACCGCAGATCCCAGTGGGACAGGGTGTAGGCGCTCACTCCCTCACGTGGCCCCACAGGGAGCTTCAACCAGGGCCTCAGTGGGACATCCCGCATGCCGCTCCCGCTCCACTTTGGCACACGCCTCAGACGTTTCGCGGGCTCATAGGAAGCTCCACTGAAGGCCCCAATGGGAAATCCCGCATACCGCATCCCCTCCACTTTGGTACACCCATCATGCGCTTCGTGGCCCCATAGGGAGCTTCACCGAAGGCCCCAGTGGCAGTGCCCGCATGCGTCCCCGCGCCCATTGCGGCACACTCCTCACATGCTGCGGGGGCCCATAGGGAGCTCTATCGAAAGCGGCACCCGCAACGCGGCACTGACAACTGCATATGGGTGGGTTTTTCGCAAGGATAAGTTTTTCTCGTCGCGGGTGCGTCCTTATGTGATGGCCCCATGGTAGGCCCCAGGACAAGCTTGGATGATCTCCCCTCCCCCTCCCCCTTCTGGCCCGAAGAAGCTGCCCATCCTTCTCCCCCTCCTGCTCCCAGGAGAACAACATGAGCACAGACTTTCGGATGCCCGCGCGGATTTCTTGCATTGGCGCTGAGCCCCCCTTCCTGGCGCGCGGAGCGCGCCAGGGGCGGCGCCAGAGGCTCCGCCACAGGGGTCCACCGCCGACCAAGAAATCTGCGCAGACATCAGCGACATTTCTTCTTCGAGCTTCCCCTCTCTTCAGGACTCCTCCTCTGAATGGGCTCTGGGACACACAAATAAATACACACAAATAAAAAGATTCCCCATATTTTCCCATATTTTCTGGGTTTCTGTCTTCCCCCCCACTTCCCATATTTTCCAATATTTTCCTGGGAATCGACGATTAATTGTGTCTGTGTGTTTCTTTTACTCCTGATCTTCAGGACTCCTCCTCGGCGCTGCCGCTCAGGCCGCCGACGTCTCCCCCGAACAGCTCCCTCAGGCCGCCGCCGGCTTCGAGCAGCTGGTTGGCGAGGCACACCTTGGGGGTCCCTACTCCAGATTTCGTAATAAAGGGAGGGGGGTCTCATTTCGGGGCGGGGTCTCTTCCAGGCGGAGGGCCTGGGGGGGTCTGGGGACGATGTTTTGGAAGGTTCTCCCACGGGGGGGGTCTGAAATGGCTTGTCTTGGAGGGTCCAGACCCCCTCCCTTTTAATACGAAATCTGGAGTAACAAGCTGCCGTGACAGACCTTGCGGCGACTGCGACATCGCCAGGGACCTCACCGCACGGTCTGTCACTGCACGGTCTTGGCACTTTGGAAGGGCCAATCGCCCGAGACTTCCGCGGAGAACAGTCCATGTCCCTAGACCGTGCGGTCACCCCGAACCCCCACTGTCGGGGGCGCGCAAACATGGACTAGCGATCCAAGGATTTGGCGAGCGGTCGCCAAATCCATGGATCGGGGGAGGTGCCCTCCCCAACATGCGGCCGGTGCCGCCTCGTTCGGCGGCGGGAATCCGCGATTTCCCATGGACACGGGACCCGTCGCGAATCCACGCCCCCTTGATCCATGCCTGCGACCGCCTGACACTGACTCACCACGCGGTGTGGTCACCGCATCGTTGTGGGACTTCGGGAGCACCCGTGGCGGCCACCCGCACCACGTGGCCAGAGCAAGGGGGGGGGTGGGCGGACCGCACCGCACCGCCGAGACACCGCTCCGGACTTCGCCGCAGACGCATCGGCGATGCGACGCGATGCTCTGCCCCCATGCGGGCGTTGGCAGAACTGGGTTTGGTGGAACCTGGTTTCGTGATGTGTGCTGGGAGACGCCCTCCTCGCCCCGTTCCACTGACCGGAACCGCCGTCACCCGAAAAACACACCAGCTACGGCAGACCCGGTTTAGCGATTCTGGCCAATGTAAGGGCTCCGGGGCCCGGGTCCCCTTACCTGGGGTCCTAGCTATACCCGACCCATGTGGCCGACTCTGGAAACTATGAATCTAAAGACAATGACGTCTTCCTTGTACTTCCGCCGCCTCCTGCTGGCTTCCGCTCACGGACCCGCCGCCGTTTCGTTTCCGCCAGCGTCAGCCAACCTTTCGTCGAAGACGAGAGCTGCCTCTATGCCTCCTGGCACGCTGAGGCGTGGAAGAATGCCGAATGCTGTCTGGCAGGGTTGATGCAGTCTTCAAAGGGACCCCCCCTCGTTCGCCGCACCCCGTTGCGTGCATCCCCCCCCCCCCCCTTCCCGACGCCACAATCCTCCTCAGCGTGCGACGGCCTCGAGCCCCTGAGGCCCAGCTGCCTCCAGCCCAGCGTGCTCCGCTGGCACGGCGGCGGCGGTGCTGGAGGCAGCTGGACGAGCCGAGAGCGAGGCTCCTCCTGGAGCGCGCCGTGCGCCCCGGCCCCGTTTGGGCTACCCGGGAGCCCCAGCGCCCGTGCGGGGAGGGGCGGGGCGAGGAGGGATGCCCTCACGCCTTGTGCGCCCCAGCGCCCGTGTCGGGAGGGGCGGGGCGTGGAGAGGCCCTCACGCCCTGGGCGTTGCGAGCACGGCCGGGCCGGCGTCTTCGCACGGCGCGGGGGCTCTCCAACAAGGGGCCTGCGCGGCGCGGTCGGGCCCGTGAGAGGCCGAGACTCGGAGAGGCCATCGAAACCTCTGGCCGAGGCCTCTCTCGAGGCCCACAGCGGATCCGCGCGGTCATCGAGGGATGTGCAAACATATCCTCAGGCTTGCTCTCAGCTCACCAGGTGCACCTCCAAGGAGGGTCAGGGAACGGGTGCGCCGTTCCGAAGTCCACTCGCGCCGACCACTGCGCGAGAGACTCTGTGAAACCAAGCCTCGCGGTCCACGGCCACCTCTGTCCAGCCGCGACGCCACTTCGCCTTGGAGAAGCGTCACCAATCATCTTGCAACTTCATGCGGTTGTCGCAAGAGAAGCGCGCGAAAATGCTCTGGCTGGAACTCCTTGCAGAAAATACAACGCCAACGAACGCGTACCCATCTTCATAATGTCCTGCCAATGGCTATTTGCTCGTTGCGCGCGCCGCCTTCCAGCATCGCGCGCCCACTGTCTTCGCCTTGTCTGGAGGCCTCCCAGATGGGGTCCGAGTAGATGGGATCGGATGATCGCGACGAATCGCCGATGCATCGGCGACGTCGGCGATGCATCGGCGCCGTCGGCGTGGAGAACATCGGGCTCAGCATCGAGCCGCCACGGCGATGCGTCGGCGATACGGCGCAGTCCTCCGACCCCATCTGCTCGGACCCCACCTGGGAGACCCAGGTTTCTCACGCACTCTCCGCGTGACCCGCTGAAGAATCTGTTCATGCTGCTGCTCGCTGGGCGCTGACGTCGCAGAGGTTCGGGGCAGAATTTTCCTCTGGGCGGCCTTCAGAATACGAACCTTCCGCCGCTCGCGGTGCTCAAAGACTTTTGAGGCGCAGCTCCGCGAACCGACTGCCAGGCCACAAGACTGGCTCTGGCGAACTGCAGGAGGGGCTCGACCACAAGAAGCCTTCCACAAGAAACCCAACCCTGAGGCCCCAGGACGTCCATTGATTTTTGGTGTGGGAACGTCACGTTTTCCATCGCAAACCATCGAAGCCCAAGAAACCCAGTGCACCCTGGAGGCAAGCAGGGTGTTTCTCTGCAGGGGCCCCACTGTGCTCCAAGTGCGGTCGGTAACGTTTGTTCCGCGCGTCGCGGCGGCGGCTCCGGCAACACGCTATGCCTGGAAAGCGGATAGCGTGTCGCTCCGCTCCGCGGGGCGGGAGGCTGGGAACAACTCTGGACGTTGACGCTGGGCGGCCGGGAAGTGGTTGGTGTAATGAACCGAACCGTGGTGGGCCAGAACTGGCGGAGCGACACGCTAAGCCAACATTCCTGACCGTACGCTTTTGTTTCCCACTCTCTGTTTCATCGCCCGGAACCTCCACCAACCTGCCGCTGCACTATGCTCGATTTCTAGATTTGTCTCGTTTTGCAGTGGGGGCATCCTGCCGGGAAACCTCCCAATGTTCGCCTCCCCCCTCTACAGTCATCGGCCTGACCTATGGAACGATAAATAAGGAACGGGGCCTTTTTTTATTCCAAGGAATAACGCATAAGGAACGAGCATTAACAAATAACGCATAAGGAATTGTAAATCAACGCATGTAAACCTAAGGAACGACCGAACCCTTTTTGAAAAGTAAGTGTTCCTTATTCAAGCCGCTCACTGTAGCGCGTTTAACGAGAAACCGACCTCCAACTCGGCATCCCCTCCCCGCGCAGTCGTCGGCAGATTCGCCCGCGCCCCGCAAGTCGATGGGTGCCGTTGGTGGCCTCTCTTCCGAAAAGCAGCCTTCAACAGCAAGGCCATGTGCCTCGATGGCGTCCACGACTGTACCGTCGGGGCGTTGACCTAAGGAACCCTAACTAAGGAACGAGGCCCCTCTTTTCCATAAGCTAAACTTCGATTTCACATCGAAAATCTAAGGAACACCTGAAGCAAGCTGCGAAACACTTACGGAACGCGGAACCCCTCCCCAACCAAAAGGGTTCCTTCTTCAGGGCCCCGACTGTAATGCCAGAGGAACAAACAACACAAACACTGTTCCTCGGAGGTCCGCGCAGGCTTCTTGGATGGGGCTCGACCCCCCTCCCTGGCGCGCGGAGCGCGCCAGGGGCGGCGCAGGAGGCGCAGCGGGGGGGGGAACGCCGACCCAAGAAATCTACTCTACATGCAACTCAAAAGAACGTATACATACATACATGCATATTCCTATTATATATTTTTACAAGGCCGGGGACCCCGGAAAAGCGGCGCACGGTGCCCCCCCAAAACGAATTTCGGCCTCCCCGAACCTTTGGGGCGCTCCTGCAGAGTGCTTCGTGTCTGTCCTGCGAGTGCGACGCGGAAAAAAAAACCCACGACGGCCAAAGAGGGCCCCGAGACACCCGAAGATCGGCCCAAAACGCCCAATCTGGGCCCGAGACTGCCCAAGACGCGTCCAAGACGCCCCCAGAGACCCCCAAGAGGCCTCCCAAGAGGAGAGCCCCGAGAGGCTACAATTGTTGATTTTCCTGTGTGTTTCCGATGTTTTTGGCCTTCTCGCTTTTCCCGCTTCCCGACGCTCCACAATGGCCCGAGAGGCTCCCTAGATCGCCCCAGTGCTGCCCAAGAAGCCGCCAAGAAGGCCCCAACGCGGTCCAGGAGGGCTCCGAGACCGCCCAAGAGGCGCCCGAGACGGCCCAAGAGAGCACCAAGACGGCCCCAAGAGAGACCCAAGAGGGCGCCCAAAAATTCAAAAACTAATTTTTCCGCCGCGAGAGGGCCCCAACAGGCCCGGAGAGAGCCCCATGAGGCCCCAAGAGGCTCCCAAGGAGCCCCCAAGAGGCCCCCAAGAGGCCCCACAAAGATCCCAAGAACCCCAAAACGCCCCCAATACGCTTCAAAACTGCCTCCCAGAGGGCCCCGAGAGGCGCGCCACGAGATCCCAACACAGCGGTCTCCCCCTCTCATTATCCCTTCTCTATGTCGTCGCCCTCATCGTCGTCGTCGTTGTCGTATCCAATGGCGCAGCGAAGCCATTTTCCGTTCAAACCACCGAAGGACCCAAGAGTTCCTCCTCCTCTTCCTCATTCTTTTCCTCCTCTTCCTCCTCTACCTCCTCCTCCTCCTTCTCCTAATTCCCCGTGGTGTTTCACGTTCCACCCCGCCAAAGGTCTAGCAGAAGCAGCTCTCCTCACTCTCCCAAGTCTCTGCTGCGGATTTCTTCAGCGACGCCTCGGCTGTGCCCCAAATATCCACATAATCTGTCCTCTTCATCCTCTTCCTCCTCTTCATCCTCCTCCTCTTCCTCCTCCTCCTTCTCCTCATCCTCTTCGTGTTCCTCCTCCCGCCTCGACTGAGCTTCTCGCAACACTCAATGCAAACCGTCGGGGCCACGGCGCCGTCTCATCCGGACGCGCTGTTGGGGGCCAGGGTTTTGGTGACATGTCGGAGATCAGGCCGTCGGGGACCTTCGGTTTCAACATGCATCCTGGGGAAGCGCTCCCTGGGGACTCACGGCCGCACGAACACTTGCAACGTCCTCCTCCTCTTCCTCCTCCTCCTCCGCTTGACTCGCAGAGAGGCCGAGCGGCACCGCGCCGCGCCGCCAGGGATGGGGAGAATGGGCAACAAAAGAAGCGGAGAGGGGGGAGAGGAAGAGGAGGAGGAACAGGAAGAGGAGGAGGAAGGGGAGGAGGGGGAGGAGGAGGAAAGGAAAAGGGGAAGGAGGAAGGAGGAAGAAAAGATAACGGAAACTTGTCTAATCAACTTCGCCAGAGATATGCTCGCAACTCCGACCTCAGAAACGCCTTGCTTCGCATCGGTCCCGCCGTTTTCGCTTGAGACATCATCGCAGCTCTGGGGCCCGAGACACTCTTAGTTTAGGTGTTCCAGCCACTGTCGCCTGAGACACTCTCGCAAGTCTCACTTCGGAGGTGCCTTGCACCATTGTGGTTCGGCCACTTTCGCGTGCGACCTCTCGCAACTCTAAGTTCAAGGATGCCCTGAGCAGAGGTGTTCAGACCACTCCTCGCTTGAAACTCCCTCGCACGGCTGACTTCGGATATGCCCTCCCCTGAGCGGAGGTGTTCAGGCCATTTTCACCCGGGACGTCCTCGCAACACTGACCTCGGTGACGCATTGTCCCATGGTAATCTGACCACGTTTGCCTGAGACCCTCGCGCCTTTTAGTGGCGCGATGATACGAGCAATTGGTCAGGCCACTACCGCCTGATATACACATGTGTATGCGCCCACATAGTTGCACCGACCATTTGCATATACATGTACATATCCATATAAACGTATATATATATATATGTAGTATGTACTATGCATTCATAGACGCATGTGCGTGCGCATGTACGCACGCTCGCACTCCGCTAGCGTGCGAAATCCAAAGGACCAAGGTGCATGGCGCGCAGCGCCAATGCAGTCTTGTACATGTATATCTGTATATATACATGTATATGTGTATGTATGTATGTATGTATGTATGTATGTATGTATGTATGTATGTATGTATGTATATATGTATGTATGTCTGTATGTATGTATGTATGTTTGTATATATATATATATATATATATATATATATATATATTCCTTTTCCTATATTTTTATAAGCCCGGGCGGGGGGAAACCCCATCCCCCCCCCAAAACCGGACTCCCGTGATCTGGGGCTTTGGGACCCTCCAGACGGACCTCGAAGCGGCCACCGGGCCTCACATGGCGTTTTGCCAAGCCTTCCCAGCACACTAGGGGCGATCAGGGGGGTCATCGGAGACATCCCAAAGACCCCCAAGACAGCGCAAGAGCGCTCCAAGAGTGACCGACGTGACCTCAAGATGGCCCAAGAGGCCTCCAGGACGGCCTCAAAGAGACCTCCAAGAGCACTCCCAAAAAGGCTCCAAGAGGCAAACATCATTAATTTTCTGTTGTTTTTTGGTGAATTTTGGGGTTCTCCTCTTTTCGGCTTCCCGACGCTCCAAGACGGCGGTCTCCTAGGCTTCCGAAGCCGCCTGGGAGGCTCCAAAATCGCCCCACAACCATCCGAAAGAGCTTCCAGGCAGTCCAAGAGAGCCCCAAAACGGCACAACACGGGTCCAAGATGGCCCTCAGAGAGCCCCGTGGCGGCGCAAGATGGCCTCAAGACACCCTCCGAAGAATTCCAAATCGTGACCCGGTCGTTCAGGGAGACTGCGGTTGGAGGCAGGGTGGCCCGAGGAAGCCCCCAGAGGCCGCCAAAATACACCCAGGAGGCCTCCTGAAAGCATTAAGAAAGCCTGAAACAATTTTTGTGAGGCCCCCAGAGGCTCTCCAAGGAAGAGCCTCCGCAATAAAGAGCTGAGGAGGATGGGGAGAATGCGCAGGGTATGGCGAAAATGAAGAAAAAGAAGTATGGAGGAATGATAACGAATCACATTATTCAGATTACAGCGGCGATGCCGGAAAAGGCAACAAGGAGTCATCGCTAAATTGTCGGCTTGACCTTCCTGCTATTCCGCCTGCATGCCACACTTCAAGGACCAAGGTGCATGGCGCGAAGCGCCACTGCAGCCTTGTATCTATCTATATATATACACATGTTTGTTGTCTTGCCGTTGTCTTGCCGTTCGAACTGTACCATCCGCAATTGTCACATGCGTATGGCGCCGTCCGTCGAGCGCATGGCCGTGCCACGGCCCCAGCTTTCAGACGACCAGCGGTGCTGGGCCTCCTTGCTGGGCGCCCCGTGCCGCACCTCGAGCAGCCTCGCTCTCCACCACTCGGCGCCGCCCCGACGCGTGCCGCGGGGAACTCCCCGTAGAGCCCGCGAGAGATCCTGACAACGCCCGAGCCCACATCCGCCGCCTCCCTCCCGAGGGAACGCCACAGACAAAGCTGTCGGGGGTCCGCGCGGATGTCTCGGATCGGCGCTGGGCCCCTGGCCGCGCCTCCAGCGCCGCCCCTGCAGGGAGGGAGCCGCCAGTGCATGCTCGTGCCATTGCCTCGACGATCGAGCGCCCGCCGCCACGTGCAGAGGCCTCGGCGACCTGCGCGCGGGGCGCTCCTGCAGGAGGAGAATGAGGAGGAGGAGGAGGAGGAGGAGGAGGAGGAGGAGGAGGAGGAGGAGGGGGAGGAGGAGGAGAGCGAGGAGGAGGAGGAGGAGAGCGAGGAGGAGGAGGAGGAGGAGGAGGAGAGCGAGGAGGAGGAGGAGGAGGAGGAGGAGGAGGGAGGAGGATGACCTTCACGAGCACGGTGCTCAAGTTGCTATCTCTCTCGTCTCGAGTGTGTCTGTGAAGGGGCTCTGGCCCCAACGGGGAGGATCGAGACGGGTGTGTAGCCGTTCGTGTCGGACTGGGAGCCTTTCTTAAGCACGCCAGACGCGCCTGCAACTTCTTGCTCGCTCAGTGGTTCCATTTTGTCAGTAGGTGCGCCAGTGACATAAAAAACGACGACATCAATCAACTCGTCTTGCCCTGTCCACAGCATAACCATGACGAGCCCGTCCACTGCTCGGGTCTCTCCCGAGCCCCTGCTGCCCAGAACCGCCTTGACTCATGTCGGCGTCACCGCGGCCATCTTCTCTGTCATATTCCGTCTACCCATCGAGCTATCCGGCCCTTTTCCAAGCTCAGGTACTCGGATTAATGCGCAAACGCCTGTGGAGCGCCAGCGTTGCTGAACACCGCCCCCCCCGCCGTGTTCACGACAATCGGTAAGGCAAAGGAGAGGGGGAAGGAGACCGGCTCGGGTCGGACGAAGGGGGGGGTAGTATTAAGTCGGGCGCGTCACCCTACAGGGGGACTTTGGGCGACAAATTTTAAAAATACCCCCCGAATTGGCAAAAATAGTAAAAACATCGTCCCCAGACTATTCTTTGACTATTTTGGAATATTCCCCCTGTAGAGGGACACGCCCGACGTAAGGGTAGTAGAAGGGGGGCTAGTGCATCAGCTCACGCAGCGCACCATGGGGGGAGGCTGGGGGCGGCGCACTCCGAGGAGATCAGCGAAAAGCGAGGACTGTGAGGTCTGGGAGATTCCACGGCCTGGGCCATGGCACCCACCCCGGTCCACTTCACGCTCCCTTCCTCAACGCCCCTGGCTGGGTGGCCATGCCTGGGCCAGGCCGGGCCTCTCACGGTGCTCGGCCAGGCGTCGCAGCTTCTCCAACCGGCCCTGCCGGCGGCGCTGGGCCATGGCCTCCATCCCTGGCCAGCCTCCCAGAGGCCTCCGTGATGGGGTCCGAGTAGATGGGCTCGGAGGACTGCACCGCACCGCCGATGCATCGCCGATGCATCGGCGATGCGTCGGCGACGTCGGCGATGCATCGGCGGCGTCGGCGCGTAGAACATCGGGCTCCTCATCGAGCTGCATCGCCGATGCGTCGGCGATGCATCGGCGATGCGGCGAGATCCTCCGACCCCATCCACTCCAACCCCGCCTGGGAGGCCTGAATTTAGGTCGGGCATGTCCTCCTACGGGCGCATTTTGGAAGACAAATGAAACATAGCCAACCCCAACATTGCGTTTCTCGTCAAAGCTACGAAGCATGCGTAGAGTGCTCCTCGCAGTTCTACGGGACAGTCCTCGCACTTTTCATAGACTCGACTGGAACATCGATTCTGGAGTAACTTCGGCGGTGGACAAACCTCCCTTTAGTAGACCTCCCCTTAGTGAAAACGGCCTGGGACCGAAACCGACAGACCTGGACCCGCAAACACGACGGCCGCGACGCCCCCTCGCGAACCGAAAGCGGCCAATTCCTCGATCGACGTGTCAGGGTAGGAGGCCTATTCACCTCCGATCACTCGATTCTGCAATCGACCCCTTGCTCGAAGCTCCCCCCTCCCCTCTCCGGCTGCCGTCGGCTGAGCGGGCCGTCGCCCGGGCCTCTGACGGGCCTCTGACGGGGGCTCGGCTGGGCGCAGGCAACCTCCGCCCGCCGTCCGCCAACGAGCGGGCGGCGGGGGCAGCAGCGGCTGGAGGCGCTCTCGTGCGCCGGTGCAAGATCACCAGTGCCTCGCAAGAGGAGCAGGAGGAGGAGGAGGAGGAGGAGGAGGAGGAGGAGGAGGAGGAGGAGGAGGAGGAGGAGGAGGAGGAGTTGGAGTTGGAGTTGGAGGAGGAGGAGGAGGAGGAGGAGGAGGAGGAGGAGGAGGAGGAGGAGGAGGAGCAGGAGGAGCAGGAGGGGGGCGGAGCTAAGTCCAAGATGCATCAACAATGTTGCAATGCACCCTCCCATTTTGAATACCCTCCTCACGCGTCCCTGCAAGCTTTCCGTGTTACTGCATTAAGCGCCCCTCTTGAAAGACCAACGCCATATGGGTCTGCCATATTGGCGAGGGTACCGTTTCGAGAAGGATATGCCGTGCATCCTTTTGGCGAGTGGTCAGGAAGGCGAGAAGCCAAGATCAGATAGCTCAACAGAATATCTGGCGAGATCCCCCTTTCGAACAAAGGATCGCCACCCCCCATCCGTGTAACTGTTGCACAGGATTACGCTTGTGGTTACGAGGAGCCGCCCTCTACCCCTGAAACTGTTGCACATGTTCGAAAACGAACGTGCGCCGCGCTAAAGCAAGTGCCCCATTTTGAAAACGGCCCCCTCTCCGTCCTTCGACCCAACCATATGTAGTTGTCGGTGCCGCAGTTGTGAATCTTATCTTCTTCGGTGGAGCTCCCTATGGGGCCACGAAGCGCTGCACTGAGTGGGGGAGAACGCATGCGAGCGATAGCACTTGGGCCGTCGGTGGAGCTCCCTACGGGGCCATGAAGCGCTGTACTGGGTGGGTGAAAATGCCAAACCGGGTGTGTGGGACGCATGCGTGCGGTCCCACTGGGGGCTTCGGTGGAGCTCCCTATGGGGTCACGAAACGCTGTACTGGGTGGGTGAAACGCAAGGATGGGTTTCCGGGACGCATACGGGCGGTTCCACTGGGGGCTGCGGTGGAGCTCCCTATGGGGCCACGGACCGTATGGGGGGTGTCCAAATTTGGTTTCCGGGGCGCATGCGGACGGTCCCACTGGGCACTTCGGTAGAGCTCCCTATGGGGCCACGAAGCGCTGTACTGGGTGGGTGAAAATGCCAAATTGAATGTTCCGGGGCGCATGTGGACAGTCCCACTGGGGGCTTCGGTGGAGCTCCCTATGGGGCCACGAAGCGCTGTACTGGGTGGGTGAAAATGCCAAATTGGCTTTCCAGGACGCATGCGCACTGTGGCACGGGGGCTTCGATGGAGCTCCGTATGGGGCCACGAAGCGCTGTACTGGGTGGGTGAAAATGTCTCCTCTTGCCGGACGCGTGCGGACTGTGGCACTGGGGGCTTCGGCGGAGCTCCAACGGGGCCGCGAAGCGCTGTACTGGGTGGGTGAAAATGTCAAATTGGGCTTCCAGGACGCATTGGCACTGTGGCACTGGGGGCTTCGGAAGAGCTAGCTCCCTATGGGGCCACGATGCGCTGTACTGGGTGGGTGAAAAAGCCAAATTGGGTTTCCAGGACGCACTGGCACTGTGGCACTGGGGGCTTCGATGGAGCTCCCTATGGGGCCTCGAAGCGCTGTACTGGGTGGGTGAAAATGCCAAATGGGGTTTCCGGGACGCATGCGCACTGTGGCACTGGGGGCTTCGGTGGAGCTCCCTATACGGCCACGAAGCGCTGTACTGGGTGGGTGAAAATGCCAAATTGGGTGTTCCGGGACGCATGCGGACGGTCCCACTGGGGGCTTCGGTGGAGCTCCATATGGGGGCACGAAGCGCTGTATTAGGTGGGTGAAAATGCCAAATTTGGTGTTCCGTGACGCATGTGGACTGTGGCACTGGGGGCTTCGATGGAGCTCCCTATGGGGCCACGAAGCGCTGTACTAGATTGGTGAAAAAGCCAAATTGAATGTTCCGGTACGCATGTGGACAGTCCCGCTGGGGGCTTCGATGGAGCTCCGTATAGGGCCATGAAGCGCTGTACTGGGTGGGGGACGCATGCGCACTGTGCCACTGGGGGCTTCGGTGGAGCTCCCCATGGGGCCACGAAGCGCTGTACTGAGTGGGTGAAAATGTTTCCTTTTCCCGGACGCATGTGGACTGTGGCGCTGAGGGCTTCGGTGGAGCTCCCTATGGGGCCACGAGGCGCTGTACTGGGTGGGTGAAAAAGCCACATTGGGTGTTCCGGGACGGGGCTTCGATAGAGCTCCCTATGGGGCCACGAAGCGCTGTACTGGGTGGGTGAAAATGCCAAATTTGGTGTTCCGGGACGCATGTGGACGGTCCCACTGGGGCCGCGGTGGAGTTCCCTGTGTGGCCACGAAGCGCTGTACTAGGTGGGTGAAAAATGCCAAATTGGGTTTCCGGGACGCATGCGCACTGTGACGCTGGGGGCTTCGGTGGCTATAGGGCCACGAATCGCTGTACTGGGTGGGTGAAAATGCCACATTGGGTGTTCCGGGACGCATGCGGACGGTCCCAGTGGGGGCTTCGGTGGAGCTCCCTATGGGGCCACGAAGCGCTGTACTAGGTGGGTGAAAATGCCAAATTTGGTGTTCAGGGACGCATGCAGACTGTGGCATTGGGGGCTTCGATGGAGCTCCCTATGGGGCCACGAAGCGCTGTACTGGGTGGGTGAAACGCAGGGAGGGAAGAGGAGCGGGAAGGGGGAGGAAGGAAGGAGGAAACGTGGGGACCGTTTCCTCAAAACGAGGACCCAACACCACAGGATGGTTGGGAGAAACGAATGTGCGCGGCGCTGAAGCGAAATGCTCACTTTCAAAACCACGTGCGTTGCATCCTACAGCCTCGAACAAGTTTCCACCTAACGCCGCAACGCGCGCCCATGTCGATCCGCAACGTGTTGGGAATGTCCACACAAATGCCGCTCGCCATTTTGAAACGCAGTCGTGTACCATGTGGACCACACTGAGTATTCACGAAACCGTGCAATTTCTTAGTTTCGTACGCGCCCACCATGTCGTGTCTTGATTTCCCATCCTGTGTCGAACACATAACACATCCCACTTTGTGTTGAAACCGCATGGCGGCCATAACGGGTGCTACCAAACGAAACAGAAAGCAAACACAATCTGAGGACGTTTCGAACGAATCTGGGCCAACACCAAGCCACAACAAAGCCAAACTGTGCAACTCGTGAGGACGTCTCAAGCGACACTGAGCCCAAACTAAGCCAAACCGTATCCAAACCATGCAAATGTTGAGGACGTCTCCTCATGCGAAACCGAACCCAAACTGTGCGAAACCATATCCAAACCAAGCAAATGTTGAGGACGTCTCATGCGAAACCGGACCCAAACCAGGCCAAACCAAGGGGCCAAACCAAGCAATTTTGAGGATCCTCAGTCGGGGCGCGCGGTCAAAACAGGCCAAACCAGGTAGATGTTGAGGACGTCTCATGCGAAACCGAACCCAAAACAAGCCAAACAAGGGGTCAAACCAGGCAAATTTTGAGGATGCCTCAGGCAGGGCGCGCGGTCAAACTAGGTCAAACCAGGGCCAAACCAGGCCAAGCCAGGGGTCAAACCATGCAAATTTCAGAATGTCCCAAGCAGAATCGTCTAAACCAGGCTTCATCCACTCTCCCTGATCAAATTCTCATTAAAAGAGTGCATCACCCCACGGCCCCCCCCGCAAGCGGAACCCCGTTTAGAATTTTATGGTGGGGCGTTTGCAGCGCGCCCGCTGATCCAGACGGGGTTGGTTGCAGAAGCCTTCATTTGTCTTTCGAGTGTTGTTATGGCGTTGGTGTGGCGTAAGGAGGAATACTTTCGAGTCTTTAATAGCTGGTGCAAGCTTGAGGAATGTGCACCGCTAAGCCAATATCCCCATTCTGTAAAAGACCCCCCTCCACCCCTGAACCTGTTGCAAGCTTTCATGTATGTGCGTGGCGCAAAGGTGGGAATCACATTTTGAAAATTACCCTCCCTTTATCGTTGAAGGTGTGGAAATTTTCGAGTTTCAGAGCCTAGTCGCGGGAAGGTCTCAGGCGAAATGCGGCCCGCCTTACCTGCACATCTAGGGGTGCGACAGGGAGGAGGAAGAGGAGGAGGAGGAGGAGGAGGAGGAGAAAGAGGAGGAGGAGGAGGAGGAGGAGGAGGAGGGAGAAGAATAATCCGCCGGCCCCCTTGTGGGGCCAGTTGCAATTTCAAGTCTCCAATGTTAAAATCCTGCTTCCTGCTTCCCATTGTAACTTGTTGAAGCCCGCGCAAGGGGGGGGACCCCAAAAAGATCAATTTACCACGCCCGACTCGCAATGTCTGAATTCATGGGGGGTCGTGGGACACGTAAAATACATGAAATTCACGTCCCCGGGGCCATAATCATTTGTAAATAACCGAAATTATCGTCACCGAGGCTACAATTCCTGGTTATTTATTTAATTCTTGCGCCCCCGAGGCCACAAACACTTGTACATGTGAGAATATCCGCGTCCCCGAGGCCACACAACTTCGTAAAGTACAAAGTGTTTGCGCCCCCGAAGCCGCGAACCCTTGTAAATGAAAAAAAATTCGCGTCCCCGAGGCCACAAACCATCTTAATTTATGCCCATCTCGCGTCCCCGAATTAACAAACCCTAGCAAATTACATGCGGGCGCGCCGCTGGATGTTTCCAGGGGGGGGGGGATTGGGACCCCCCCACCCTCCCCTTTCCCGATCCGTCGTCGGGGACCCCCCCCCCTCCCCCTTTTTCAAAAAGGGTCGGGGGGGGGTCCGCCGCCCTCCCCCTCCACCCCTTTGGCCGCCAAATTCGACCCCCCCCCTCCCACCCTTTCGCCACGGCACCCCTGAGCTCCGGAACCCGACCCCTGCCACTCCTAACACTAATCCTCACCCTTACCCTAACCACTGTTCCCTATTAATAAACACCCCCTCCCCCAGGCGACTGGGGGTCAACCAGGGTCCATGACACCCCCCCCCCCCATCCCTGGTACAAAAAACAATACAAAACACACTCCGCCTCCACATTCGGAACATGCGCAGCCAACCCGATGCGGCCCCCCCCACCAACCATCCCTGTCAAAAAACAAGACAGAGTACACTTGGCGGCGGCGGCAGCTGCGGCGGCTGCGGCGGCGGTGGCGGCGGCTGCGGCGGCGGCGGCGGCGGCGGCGGCGGCGGCGGGGGCGGCGGCGGCGGCGGCGGCGGCGGCTGCGGCGGCGGCGGCGGCGGTGGCGGTGGCGGCAGCGGCTGCGGCGGCGGTGGCGGTTTGGCAGCGGGGGGCGGCGGCGGCGGCGGCGGCGGCGGCGGAGGCGGCGGCGGCGGAGGCGGCGGCGGCGGCGGCGGCGGATTGGCCCCCAGTAGCTGCCCATCCGAAGACGACTGCTGAATATGCTGAGGCTCCGGCCAGACTCGGGTTCTACGTATGTGTCGGGAGGGCGGGTGGGAGTGAGCGAGACGGCTTGCGGGCGGGGAGGGGGTCTTGACCCCTAACCCTAACCCCAAACCCGAACCCTAGCCTCAAATAGTACTCACTACTCACTACGCACTACTCGCTACCCGCTACTCACTACTCGCTACTCACTCCTCACTTCTCACTACTCACTATTCACTATTCACGACTCACTACTCACTACCCACTACTCACTACCCACTACCCACTACCCACTACCCCCTACTCCCTATTCACTACTCACTGCGCACTACTAGCTACTCACTACTCACTACCCACTACTCAATACTCACTACTCACTAAAACACAACTCACTAGCCAATACTCACTAATCACAAACCACTACTCACTACCCACTAACCGCTATCCGCTACTCACTACTCACACCTCACTACTCACTACTCAGTGCCCACATCTCACTACTCACTATCCACTACTCGCTATTCCCTACTTCCTGCAGAATAGAAGTGCCCACTTCTCACTATTCGTTACTCCCTGCACCCTACTCGGTACCCAATACGCACTATTCACCACCCACTACTCACTACGCCCCCACTACTCACTACTCACTACTCCCTACTCCCTACGCGCTGCTCCCAACTTTCTACTCACTGCTCATTACTCTCTACCCAGTACCCAATTATCACTACTTATTAAACACTACTCACTGCCCACTACTCACTACTCACTAAGCACTACTGACTACCCACAAACCACTATCCACTACTCACTACTGAATACTCACTCACAACTCACTGCCCACAAGTCACTACTCACTATCCGCTGCTCGCTACTCGCTACACAGTGCTCACTGCTCACTACTCGCTACTCCCTACTCGATACTCGGTACCCAATACGCAGTATTCACTACACGCTACGCACTACTCACTACTCCCTACTCACTGGTCACTAGTCATAAGTCGCTACTCACTACTCTCAATTCAGTACGCACTATTCACTACTCACGACTCACTACACACTACTTATTCACTACTCACTACTCGCCACTCCCTACGCACTAACTACTCAATACCCACTTCTCACTTCTCACTACGTACTACTCCCTACTCACTATTCCCTACTCACTAATCACTACTCGCTACTCCCTACTCGTTACTCGCTACTGACTACTCCCTCGTCAGTACTCACTACTCATAATTCCCTATTCGCGACTCACTATTCACTACGCGCTACTCCCAACTCGCTACTCAGAGCTCACCACCCACTCCCCACTACCCACTATTCACTAATCACTACTCACTACTCACTGCGCACTACTCACTACTCACTCCTCACTCCTCACTACTCGCTACTATCTTCTCACTACTCACTGTTCACTACTCACTACTCTCTACTCACTATCCCGAGGCCAGACCCCCCCCCCTTTCGGGATAGGCCCTCTCCCCGGCCCCCTGTTCGGCGAAAAGGGGGTGGGTGGGGGGTTCGAAGCCCCCCCTCCTTTCCAACGCCAGGGGGGGCAGGGGGGGAGGGGGGTCGAAAATCTCACCCCCCTTTGAAGGGGTGGGGGGGGGGTCTGCGAGCACACCCCCTCTTTGTGTGTTCAGGGTCATCCACTGGTGCGCTTTCAAATTACATCGTGCTCGCATTGCCAAGGCCAAAGGTGCTCCAAAGCGCCCAGAGGGCCCCAAGAGGCCCCAAGAGCGCTCCAAGAGGCCTTCGGAGAGAGCTCCAAGAGGCCCACGTGGTCGATTTGACGAAGGTTTCTGAAGAACTTTGGCCTCCTCGCACTTCCGGATTTCCGACGCTCCAGAACGGCTCAAGAAGCCCCCAAGACAGCCCCAAGACAGCCCAAGAGGCTTCTAAGAGGGCCCCAAGACGGCTCCAAGAGGGCCCAAGAAACGCTCAAGACGGCCCAAGAGGGCCCCAAGACGGCCCCAAGAGGGGCCCAAGCAGGGGACCACGAACGGAAAATTCTATACTTGTATGCCGAGAAGCCCCCAGGAGGCCCTCAGAGGCCGCCAAGAGGCCCCAAGAGGCACCCAAAGGCGCCCAAGACGCGCCCAAGAGGCCCCCAATATGCCCAAAAGATACCCCACGAGGCCCAGGCTCCCAAGAGGTGCCCAAATTGCCTCGAAGAGGCCTCCGAGAGGCTGCCCACGACACCCCAAGGGGTGCCCGGCGTGCTAGACGCTACGGTTCTTGATTGTGGTTCTGTTTCCAAAAAACTCTCCCCTGGGGCTTCGGCCCGTCCTACCGGCCACTCGGAAGGCACCCACTTTACAGAATGATACCGGAGAAAAAACCCAATCAGATTTTTGTTGGGGCGATGGGGCTATATGGGCTATATGGCTATAGGGGTACAGCGATATAGGGCTATTGGGCTATTAGGCTATAGGGGCTATAGAACCTTAGGGCTATAGGGCTATAGGGCTATAGAGCTATAGGGCTATAGGGCTATAGGGCTACTGGGCTATTGGGCACCCGGGCACCCCCGGGCCCCCAGGCCCACAAGCCCCCGGGCCTGGCCACCGAAATCGGCCACGCACCTCACCGGCCACCCGGGCACCGCCGGGCACCCGGGCACCCAGGCCCAGGCACCGAAATCGGCGACAAACCTCACCTAACTCTTTAATCCGCTAGGACCCCTACAGAGGCAAGCTCTGATTTGGGAAAATTAGCCCGACGAAAGACCCAACCATATGCAGCTGCGAGTACCGCATTGTGGGTACCGCTTTCGGTGGAGCTCCCTGTGGGGCCACGAGCCGCGTAAGGGGTGTGCCAAAATGGGTAGCAATCCCCGCATGCGGCCTGTGCCACTGGGGCCTGCGGTGGGGCTCCCTGTGGGGCCACGAACCGTGTGATGGGTGTGCCAAAATGAGTGGCGGTCCCCGCATGCGGCCTGTGCGACTGGGGCCTTCGGTGGAGCTCCCTGTGGGGCCACGAACCGTGTGAAGGGTGTGCCAAAATGGGTGGCCGTCCCCGCATGCGGCCTGTGCCACTGGGCCCTTCGGTGGAGCACCCTGTGGGGCCATGAACCGCGTGAGGGGTGTGCCCAAATGGGTGGCGGTCCCCGCGTGCGGCCTGTGTTACTGGGGCCTTCGGTGGAGCTCCCCGTGGGGCCACGAACCGTGTGAGGGGTGTGCCAAAATGGGTGCGGTCCCCGCATGCGGACTGTGCCACTGGGGCCTTCGGTGGAGCTCCCTGTGGGGCCACGAACCGTGTGATCACAAGTTTGCAAACATGGGTGCGGTCCCCGCATGCGGCCTGTGCCACTGGGACCTTCGGTGGAACACCCTGTGGGGCCACGAACCGTGTGATCACAAGTTTGCCAAAATGGGTGCGGTCCCCGCGTGCGGCCTGTGCCACTGGGGCCTTCGGTGGGGCTCCATGAGGGGGCCACGAACCGTGTGA
>CAUYUJ010021919.1:105789-131375 GCA_963575745.1 Prorocentrum cordatum | reverse complement strand
GGCAAGGGCGCGTCGATGAGGGGGCGGAGGGGTATGCCGATGGAAAATGGACGGGGAGGGCGCGGAGGGCGAGGACGAGGAGGAGGAGGGGGAACATGTGGAGTGTGACCGAAGTAAGCCCAGGATGCATCAACGACGTTGCAATCTACCCTTCCGCCCCAAGTATCCTCCTCGTGAGACCATCCCCGCTTTCTTCTCCAACGCAGCCAGCGCCAGCTTGAAAGACGAGCGCCAGATGCGTCTGCCATTTCGGGCGAGCATCGCGTTTTGAAAATGCACTGCCTCTCGAAGGCCCCGTCGCGTGCAGAAAGCCGACCTGGTCTTTCGAACTTTTGCGCAATCGTGCACGTACGGGCAGCAATTGTCAGGATGTCCCAAACGATGCCACGTGCATGATTGACTCGCTGCTCATAAGAATGATTGTCTGGTTGTTCATATATGCGCGGCCGTGTTTTCTCCGACGGCACGTGTTTCACGGGGCCACGGCTTCTCCCACCGGGTCTTAGATGGGCCCGGGCGGCTGTCCGCACTGGTGGTTCTTTCGTTCGCTCGCTCAAGCGAGAGCCCCGCGGTGGAAGGGAAGCGCCCTCCATTCGTGCAGCGTTTACAGTATATTTCAAGGCAGTGGTCTTTCAATTGGGGGAAGTTTCAGAAGGGACCACATGTTGAAAAGGAACCGCGCCTCACCTCTGTAGCTGTCTTAAACGGTAGAAGACGCATGCTGTCGACGCTAACGCAAGAGCTGCATCCTTGGGTATTTTGACAATCGTGAAGATGAGGGCGCGGCACTCACGCGAGAACGGCATTGCGAAAACTCGCGCTTCCATCCTGAAAGCATTTGTTGATTTTCAAGACGATGGGGCGCGGCACTTGCAAAACACCCGCCCTTCATCCTTGAAATTGTTGCACGTTTTTTGAACGAATGCGCGCGACGCTCAGGCGAGAGCCGCGGTCTCTCCCCGCACTCCATCCTTGGAGTTGTCGGAGCTTTTTAGCCTTAGGATAGCAGCTCGTTAGGAAGTCCCGGGCGAACTGCCCGGCCCAACCTACGTCTGGTGCTGCGGTAGGGGTCAATCATAAAGAAGAGGGACGGAGAAGAGGAGGACAGGGGGGAGAGAGGCTAGTGGAACAGAGAAAGGGAGGGAGGGAGGGAGAGGGAGGGAGGGAGGGCGAAAAAGAGAGAGACAGAGAGAGAGGGAGGCAGGGAGGGAGGGGGGCAGGGAGGGAGGGGGGTGAGAGAGAGAGAGAGAGGAGAGAGAGAGAGAGAGAGAGGGAGCAGGAGGGAGGGGGGGTTGGAGGAGGATGGGAAGGAAGGGAAGGAGGGAGGGAGGGAGGGAGGGAGGGAGGGGAGGGGGGAGGGAGGGAGGGGAGGAGCAGCAGGAGGAGGAGGAGGAGGAGGAGAGGAGGAGGAGGAGCCGGAGCAGGAGCAGGAGCAGGAGCAGGTGAGAGGAGGAGGAGGAGGAAGGAGGAGGAGGAGGAGGACCAGGAGAAGAACCAGGAGGAGGATCAGGAGGAGGACCAGGAGGAGGACCAGGAGGAGGCGGAGGAGGAGGAGGAGGAGGAGGAGGAGCAGGAGCAGGAGCAGGAGCAGGAGCAGGAGCAGGAGGAGGAGGAGGAGGAGGAGGAGGAGGAGGAGGAGGAGGAGGAGGTGGGGAAAGCAGGTGGTACGGAGGGGAATGGGGCAGGAGGAGTGGCCCCGAGAGGGAGTGGCAGGGGAGACGAGCAAGGGGGACGCAGGGGCGGATGCCGCGGCGGGGAGCGCGGGGGCGAAGGCAGAGGATGGCGGAGGGCGCGGCGAGGGCGAAGCCGCAGGCGGAAGCGGCGAGGCCAGAGGCCACCCCCGCGACAACGACGACAACTACGACCACCACGATGACCAGGACGACGACGAGGACGACGACGACGACGACGACGACGACGACGACGACGACCGACGACCGACGACCGACGACCGACGACCGACGACCGACGACCGACGACCGACGACCGACGACCACGACGACCACGACGACCACGACGACCACGACGACCACGACGACCACGACGACCACGACGACCACGACGACCACGACGACCACGACGACCACGACGACCACGACGGCGACGGCCGCAGCGACGCCGACGGCGACCACGCCAGCGTCGCGGAGGCAGCGCGGCAGACCGCAGCCGGGTTCGCCGACGCCAGTGGAGCTGGCCGTGCCGGCTGCGCTGCCGTCGCCGACGTCGCCGGCGGTCGCCGGAGGCGCGGCGGAGGCCTGGCGGGGGGGCGTGGCCGGAAGGAGTGGCGAGGCGTCCCGGGAGACAGTCGACCCGTACAGTAAGGATGCGCGGTAATGATGCACGGGCCTTGGAGGGCCAGGCCACGGATGGACCGAGGAGGTAAGGATGCAAGGGTACCTTTGGTAAGGTTGCCCATCCTTACTATGCGGTTTGATTGTACATACCTGTCCCTGAGATCCTGGCGCTGTAAATTTTTCGCAGCGGGCGTTTTCGCCCGGTCTCGGGCCTGGCGGGGGGCGTTGCTGGAAGCAGTGGCGAGTCGTTTGGGGATATTGTTAACCCGCATAGTGAGGATGGGAAACCTTCCCAGGGGTACCCTAGGGTACCCTTGCATCCTTGCCTCCTCGGTGCGTTCTTGGCCACCGTTGGCCGCGCCCCGTTCGAGAAGCTTCGGAATGGGCGTCCAAGGCCCTTGCATCCTTATGGCGCATGCTTATGATACGGCCCGACTGTACATACCTGTCCCTGAGATCCTGGCGCTGCAATTTTTTCACTGCGGGCGCCTTCGCCCGGTTTCAGACCTCGGGACCCTCACAGATCGATGCGGCTGGAAAAAATGGCGCGGGAGGATGGGGTCTAGAGAAGGAGGAGGAGGAGGAGGAGGAGGAGAAGAAGGAGGAGGAGGAGGAGGAAGAGAGAGGAGAGAGGGAGGAGGAGGAGGAGGACCACTGAGGAGAGGGGGAGGAGGCGAGGGGAGGAGGGGAGGACGAGGAGGAGGAGGAGGAGGAGGAAAAGGAGGAGGAGGAGGAGGACGAAGAGGAGGACGAGGACGAGGAGGAGAGGAGGAGGAGGAGGAGAGGAGAGGAGGAGGAGGAGAGAGGAGGAGGGGGAGGAGGAGGAGGTGAGGAGGAGGAGGAGGAGGAGGGAGGAGGAGAGGAGGAGGAGGAGGAGGAGGAGGAGGAGGGGAGGAGGAGGAGGAGGAGGAGGAGGGAGGAGGAGGAGGAGAGAGGAGGAGAAGGAGGGGGAGGAGGAGGAGGAGGCGTAGGAGGAGGAGGGGGGAGGAGGAGGAGGATGAGGAGGAGGAGAGGAGGATGAGGAGGAGAGAGGAGGAGGAGGAGGAGGAGGAGGAGGAGGAGGAGGAGGAGGAGGAGGAGGAGGAAGAGGTGGGGAGGAGGACGAGGAGGAGGAGGACCAGGAGGAAAGGAGGAATGAGGAGGGGGATGAGGGATGAGGAGGAGTGAGGAGGAGGAGGAGGTGGAGAGGAGGAGGAGGGAGGAGGAGAGGAGGAGGAGGAGGAGGGAGAGAGGAGAGGAGAGGAGAGAGAGGAGAGGAAGAGAGAGGAGAGGAGAGGAGAGGAGAGGAGAGGAGAGGAGGAGAGGAAGGAGAGGAGGAGGAGGAGAGGAGGGAGGAGGAGGACGAGGAGAGGAGGACGAGGAGGACGAGGAAAACGAGGAGGATGAGGGACGAGGAGGATGAGGAGTGGAATGAGGAGGAATGAGGAGGGAGGAGGAGGAGGAGGAGGAGGCGGAGGAGGAGAGGAGGAGGGTGGAGGTGGAGGAGGAGGAGGAGGAGGAGGAGGGAGGAGGACGACGAGGACGAGGATGAGGAAGAGGAGGAGGAGGAGGAGGAGGAGGAGGAGGAGGAGGAGTGAGAAGGAATGAGGAGGAATGAGGACGGAAAGGAGGAGGAGAAGGAGGAGGAGGAGGATGTAGAGGAAGAGGAGGATGTAGAGGAGGAGGAGGAGGAGGAGAAGGAGGAGGAGGAGGTTCATCTCTCCCCTCCTTCCCGCGCCCTTCCCCGAGGAGGAGGCCCTCGCCATGCCGGCGCCGAAGAAGCCAGTGCCGCGCCGGGCAGCGGACGGGCACCGCGCACGGGGATCGGGGCGCAGGGGCGACGACAGCCCTCCTCCTCCTTCTCCACGTCCTCCTCCTCCTCAGCCGTTCTGGCTCAGGCTGTTCCTGAGCTTGGCGAGGCATGCTTCAGAGCGGCCTGCCTCGTCGGGCCAAAGTTCCCGCGTTCGCGAATCTTCCCCTCTCCAGTTTGCCCGCATGGTTGGCGATGGATCCGTGCTAAGAGGCCCACGACAGCCTCTGTGGTCTGCTTGCAGTGTTCTCGTACTGCGACTTGGGCTTGTCGTATTAAAGTGTCTTTGCGGTGCTGCAGCTCCTGGCCGTGTGGTTCAAGCAGCACGCAAAGCTGACAAGGAGTGGGGACAGCGGCCAACCCCATCTACCACGAGACCGCCAAAGGGAGTGTGGGCCAACGGCCCGTCCACGCCCGACCTGGTCGCTACCATCACGGCGGCTATCGAGAAGAAGCTTGATCAGAAACTCAAGTCTCTCAAGGACCCGAAGAGTGGCAATGCTGCGGGCTTCGAACCCACGACAGCTGATGATGGTGGCTCTAGCACTCCTGGTGGTGAGCAGGAGCAGCGAGGCGCCCGTATCGAGTCCCTTGAGATCTCAAGCAGCTTGGCGATGTCGGCTCCGATGATCCAGCCAAGCAATGCCTTGAAGTTCAACTTCGTGACGCACGCAAGGTTCAACGTGAAGCTAAACCAATCTTGCAGCAGCGCACCAACGTGGCTTTCAGGCTACAGACGGCTCAACGCAAGCAGACCAAGGCTGCTGAGGCTGTGCTGTTTCAGAAGAAGCTCACCGAGGCGGCTCAGCAGTCGCTTCTCGACCTGTAGGAGAAGGAGGCAGCCGTCCAACGCGAGGTGGCGGCTTTGGAGGAGGAGCTGCGCCGCGCGATGCCAGCGGGGGCGGCTCCTCAGGCTAAGGAGATCAAGTTTGAGATTCCATCAGCGATCCTGGATGACGAGTCGAGAGCTGATGTTAAGCAGCTTTTGGCCAGCTCGGCCGTTGCCAAGTTCCAGGGGCTATACAAAAAGGCTGCCCCCTCCCCTTCCACGTTTTCTGGGGGGGGAGCTGGAGGAGGTGGGAGTGACCACGGGGAGGGCGACGCAGCAGGCAGGATGTTGAGATGCCGCAGGCGCCGCAGTTTGATGGATTCTCTCCCGAGGATATCGAGACTCTCTTTAAGCATGCGAATGATAAGCGTGCATTCGAGCAGCAGTTGGAGGCTCTGGGAGTCAAGCGTCCGCGCACATCGTCTTCCTGACCTCTCATACTCGACTGGCCTCCCTGTCTCTGATATGGGCCATGTCGTTCCACAGCATACAGGGTTCCAAGTCGTATTCTGCCGCGGATTCTGGCTCACAGTTCTTTGGGGCCCTTCAATGGAAATTGTCTCGCCACTCTTCTTGAACGCTTACGATGTTCTGATTCACTGTTTGTTTGTGCGCAGGAGATAGGCACAGGTCTTGATGCCGCACCTGATCGCCAGCGCGCTGCTCGTACTCTGGGTTTCCGTTCTCTCTGCAGTTCGTCTCGATGTTCTGCACATGGCCCCCATTCTGCTGGAGTCGCCACCTTTGTTCGACAGCATCTTGGACTGCGGTGGAATCCCACAGGTGGTGAGCTAGTGAAAGGCCGATGTATTTCAGCAGTTGTTGATCTTCCAGGTTGGCCCGGGTTGGTTGTATATGTTGCATACTTTCACGAGAGTGTCGGGTTGGACTCAGACAGTATGCAGTTGCTGTCTGTTCTTGGTGCTTGCATCAGTCGATTTGCAGGTTCCTTCGTGGTGGTAGCGGACTGGAATGTGGAGCCGGAGGTCATTGAGCGGAGTGGGTTCATGCGCGAGGCAGGCCTCATCGCGATTGCTCCTGTGCGGCGCGCATGCATCATGTCCGCGTCGGCTAGCACTATTGATTTCTTTCTGGCATCTCACGACATCGTCCGAGTGGTTGAGAAGGTTCGTGTTTTCTTTCAGTGGCATGGTGGACCTCGCAAGCCTGTGCGACTCCATCTTCGAGCTGATGCAGTCAAGTTGCGACAATTGGTCTACTGTGCTCACTCTTGTTTCCTTGTGCTTCCTCCGTTCGGCCCACGACCTGAACTGCGCGGCATTGCGGCGGCCCGGCAGATGGCGGACGAGGCAGCGCTTTCAGCAGAGTTTGATTCAGTCGGCAAGGCCCGGGCAAGACTCAACCGGGCATTGGCCGTATTCCTAGAGGACGCTGAGATTGAGATTGCGGGCGCCCTCGACTTTCCGATCAAGAACCTCGCCCGCCACGATCATCTTGCTCGACGGTGGGTCCCAGTTCATGGGCGCGAAGACCACGCGCGGGCCCCGATGCTTATATCGCGTGGTTGGCAGTGGCTCTACCGTGCGTGGCACGAATTTGAATTGATGGTGAAGCAGAGCGCGGAGCTTCACAATAACCTTGCGGCGACTTCACATAAGCGAACGTGTCTTGCGGAGAACTACTCTGGTGAAGGCCTAGATGTTCGACTCGACTCGCAGGTCGCCGCGCTGCGCTCGCATGTGCGCGAGTGCCCCGAAGTGCATCTATGGTTGGTGGCCTCTTGCAACGCAGTTTTGTGATCAGTTATCGATTGAATTTGAAGCAGCCACGAAAGAGTCTGTGAAGCTACGTCAGCAGCCCTGGAACGAATGGCGCGACAGTGCGCTGAAAAGGCTCTGCCAAGCTAATGCACAAGATAACTCGTTTGCAGAAGATGTGGTGTCCGACAGTGGTGGGAAAGGCTCCTGGCATTTTTCCAGCGGCCCCGAGGTGGCACACAATCCGGATGTAGAGGCACTGCAGCAGAAGTGGAACGCGTCTTTCTCACTTCCCCGCGCTGAGATACCTGATCGTGAGTGCCTACCTCGAGCCGCTGCTGATGAGCTGCGGAGCGCATGTCGTACGCGTTGCCCCTTTACGTCTTCCGCGCTCAATGGCTTTCACCCGCGACATGTATCTCTTTTGGGCGATGCTGCTTTGGACGCGCTCAGTGTGCTATTTGAAGCAGTTGAACGATTAGGGCTCTTTCCTCGACACTTTCTATGGATGGTCTTTCCACTTTTCGAGAAGCAAACAGGCGGGCATCGTGCCATTCTTCTGTTTGCTAGCTTCGTTCGTGTATGGGACTGGCTTCGCCGACCCTTGCTGGGTCCTTTCTGTGCAGCCACGGAGAGGGCCTGCTAGGCCTTCGGGTCAGGGAAGAGTGCTGATTCCTGCGTTTGGGCCTAGTCGGCCCTTGGTGAGATTGCTGCTACTGACGATAAGGTGGTCCTGGGAGTCCAGCGGGACGGGAAGCAACGCTACGAATCATTTCGTCTGGAGCTTCTGCGTGACCGAGCTCTACGGTGGGGTATTCCTGGGGCGATAGTAAAAACGTCGTTCAATCTCTTGTGCGCTCCGAGGCTGATCAGGTTGGGGCCTGCCTGTCATCCAGTCGCACTTGGCGCAGAGAGCGGCTTACCTGCTGGAGATATGATTAGCGATGCTTTTGTAAAAGTCTACGCCATCGGTGCCTTCGACGGTTTCACGGCTCGCTTTCCCCACCCCATTCGGTTTTCATCATATGGCGACGACGGCGCGATCATGGCTATTGGAGATGCGGCGTTACTGCTTAAGCTAGTTCCTGCCGCTGCCGAACATTTCACCAGACGTTTAGACATCAGCATAGAGCGGCTAGATCGGAAACGAAAGCTATCGCGATTGCGAGTTCACCAGCTCTAACTAGAGCCTTAGCTCATCAGCTCCAGCTTCGAGGACTCCCAGCTGGCGCAAAAACGCACTCGTCCGTGAATCTCGGGGTCGACTTTACGCCTGCCCAGGTTAGGATGACCACCTTCGTAAAAGGGAGCGGTTTCGACAGTTTCGGCTTCGACACTTTCGGGTTCTTCGCTTCCGCAAGTGGCTTTCTCGCGGCAAGCGTCGAATTGCAGTGGTCCACCAGGCTGGTTTGAAGCCAGCTCTTGCGCATGGCAGCATTGTGCTTGGCATTTCTGACTATGAGTTGCAGCGGGCTCGAGCTGCGCTATTCAGTTTTCGCCTCCCATCGCATGGAGGTGGATCATTGTTGTTAAGGATTGTGCTCCATGGCGACCCTACGGCTGACGTCAGCGTCGCCCCTGCAGTTGCCCGGGCTGCGGCAGCGCGGCAGGCCCCGGTTGCGCCGGAGCGCGCTCTCCTCAGCACTCGCGAGCTCCATCAGATGTTTCAGATTGCGAAGGAGAGAGTGGAGCCACACCGCAGATGGAGGCACGCCAGAGGACCCATATCTCGAATGCTCCTTTCTCTCCAACGCGTCGGCTGGCCCACTAAGAACTTCTCTCTGGGGGGATGACGCGGGGGCGGAGATATCGCTCATGCACACGGCGCCTAGTATGTTCAAGGAGTTGCTTCGCGACGCAGCACAGCGTAGGCATGAGCAAGACGTGGCACGTAATCTTGACAACTTTGAGCATGCACGCTTGCGCTCAGACATTGCGCGCAGCATTGCGCGCAGGTTTAAGAAGTAGACGCCTAGGCAGAAGTGCGATGTAGCCAGTTGTTTTGGCAAAGCTGCGCTCACATGTGATGGGTTGCGCACGGGCGAAGGCCTCTGCCCACTGCGTGGGGGGCAAGGTCGTTTTTTTTTGGTTTCACAGGCTGCGGGCGTGCCCTAGTCCCGAGGTTGACGAGGCCCGAGGAGAGGCAGCCGCCCCAGAGCTGGCGCGGGAAGTTTTGCAGGCCGGTCCCAATAATGTGTTTTGGACTCGTCTCATCTCATTTCCCTCTCCTCCATTTTCCAACCCCCGCTGACATGATATACTCAGAGTTTCAAGATGCGCAATGCAATGTCTTGACTGGTTTTACGTGTATCGTGGGAGCAAGAGGTGTCGTCGTCGATGGGTCGTGCACCAGACCACCGACGCACGAGCTTGCACGCGCATCGTTCGCTGGAGCCTTCCTCGAGCCTGACTCGGAGGAGGTCGCGGCGAGGTTCCGTGGGCCTGTTTGGCCAAGCCTGGCGCAGACCCCCCAAGCAGCTGCGCACATGGGAATTATCTCAATCAGTTTCTTTGTTGGGCAGCTGACGCGCAAGACAAACGTGTTCTCAAATTGGTTGGGTCCCGAACGATGCCGCAGCCAGTCAGCTGCCCTTCAGGCTTCGTCAAGCAACAGGTGCGTTGGGCTTCGGAGGGGATTTTGGGATATCCAAGGCTCGAGAAACATCGGCCCTGCGACCCATGCCCCAGCCCGCCGCAGCATGGAAGCGATAGGCGAGATGCCGCCCGACGAGCGGAGAATCGGACGAGCATTTTTTTAGCGGGTCGGCTCGCGAAAGAGGCTCTGTCTTTGCACGCGCAGGAACCAGAAGACTCCTGGGATGACCTCAGCGCTCTAGGCCCGAGCCGTGGCCCATGTGATGGGTTCGGTTATGCCCCTGTTTCCGTTTTCGAAGTTTCCTGATAGGAAGACTGTTCCCTACCCCAGAAGCACAGGTGCGCACAGATGGCATGCGTGGACGGCCGTCCCTGGTGCACCTGGCTCGTTTTCATGTCATGACTGTCGTGCTAGACGTACATGTACGAGTGCCGATGCTCTTGATATGTCGGGGTGCCCTGGAAGGAGGCAGTGCTTCTTTCCTCGCACGCCCGTCTCTCGGACATGACCTGGTCTACACACGTCTCTCGTCAGGTCCGAGTCTTGTGTTCTGTCGGAGGTGTGGCGCCTGCAGCACAGAGCGCTTCAGCCGACAGCTCGAGAAGCAATGTCGAGGATACGCGATGCCTTCTGCCAGCAAGTGTCGTCTCGGAAGAATGCCCCGCGGCGCCCATCCCCAATCCAATCGTGTTGCCCCCGATGTTGCGTTCCACATCTTAAGCGAGGTGGAGCGTGACAGGTTGTTGCAGACCCAGCGGCGCCCGCAGCGCGGTGTGTGGTTTCAACGTCCTGAAGTGGGTCTTCCAGGCAGCTCTCTGCTTTTTGGGCTGGAGGCGATGAGGCAGCGGATAGCATCGAGAGAGGAGGCTGGATAAACACGCTAAACGTTTTATCCCTTGCGGGCAAAAGAACTCCTCCTCCTCCTCCTCCTCCTCCTCCTCCTCCTCCTCCTCCTCCTCCTCCTCCTCCCTCTCCCCATCTCCTCCCTCCTCCCCCCCCCCTCCTCCTTCTCTTCCTCCTCCTCCTGCTCCTCCTGCTCCTGCTCCTGCTCTTGCTCCTCCTTCTCCTTTTCCTCCTTCTCCTCCTCCTCCTCCCCCCTCCTCCTCCTCCTCCTCTCCTCCCTCCTCCTCCTCCTCCTCCCCTCCTCCTCCTCTCGCTTCCTTCCCTCTCACTCCTCGTCCTCCTCCTCCGCTCCTACTCCTCTCCTCTCCTCTCCTCCTCCTCCTCCTCCTACTCTTCACTCCTCGTCCTCTCTCCCCCCCTTCTTCCTCCCTCCTACCCCTACTCCTTTTCCTCCTCCTCCTCCTCCTCCCCCATCCTCCTCTCTTACCTTCTCTTCCGCCTCCTCTCCTCTCCTCCTCGCCCTTCTCCTCTCCCTCCCTCTTCCTTCTCCCTCTTTCTTTCGGTCCTCCCTCTCCTCCTCCTCATTTTGCCTACCTCCTCATCATCATCACATCCGCATCATCATCATCATCATCAGCATCATCATCATCATCATACATCATCACCATCACCATCACCATCACCATCTCAATCACCGCACCATCACCATCACCATCACCAACATCATCATCATCATCATCAGCACAGCAGCATCATCATCCTCATCACCATCGTATTCATCATCATCCGTCTTCTCTTCCTCATTATCCCTCTCCTCCTCCTCCTCCGCTCCTCCTCCTCCTCGTCCTCCTCGACCTCCTCCTCCTCCTCCTCCTCCCCCTCCCCTCCTCCTCCTCCTCCTCCTCCTCCTCCTCCCCCCCCTCCTCTACATTCTCCTCCTCCTCCTCCCTCCTCCCCCTCCTCCTCCTCGACCTCCTCTCCTTCTCCACCTCTTTCCTCCTCCTCCTCATCATCTCATCATCTTCATCATCAGCATCACACATCATCATCATCATCATCATCATCATCATCATCATCATCATCACCATCATCATCATCATCATCATCAGCATCATCATCATCATCTCCATCATCATCATCATCATCATCATCATCACCATCATCATCATCATCACCACCATCATCATCATCATCATCATCATCACCATCATCATCATCACCATCATCATCATCATCAGCATCATCATCCTCATCACCATCGTCATCATCATCATCACCATCATCATCATCATCATCATCATCATCATCATCATCATCATCATCATCATCATCCGTCTTCTCTTCCTCATTATCCCTCTCCTCCTCCTCCTCCGCCTCCCTCTCCTCCTCCTCGTCCTCCTCGACCTCCTTCTCCTCCTCCTCCTCCTCCTCCTCCTCCTCCTCCTCTCCTCCCTCTCCGCCATCCCTTCTCCTCCTCTTCCTCCTCCTCCTCCTTCTCCCTCTCCGTTCCATCCTCCTCCATCACCATCATCATGTTTCCTCTCCTCATCCTTATCCTCCTTATCCTCCTCCTTCTTCTCCTCCTCCTGCTCCTCCTCCTCCTCTCCCCCCTCTTCTCCATTTTTTCTAGGTAACTCTGCCCTGTCCCATCCCCAGACGTGTCGGTGGGGCGGGCCGGACGTTCCGCTTGAGACTTACGCACCTTGCATGCTTCTGAATTTGAGCCTCAAAATTACTGCACTGTTGGAGGAGTATCGTTTTCAAAATGGAGCTCTCGCCTGAATGGGGCTCCCGCCGTAGCGCCGCTCACAATTTTTCAGCGCGTACAGAAGCTACATAATGAGGTTGGCGATTCAAAACTGGGCTCTCGCCTTACCGCCGCGCATATGTGTTCAAAAATCCTGCAGCAGCTACGGCGATGCAAGGCGGTCCCTTGTCAAAATCTGGCTCTGGCCCAGCGCCGCGCGCTTTCGATATTGCTCCCCAAACGGTGTTTGCACTTAGGGGTTCTCTCATGTCTTTTCGAAGGAACCAGACTCCGTTGTCGGGTCCGCCGCCTTGTGGTCGCCGTCGCCGCCCCATCGCCGCCCCGTCGCTGCCGCCCCGTCGCTGCCGCCCCGCTGCACCCCCCTACTCCGTTGTCATCGAATCGTTACAATCCAATCGGTTTCAATCCAATCGCGCGTCGCGCCACGAGGGAGGCTCGGCGCCCCGCCGGGGCTGCCCCCGAGGGCCTGGGCCCGGCCACGGTGTGGCTCCGGGGGCGCCCAGGTGCCGGCAGGAAGCACGCCGCGGCCTCTAAGAAGAAGTCGGCCCCGGTCCCGCGCGTCGCCGCCGCCCCGTTACACCACTCCCTTCTGCATCGCAATCGCATGGCAAGCACATTGGTTTTCTTGCATTTGCGTGGTTCTGCACTACCTTCCATCTCCCCACACTGCTCTGCATTGCTGGGCATTGCATTGCTTTGCATTGCGAAACATTGCATTGCTTTGCATTACTTTGCATTGCCCTGTATTGCTGTGCATTGCTGTGCATTGCTGTGCATTGCTGTGCATTGCGTTACTTTGTTGTGCGTTGCATTGCTTTGCAGTTCCTTGCATTGCTTTGCATTGCGTTGCACTGCGTTGCATTGCCTAGCTTTGCTTTGCATTGCATTGCTTTGGAAATGCTTTGTATTGCATTGCGTTGCGTTGCGTTGCTTTGCATTGCTGAGCATTGCCTAGCATTGCCTAGCATTGCCTGGCATTGTTGTGCATGGGAGTGATTCATGTGAGTGAATAGCGATTGCCTCATCGCTCTTTGCTCTCAAGCTCTTTTTCACTGAAAGGCCGTGGATGGCCCACGTTGCTGGCATGCTCTTCGGCCCGAGCGCACCAGTGGGGCGCCAGAGTGGCGGACCGGGCGCGAGGCACGTGTCCGGGCGGACCCTCTGCCCAAGGCCGTGTGTGCAGGTTCCGGAGGGTGGCGGTCTTCACGCCAGGGTGTGTGCTTCGCTGCAGCGCCAGCTCGATCGTCAGCCCGAGAACCAGCGCCGCCTCAGCGGTTCGGGCAGCTGTGGGATCCGTGTCGGGTTGTCCCCCTCCTCATCATCCTCCTCGTCGTCCTCCTCCTCGTCCTCTCCTCCTCCTCCTACTCCTCCTCCTATATTCCTTAACCTTCTAAATAACGTCTCCCTGCCGCACCCCTTTTCTTGTTCGGTGTCACGGTGGGCGCAGCAGCTCGTGAGCTCCATCTCGTTCCCAAGAGAGCCCAGCACCCGAGACCCCTCTCTCTCTCTCTCTCTCTCTCTGGTGCTCAGTCCTCGTTGACCTGATGCTTGTTCCCCCTGGCCTCCCCCTCCTCCGTCGTCCTCGTCCGAGGAGGAGGAGGAGGAGGAGGAGGAGGAGGAGGAGGAGGAGGAGGAGGAGGAGGAGGAGGAGGAGGGCGGCGAGTGCTGTGCCGCCGTCCTCCGCCGTCGCCGCCGGCGTCGTCGTCGTTGCCGTCGGTCGGCTCGGCGTGGCCTGCAGCGGCCGGGACGCGCCCGCCGCCACGAGCGCGGGCTTCTCCATGGGGCCATGGGGTGCGGGGCCTCGCTGAGCGACCGCTACGCCCCGGAGGCCCCTGAGGAGCCGCTGCGGCCACCGCGGTCGCCGCCGCTGTCGTCAACGTTGCTGTCGCCGCCGCGGCGTTTGCCGCCGCCGTCGGCGCCGCCGCCGCCGTCGCCGTCGTCGCCGTCGCTATCGTCGCTACCGTCGCTATCGTCGCCGTCGCCGTAGCCGTCGCCGTCGCCGTCGCCGTCGTCGTCGTCGTCGTCGTCGCTATCGTCGCCGCCGCCGCTGTGGCCGCCGCTTTCGCCATCATCGCCGTCGTCGTCTTCGTCGCCGTCGCCGTCGTCGCCGCTGCTGTCAATGCCCCAGGCTGTGCACAGGCAGCCCCCGGCCAGGAGGTGCTCCAGGCTTGCCTCGACAGACCCCGCGGGTAGCCCAGGACAGTCTCGGCAACTGCGCGCTGGCTTCGGGCGTTGAGACCGCCTGGGGCCAGCCTGGGTTGCCTCTTGGGGTTGTCTTTGCTGATCGTCGTCCGCCCTGCGCAGCCGAGGAGGAGCCCCTCAGCCGCGCTGGTGGGTCGGCGCCGTCGAAGGCGGTGGGACAGTGGTGCTCCTCCTCCTCCGCCTCCTCCTCGTCCTCCTTCTCCTCCTCCTCCTCCTCCTCCTCCTCCTTCTCATCCTTCCTCCTTCATCCTTCTCCCCCTTCCTCCTCCTTCTCCTTTCCTCCTCCTCCTCCTCCTCCTCCTCCTCCTCCTCATCCTCCTTCCTCCTCCCTCTTTCCTCCTTCCTCCTTCCTTCTTCTTCTTCTTCTTCTTCTTCTTCTTCTTCTTCTTCTTCTTCCTCTTCCTCCTCCTCCGCCGCGGATCGGCCTGGCCTCGAGGAACGTGCAGACATGGGGGGGGTCGAGAGCTCCCCAGTCGCAGTATTTGCCGCGGCGCTGATGTTTCTGTTGCGGTGCACGTGTCGCCGCGCCGTTTGCTCCGACGCGCGACCGTGCGTCCTGGGGAGGGCGCCGCGACCGCCAGGGCAAACGCCGCCTCGGGCGCCTTGGGCCTGCCGCGGGGTTTGCCGCGGTGCCGGCTTCGTCTGCTGGGGCGCGGGGCGCAGGGCTTGCCGCGGGTTTGCGGTGCGCGTCGAGGACAAACGGCGCGGCGACGCAGGTGCAGCTGGCCAACAGACAGACCAGGCTGCTTGTCTTTGGTTTCCGTTGCTGGCACGTTTGTTGCACGTGTTGCACGGCGTCACGTGTTGCCATTTTGGGGGATCTCGGGCAGGCGCAAAGAGCAGTCACAATCAGCCAATGTTCTGTCCTTCGGGCTGTCTTCCGTGGCATGATGGGAATCTGTGATGCTTGTTGGTTGTTGAGGTCTTCAGCCGTCAGGGGGGCCAGAAGACTATGGCGGGAGCAGGAAGGGCAGGGCGGAGGAGGAGGAGGAGGAGGACCAGTGGAAACCCAGGACGCATCAATGATGTTGCAGCGCGCCTTCCCTCCAAGTTCCCTCTTCACAGGTCTTTATACGAATATGTTGTTCATTGCAGGTGCCCCATTGGGAGACAACCGATGGAGAATCCTCAATCGTGCCAAGTCACTGTTCCTGGGACTTCGACGCCGTGAATCAACGTGACTGCGTCCTGCCAACTCTAAATCGTGCCAGAACACCATTCCTGTGACTTCATCACAGCGAATTAGCATGAATGTTGCGTCCTGACAACCTTGAATCGTGCCAGAACGCCGCTCTTACGACTTCAACTGCACGAAACCATTGAAACTGCTACAGACTTTTAAAACGAATTTGCGCGGCGCTGAGGCAAGAGCCACATTTCGAAAGGAATCACCCTCCATCCGTGACCTTGTTGCATACTTTCAAGACAAATGTGCGCGGCGCCAAGGCGAGAGCCAATTATTGAAAACGACCCGCCATCCGTCCGTGAATTGGTTGCAAACGATTATATCCCCACCAGCCCGCTTAGACACGTCGCCCATCAGAGCTGACGGGAAAAGGGACGAAGACACACACACACACACAGAGTTAAGCAGAGCGGTCAATCAGGATGAGCAGAGAGATCTCTGGGAGCAATGAGGTGGCCTGGGATGGCTTCTTCGGGCCATCCCAGGGGCCCACGCGGGGGCGCGGGGAGAGAGAGGATGATGATGATGATGATGATGATGATGATGATGATGATGATGATGATGATGATGATGATGATGATGATGATGATGATGATGATGATGATGATGATGATGATGATGAGATGAGGAGGAGGAGGAGGAGGAGGAGGAGGAGGAGGACGAGGATGAGGATGAGGATGAGGATGAGGATGAGGATGAGGATGAGGATGAGGATGAGGATGAGGACGAGGACGAGGACGAGGATGAGGATGAGGATGAGGATGAGGATGAGGATGAGGATGCTGATGCTGATGATGATGATGATGATGATGATACTGATACTGATACTGATACTGATACTGATACTGATACTGATACTGATACTGATGCAGATACTGATACTGATACTGATACTGATTCTGATGATGAGGAGGAGGAGGAAAAGGAAGAAGAAGAAAAAGAAGAATAGTAATAAGAAGAAGAAGACGAAGAGAGGAAGAGGAGGAGGAGGAGGAGGAGGATTCGTGGGATTCGTGGAATGAACGACAACGGTAGTCACTTGGGAAAGCCAGACGGGTTACTCGGCGAGTCTGGACAGCTCGGCATCCACCACGTGCGTTGGTGGTCCGCCAACGGTGGGATACAGGCCCCTCTGAATTCTCGCGAGGTTCTGGGCACCTTTCGGGGAGGGCGTGCACCGATCTACGAGCCAACGTGGGTCAGAAGTGGCCGATTTGCCACACACCGAGCAGAACGTTAAACCGTACCGTCCCCAGAACTGGAGCTTGTGGGACGGGTGAAGCATCTTCCCAGCGACCGTTTGTGGGCCGCGCAGGGGGGAGAAACCAGTCCCAACAGGACTGGATCGACAATAGGTGAGGGTCCCCTCGCGAATGGACTCTCGGGTCTCAAACTGAGAACAAACCCTACAGAAAAACTTGCTCCCGACTCTGCGCCAGTCGTGGGCGCTCGCCTGGAGGGCCCGAACCAGGACAGGAAGCCTCGGCCCCACAGGGGCTTCAAAGCGGCACGCGGTCCAGGGGTCGGCTTGGATACACGCGGCCAGAGCTCTCCGCGCCCGACGTCGGGTGAGGGCGGCCTCCGCGTCTACGAGATCAGTGTGGGGGAGGGGCCCTATGAGGCACTCCGCGTTGGCATGTTGCCAGAAACCCTCTCGAGGAGGGTCGCAAAGGCGGAGAGCTCGGCTCGGGGCACAGTCTGGGCTCGGCCGACCAAGGACGAAGAGACGCCGAAGATGGGGTCAAGAGCACTGGATCCGGACCCCAGGGCGAGGAAACCGAAACCAACGCGTCGCCGACGCCTGTCATCGCTGTGGTCTCCCCCCGAGCCGTCTCCGAAAAATTATCTAAAGCCTTGCTCATCTCTCGGAACCTCCTCAAGGGCTCCAAACTCAGAAACTATTTCTTTTTCCTCATCGTACAGGGGCACAGTGGCGGCGGTCGGCGGGACGCCGCGTAGCCACAACGCAGGCGACGCTTCGTGGTTCGCCATGGCTTTGCCGAGCAGGTGGTCGCTGTCGGCGTAGTCCTCGCGGTCGACGTTGTGCCGACATGTCCAAATTCTGTGAAACAGGGATTCCGTGTGGAACCCGGACCTTGGGCAAGCCAAGCCGACGTAGTAGCTTGCAACCCGTAGTCGTTCTCGCGGCCATTGCCCTCCAGTGCAGACCACGTTGTTGAGGGCGACCTGGTCGAATTCGCCTAGCTTGGTGAGGCGGTCCTGTTCCCTTCGAAAATGAAAGCAGTCACCGCCACTGTGCAGGTCGTCCCCCGCCTCGTGCTTGGAGGCGTTCTGCCACAGGGTGCGGTCGATCGAATCCTGGATGTCCGTGATGATCAGCGAGTAGTCGCCGTTCATGTCCGTGAAGCTGGGGTCCTCGGCCGAGGGGATCAACCAGCTCTTGCCCGCGTCGGTGTCCCACTGGGTGGCCGAGACGGGCTCCCAGTTGAGGTCCAGGAGTGTGGCGATGGTGGCGCCGACTGGCCCCTTGACCAGCTGCCACTTGCGCTGCCCTGCTGCCCGCAGCCGCGCAGCCAAGCCGTCCCACGTCTTGCAGATGCGCGGTTGCAGCTCTGGGCAGTGCCTCCAAAGCGTAAGGCGAGAGCCGATCTGTTGCCTGCGGATGCTCTTGGCGGGGTCGTCCTCGCCGCACGCCATGGCGAGGGTGGTGGTGAGGCACCTGCCTGGGCCAGCCCCCGCTGCTGCTCGCCCAGCCTGGCGTCGGAGTCTCACCATGTCGTAGGCGGGGACTCCGTAGTGCTGGTGTCCGTAGGTGCCCTGCGGGAGAGTTCCAGTGCCCCACAGCCCGCGCGAGATGCGCTGCAGGCGGGCGGTGCGGCGCACCCTCTGGATGGCTGTAGCGCGACGAGCGGCCTGCGCCATCCGCTGCCTTGCCTTGCGCCTGTTGCGCGCTCGACCAGCGGACGCGTCAGCACCGAGGTCCGTGGCCGTCGACGCGGCCGTGGCGGGGATGCCCTGTTTCCTCAAGCGGCTGACGATGCGGTTCGTGAGCTTGCTCGAGGTGGTGCTACTACCGTATTGGGGCTGATAGTTAGGCCTACGTCGATCATGGCCTTGCCGATGAAGGCCCCTCAGGAGACGAGCGTGCTCTCCACATTGCTCTCCGTGCCCTCCGTCCTGATGATCGTGTCGTCCACAAACGTGCGCATCATGATGGAGAGCTGGTATCGCTGGTGGGCAGCCTGCAACGGCGGCCCGAGCATGGCTTTGACAAGTTCCCCTCCGTGCGGGGACCCCGCCGCCACGCTTTTCCCCACGGTGATGGCCTTGCTGAGCCACTGTCCTTCTCGAAGATAACGTGGGGCTAAGTACATATGTAGTTCCATGGTTAGTGTGATAGCTGGGAATCCTTGCTTCATGCATGCCACGCAGAGCAAGGGCATGGAGATGCGGTCGTAGAACTTCCCCAAGTCGAGCAGGATCGCGCCGACGGTGATCCCGAGGAAAGAGCAGCACTCGTCCATGATAGCCCTGGTCAAGGACGCTTGCAATGCGCTGCTCTTGCGTACAGCTGTGTCCCAGAACTCGGCGAGCTCGTCGCACCAGGATTCACAAAGGGGGCAGCGCAACTTCGACCATGCCTTCATCACAAATGGGAGCTGCCCCAGGATACGGTCGCCCCCCGTGGGCTTGGGCGCTACTGCGCCAACAACTGCGAAGAACTGGAAGGGCCACATCACCAGCTTCTCGCAATCGTGGATGTGGACCAGCTCTTCTCTGCCTGGTCGTGGTAGACGTTGGACCTCGATCGGCCCGAAGTTGTTCTACCCCTCGGCTCTTCTTGGGGTTCTGACGGGCAAGGACCGCGTCCAAGACATCAAGCTGAAAGGGTTCGGCATCCTCTTGCCTGGCCCTGTTGATGAGAACGTCTAGCCCGCGTAACACCTCGGCTTCGCCAGCCGAGGGGTCGCCCCAAATACGTTCCCAATCGCCGGCTCTCCTGTCCATGATGATGGCTGGCGTGGCGTACGTGTGGCCGTTGGAGTCCGCGTGCTCAAACTTCGGCTGGGCGGGAGGCTTGACGTGCTTGTGGAGCAACCCTGGGGCCTGCTTCCACATCTTCGTAGCCCATGACGTGTAGGCTCTCCATGATCTTGTGAGGCTGATGCCGATCGCTCGGGCTTTGTACTTCTCGCCTGTGTCGATCAGGTCCTGGATGTCCTGAAGCGGCTGCGTGCTGAGATTGCCGACGGCGGCGATCCACGCGAACAGCTCGTCGTCGTCTTGGAACGGCGTCTGGAGGTCGTTGGCGACGGCGACAGCGAGGATCTCCGCAATCTTGGCTTCCAGACGGCTGGCCTCCAGGGTTGCTTCCGTTCGTCGTAGATGCTGATCTCGCACCAACGGCGTGGTGGACAAGTGCCACCACTCCAAGAGCGGGTCGCGCATATGTGGTCGGCATGGCGTGGCACGTGTACGCTTCCAACCAATGGCATACCCGACGTCGCGGCCCATGTGCTCGTCGCGCTTGTCCTCCGGGATGTCGTGATGGACGAGCGTGGCCTTCTCTACGTTATGGGCCCAAGCCGCGAACCTCTCAGCGATCTGGTTCTGTCCGTGCATGTCCCTTTGCAGAAGGTAGTGCAACTTGATGTCGGAAGCGACATCGACCATCTCGCCCTCCTTAGAACCAATCTGCGAACCCATCGACTGTGGAAAGCTCGGGAAAGTCGAAGCTGGCCCACGTCGAGGCTTGGCCCCACGTGTGTCAGACTTCGAAGCCGATGGAACAGGCACAGCCTTGGACAACACGAACTCGCGGGGAGGGAGGGTGGCAGGTGGGGCAACGCGGCGAGACCTTCCCTCCCCGAAACCCGACTGCACGACCTTTTCCCAGAGGTCGAGCGGGATAGCGAAGCCGACGTGCTGCGTCGGCAGGGTGTCGGTGTGCTGATCGTTTTGGTGAAGCTCTGCGTAGGCTTCCTGCAATGCGTGGTCGAGTGCAGCTTGCCGTTGGGCACGTCGCTCGGCGATGGCCTTCTGCCTCTTGCTGTTCGGGTCGGCCTGCTGCGTCGGCCGTGGGGCCGTGGGCAACTGCTTGGGAGCGACCAGTACTCTGTTCCACCAATGCTGCCTACTAGCCCGTAGTGAGAGAAGAAGCCCGACGTGGGTCTTCCAAGGTACCTCGGTAATCGTCTCGAGCTTGACCGTGTCAGCGACTCCCTTCTTGCGCATACCGCAGTCGATGAGGGAGCCTTTTGCCGAGGTTGCAGGTGGTGTCGCTGTTCGTCGGGAGGATGAGCTCGGCGCCGAGCTTGCGCAGCCATCCTGTCCTCTCCCACGTCGATGGCGGGGTGTTCCAATCTGCGATAATGATCCAGGGGTCCGTCAACTGCTGCAGGAAGCTCGCCAGCCTGATGAGCATCTTGCCGTTGGGGCCCTGGAATCCGAACTTCGGCTGCATGTAAGCCGCGATGGCATTGCTGTTGCCTGTCTTCGTGTGCCAGACCGTCGGACAGAAGCCCGTGAACGGGTGCGGGCGATCTCGTACTGTCGCCAACCCTCGAAGCTGGTCGTGGCGAGGGTCTTCTTCGCGATGATGGCCTCGCCACCCGTGGTGCCATCCACTGAGCGGCCCGTGGCCACCGACGGGGTGGCAATCGTCTTCCATCCGTCCCTCGCGAGGTCGCCGTGGAAGCGGTCAAGCTTCTCCCCGCGAAGGTGTGTCTCTGCGAATCCGAGCACGTCGTACTGCTCAACCTGAGCTTGCATGGAGCTCTGCGCCGTGGGGCCCCACTCCGACACGTTGGCGAAGGAGAGCGTGGCGTCGCCGCCGTTCCTCGAGGCGCCCGTGTCGGCAGGGCCGCGGCGGCCTCCCGCAGGGAGGCCACCCGCGGGGTCGGAGAGGCGGCCGCCGCGGCTGCGGCTGCACCAGCAGGGGGGCCGCTGCCACTGGACCCGCCGCCGCCAGCGGCCGCAGCAGCACTGCCGGCAGCACCGGCGCCCGCAGCAGGCTTGGCGCTGGCCTCGGCCAACCCGGCAGTCTCTGCGCGGGGCGCCGCGATCTTGGCTGCCACCTCCTTGGCGCCAGGTGGCGGCCTGGTGGGCTTGGTGTCCGCCTCCTCAAGGTCGTCGTCTCCGACGTCGACCATGGCGTCGCCGTCGTGGTCGTCCATGGAGTTCGGCTTGGGCTGGCCAGCCGCCTCGGCCTGCTCAGCCCCTGGGACATTTGGCGGCGTCGCCAGTGCCCGTCCGCATCTTCTCGGCGGGTGCAGCGCGGATCTGCTTGACGCTGCGGAGCGCCTCCGCCATCTGGACCTGCAGCTGCTCGACCTGCTTGATGTGGGCCTCGACCTGCTTCTGGATCGTGGTGAGCTGCAGGCGCTGCGCCTCGTCGTAGTCGTCGTCGAACTCCGTGAAATTGAACTCCTCCACCGCCAGGAGGATGCGCTTCCCGTCTGAGGTGTGCGTCTGGGTAGCCGTCTTGGCCCCCGCCGTCGCAGCCAGGACCTGGAGCGCTTGCTCGTAGTCCTGCTGGGCGCCGATCGCCTCGATGGCGGCCTGCTGCTGCTTGGCGCGGGCCTCCTCCAAAGCGAGTGTGGCTGCCTGCTCAGCGTCGTTCGTCTTCTTGAGCGCAGCCTCCTTGCGCTCCAGGGTCTGGCCAGTGCGGGTGACCTCCTGGTTGGGCGTCCTCTTCTTCTCCAAGCTGGATGTGTAGGACTTTTCGATGTACTGAATAGCCTCAGCGTGGACCGAGAGGGCGGGTTCCTCGAGCAATTGCTTGAGCAGCGCACCGACGTCGGTCTTGGTAGCTGTACGCCAAGGGTACTTGGCGGGAGGGTAGCCCTTGCCGCCTTTGCTCCCTTTGCCTCCTTTGCCGCCGCCTTTAGCCCCCTTGGCGCCTGGCTGGACCAACTCAACCTGCTGCTTGCAATGGTCGCATACTCCGCCGTTGCGATGGAGTCGGAAGTTGTAGATCCAGTTTCCGCAGGTGCACCAAGAGAACGGCCGCGGCCCCATGACTTCGTATGAGTGCGCGAAGGGGAAAGTGCTGCCACGCTGGTGGCAGGAGGAAGATCCCCTGAAATCACAGTCGGGCTGAGGCGCCCTGGCACTGGCCGCGGACTAGCGGTATCCACGTGTTCCCCTGTGGAACAAAGCATCTTGAGCCAAAATGGCTACGGAAGAGGAGGAGGAGGGAGGAGGAGGAGGAGGAGGAGAGGAGGAGGAGGAGGAAGAGGAGGAGCAGGAGGGAGGAGGAGGAGGAGGAGGAGGAGCAGGAGGAGGAGGAGGAGGAGGAGGCGGCAAACCGACTGCCCTCGTTGGACGCTCGTGGGGCGTTCTTGGGCGCTCTTGGGGCCGCCTTGGCGCCCTCTTGGGGCCCTCTGGGGGCCGCCTTGGGGCCCTCTTGGGGCCCTCTTGGGGCTCTCTTGGGGCCCTGCTGGGAGCCCTTGAAGGCTTCTTGGGGCCATCTTGTAGGGCACCGGTCAAAGGATGGGGATCAAAATCGCCTCTTGGGGCGCTCTTGGGCCGCTCGTGGGCGCTCTTGGGGCCGTCCGGGGGGCCTCTGAGACCTCTTTTGGGCCTCTCAGGCCATCTTGGGGCCATCTTGAGGCCTCAAAAGTACATCGGAAGCGAGAAGGCGAAAAGGCAAACATCAGTATGTTCCTTAGGTGTTGAAAGATTTTGAGGGCCTCGTGGGGGGGGGGTCTTGAGGGGGCGCCGAGGGCACTTGGAACCGTCTTGTGGCCCTCGTCGGGCCTCTTGGAGGTCTGTCGAAAGCTGTATTGAACCACGTTCGACCATCTTAAGCCGCCTTGGAGGCCATGTTGGAGCATCGGATGCCCTCTTGGAGCCATTTTGGGCCATCTTGGGCGCCCTGACACCTCGCGGCACCCCCCAAGCTCAGGGAGTGGAGGGAGAGGGTACCCCTCTCCGAAGGGAAGAGGACTGTGGAAGAGAACAGGAACAACTCGTTAGACCACCTTAGCCCAAAGGGCTGGTGGGATTAAAACGAATGTGCGCGGCGCTAAGGCGATACCCAAATTTTGAACACGAGCCGCCATCCATCCTTGAAACTCCTGCAAATTTCAAGCTTCATGATCACAAATGGTGGGGAAGTCTCAGGCGAAACGCCCGGCCCGCCCTACCGACACGTCTAGGGGTCCAACGGGGAGGAGCTATTCAAAGGAAAAGGGATGAAGCAGGAGAGAGGAGGAGGAGGAGGAGAAGGAGGAGGAGCAGAATGACGAGGGAAAGGAGAGAGGAGGGGAGGAAAGAGGGAGAGGAGAGGGAGAATGGAGGAACGAGAGCAGAAACAGGAGGAGAAGGCGGAGATCTTTTTCTCATTCACTGTTTTGCCGTTCGGCGCGGGCTCGCAACCCGCCCCCCTATGGAACAGATCTTGGCTGTTCTTGGCGCCGGCTTCAAGCGGGTGGAGTAAGCGCTGGGGGCCCCGCCTCCCCCCCTTAGGGCGACGATATCTATACATATCCACTGCTCCTGGCCAGGCCAATCCTGGGCCCAAGAGCTGTGTATACGCCCTCCTGGCTTGGCCAGGGAGGCATATACACCGCTCCTGGGCCCAGGATGGGCCTGGCCAGGAGCAGTGGATATGTATAGATATCGTCGCCCTACCCCTGGTGGACACTTCGCGCAACTGTGCATTGTGTTTTCGGGTTGGCCCTCCGGAAAATGAGAACGGGGCTCCATGACGCCGGGTGCGTTGTAACAAAAAGCGTGCGCCCGGGCCCCAGTGGTAGCCAGTTGTTGTGGGATCCTCTGGAAGTGCAAATCCTGAAGATTCCAATGGGATTCGGATTCTCCCGCAAGATCCCCCCAGAAGTCTCCCCCATAGGATTTCCCATGGGATTCGTAATGGGTTTCTGCCACAAGATTCCCCCACAGGATTCCCCCATGGTATTTCCCCATAGTTCTCACACGTAGGATTCCCGCGACGGACTCCCACACAGGATTCAGGATTCCCCATGGGAGCACTGTTCCAGACAGTCGCACTAAGCAGAGGTCTAGAGCCAGACCCCCCCCCTCCTCCCCCTTTCGCTCAATGCCGAAACGCCGAATAAGAAAACGTGCACGAGGCGGAGGAGGAGGAGGAGGAGGAGGAGGAGGAGGCAGAGGCAGAGGCAGAGGCGGAGGCAGAGGCAGAGGCGGAGGCGGAGGCAGAGGCGGAGGCGGAGGCGGAGGCGGAGGCGGAGCGGAGGTGGATGAGGAGGAGGAGGCGGAGGCGGAGGCGGAGGAGGAGGAGGAGGAGGAGGAGGAGGAGGAGGAGGAAGAGCGTCCCTGGCCCCCGAGGTATTTCGAGTCCGGGCCACCGCTCTCCTGCAAATGGCAGGAGTACGACGCGGGGAGCAGCGCCCAGCTGAACCAGGCCTGGAAGCTGGGCAGGGCCAGGATCCTGCTGGGCGCCGCGGGCGGGGACTGCTACGAGATCGACCTCGACCTGCTCACGCAGACACGGATGGAGACCCTCACCACGCGCCGCATGAGGTTCGTGCCGCCAGAGGCCTGGGTGACCCGCGCCAAGGCCGCGCCTGCGGCGCCTTCCGCGGAGACAGGGAGCCAGGTCCACTGGACGGCGACTGCGCCCGTGCCGGAGGCCTCTCGGTCAGGCGGCGCGCAGAAGTTGGCCGGGGAGTGGCAGTGGGAGGGCCCGGAGAACGTCTGGCACGCGTTCGACCCCGAGGCCGCGGCGGTGCTGGTGGCCGCGAGGCGCTTCGGGAAGGCCCAGGTGGCCTACGTGGCGCACGGCGTCCTGTACGAGGCGGACCTGCGGCTGGAGGAGCAGGTCAACTCGGCGACGGGCTTTCGGCGCGCCATCCGCTGGATGCCCCAGCTCCAGTTCCAGTGGGAGATGCGGAACGGCATTTGGGTGGACTACGACGACGAGGAGAACGACGTCCTGGCCTCCGCCCACGCGGCGGGCGAGCGCCGCGTGGCGTACAGCGCCCGCGGCTGCGAGTACGAGGTCGACTTCGACCGCATGAGGCAGGCGAACGTGTCCGCGAAGCTGAGCTCCAACGCGAAGCCCGAGCGCCGGGTTCGCATCGTCGGTGCGGATGCGGCCGCCGACGACAAGACGGCGCCCGCCGGCGCCGGCCCGCCTGGCCACCGCGCCGGCGCCCACGCCAACGGCGCGCGCCTTCCCGGCGACGAGATCCCCGGCTTCCATGGGCGCCGCGGCGCTACGCGGCCCCCGCCGCCGCCGCCGCCCCCGCCCCCGCCGGGCCAGCCCCACCACCCGCGGGGGCCCGCGGCGGGCGGAGGCGCGCGAGCGGCGCCGCACAGGACGCACCCCGGCGCGCCGCCGCCGGGCGCAGCGCCCAGCGCGGCAGGCTCCAAGAAGAGACGCACACGCACGCACACACGCACACGCACACACA
>CAUYUJ010021919.1:96337-103837 GCA_963575745.1 Prorocentrum cordatum | reverse complement strand
GGTGTTCCCGCCGTGGGGCCATCTCATGTCGCAGAGGTTTTTTGCGCACGGTGGGCCGCATAGTCCTGAATTGCATCGGAGTGTGGTTTGAGCTCGAGTTTTTCTGACCTTCGGCCCGAGACCGTTTCGCCGCCGCTGCCGCCGTCTCCTCCTCCTCCTCCTCCTCTTCCTCCTTCTCCTCCTCCTGCTGCTCCTCCTCCTCCACCTCCTCCACCCTCTTAGAGCGGGCTGGGGGTCTGAGATGGTCCAGCATTGGTGCCGACCAGCAGGAGGGGGGGGGGACGAGGCTCGAGAGTCTAGGTTCGAGGAGGTTTCTTGTTTTTTCTGTCTCCTGCGGCCCCCTTCGGGCCCCAGGGTTGTTCCAAACGGACCTGGGGTGAAGATCTACACCACATGGACCCTGGGAGGGGCCTGGGAACCCATTTTGAGCGGACTTGCCCTGTATTACCCGGTCTGGACCCATTTTCGTGGGGCCCACCCGGCAGACCCCCTGACCGCCTCCAAGCCTCCTCCCCTGTGTTCATCCCGGTACGTCCATCAAACAAGCGTATCACCACTGAGCGTAGCAACGCTTGACCCTAGATTCACTTCGTCGGCCACGTTCGCAAGAGAGCCCTGGCTGGGTGATAATATGTTGCGTTGTTTTCTTTGGCATTATTTGTCTTCAAAGCAATCGTAACATGTTCGTTGCGTCTGGAACGGCGCCACGATTATTTGGAATTTCTTGGGCAATAGTTGTTCCCCGATGTTAGGGATATTGCCCACAATCCCAGCCACGTTCGCAGGACAGCGTTCTTCCCTTAGTCGACGTTTGTTATCGGCAGCGTATGTTAGCTAGCGTTGATTCCAACGAGTGTGCTAACAAGTTTTGTTGTGCAACGTATGTTGTGCAATCGATGTGATGCTGTTATTTACGATGTGCAACTTACGAAGTGCAGTATATTTGGTGCAATCTATGATATGCGGTACCATGTATGTTGTGCAACATCTGTAGTCGAATCTAGATTACGAACGATCAAAAAGGGCACCGCAGGCGCGAACAGCACATCGTGCAAGCTATGTGCTGTAATCTACATGGGGCAATGTATGTGGTGCAACCTATGCGGTGCAATGGACTACCCTGCACCGCGCCTGACCACCTCCACTGCTCGCGCAAACATCCCACCCACCCACCCGCAACTTGGTCGCAAGACTTCTTAAGACAAGACTGTGACGGTAGGTACCACATGGCACTTGGCCACGACACCGACGCCGACGACGACAGCGACAACGACGACGACGGCGCCGCCGACACCGACTACGACGACACCGCCGACGTCGACGTCGACGAAGACGACGACGACGCCGACGACGACGACGAAGACGACGACGACGTCGCCAGCGAAGACGACGACGAGGGAGGAGGGAGGACGACGACGGCGACAACGACGACAATGACGATGGAGGAGGGAAGACGGCGACGACGCGAACGACGAAGAAGGAGGAAGGACGGCGACGCCGACGACGACAACGACGAGGAGGAGGGAAGACGACGACAACGACGACGAAGACGACGACGACGGCGACGAAATAGGAGGGACGACGACGAGACGCCGACGACGGACGACGACGACGACGACGAGGGAGGAGGATAACGACGAGGGAGGAGTGAAGACGACGACGACGACGACGACGGCGACGAAATAGGAGGGTTAACGACGAAACGCCGACGAAGACGACGAGGGAGGAAAGACGACCACGGCGACAACGACGACGGAAGCGACGACGACGCCAAGATGACGACGACGGCGACGACGACGACGACGACGACGACGAGGGAAGAGGGAGGACGACGACGACGACGCAAGAGCGCGCGCGCACGCTTTTGTTGAAAATCCGTGTTGCGAAACCTTGTGTTTTTGTAGGTTTTTTGGAGACACGATTTTGGCATCCTTCCGAAACCGGTGGGTTCTGAAGGTTCTCGGCATACGCGCGCGACGGCGCGCGCGCGCGCGTGCACTTCGTCTTTTTTTTTTGCAGAGGATTCTCGCGACGGCACACGCGCAAGGGCGCTCGTCAGATTTCGACATGCGCGCGCGCGAAGCCCGTTTAATAGCATGTTGTGAAAATCTTGAAAAACCTATGGTTTTTTTTGAAGATTTCGCAAGAGCTCGCGCGGAAGCTTTTTCAGCAAATCAGTGTTGCGAAACCTTGTGTTTTTGCATATTTTTGGGAACTCGATTGCGAAATCCTTCTGGCACTGAAAGTTTTTGAAGGATTTCGGCATGCGCGCGTGACGGCGCGCGCGCGTGCACTTCGTTTTTTTTTTGGCAAGGGATTCGCGAAAAAGTGCTATGTGAGAACAAAACATGTAACCGCATAGTGTTTTTTACTAGGGACCCTCTGGGGGGGGATACCGGCCCCCCTGGGATAGAGTAAATTCATATTTAGGATGGACATGTGGTCATAATCATATATGATTTACATACCCGAAAGGGGTAGCGATAACGCTGGGGGGTAGATCTTTTTGTTTTTTTTTATAAAAAAAAACTAAACGATGCAAGTAATCAGTGCTCAACTTGAAGTTGTCCGCTCCACTGCTCGCGCAAACATCCCACCCACCCACCCGCAACTTGTTATGCAAACCCCATGCGGCGACAATTGTGATGAGTGCTTGGCGTTGGACGCTGGCTGGTGCACTTCTGCGGCCGCGACAGCCCGCGCATGCACGCGCGCGCATGCACTTTGGTGCGACCGACGCAGCCGCGGTGGCGCTCACCGCTGGGCACATCCCAGCAGGGATCCAGTGCGAATCGGCGATTTGGCCGGGCGCGGTATCATGGCAACGTCGACAACGGTACACAGGGTGATGATAGTAGCGATGTTGGTGACGATGCTGACAGCGACGGCCACGGCCACTGACGGCGCGGATGCTGATCACGCTGACGACGATGACGACGCCTTCGCGTCGGCGATGAACGTTTTGGAAAGAGTTCGACATGCGCGCGGCCGACGCGCGAGAGTGGCCCGCGTGGTATTATTTGACGCGGATCGCGCCCCCCCCCCCCAGCACGCGCGCAAGGGCGCGCGACTGATGTGGGCATGCGGCGCGAGAGGCCAAGTTGGCATAATTCCATGAACATGTTGGAAAATCGATTGTTGTCTTAAGAATTCCGAGAGCGCGAGCGCACGATTTGTTTGACCACTGCTGTTGCGAAACCTGTTGTTGTTTATATGTGTTTGGGACATTCGTTTTCGAAATCGTTGCGGAACCATCGGTGTTAGAAGGATTTCTGCATGCGCGCGCGATGACGTGCGCGCGCACCTTCTTTTTATGCGAAAGGTTCTCGCGACGGCACGCGAAGGGCGTTCGAGAGATTTCGACATGCGCGCGCGCGAAGCCCGTTTGATAGTACGTCTTGAAACTGTTGAAAACCCGATGGTTTTCTTGAGAACTCTGAAGAGCGCGCGCGAACGTTTTTTCTCTGATGTTGAGAATCCGTGTTGCGAAACCTTGTGTTTTCAGAGGTGTTTTGGACACTCGATTTTGCACCCCCTCCGAAACCGAAGGTTTCTGACGGATTCCGGCATGCGCGCGCGCGACGACGCGCGCGCGTGCACTTCGTCATTTTTCTTGCGCGAGGGGTTTTTGGAAACTTTTGGTTCTTGATAGACGGGCGCGCGCGCCTAGTATATTTTGCAACGGATGGCGGGGGTGGCGACACCGCCTAGCTGGGGCAGTATGATTTCACAGGTAGGATGGACATTGGGTGAGAACCATACGTGAATTGCACCACGAAGAGGTGAATCGTTAAGTCTGGGGGGGGATCGAATTTATATTTCCCCAAACAGCTTGCTGAACGGGGTGCTGTTGTGATAGAAGCTAACTCCGGCCGAGGGAAGTCGGAGCAGAGACATCCTCACAAAAATTTGATGGTCCGGGCCGTTTCGCTTGAGGCATCCTCACAACTCTCGTTTCTGAGTTGGCCGGGATTGGCCGTTTCGCCTGAGACATCCTCGAAAAGTTGCGCTCTGGGACGCCGCGCGGGAGGTGGTCCGGGCCGTTTCGCTTGAGTCATCGTTGAAACTCTGAGCCCCGAGGTGCCGTGCGAGAGGTGGTCTGGGCCGTTTCGCCGCAGACATCCTCGAAACTCTGAGCTTTGAGATGCCTTGCGCGAGGTGGTCCGGCCCGTTTCGCCTGAGACATCCTCGAAACTCTGACCTCGGAGATGCCGCGCGAGAGGTGGTCCAGCCCGTTTCGCCTGAGACATCCTCGAACTTCTGAGCTCTGAGATGCCCTGCGCGAGGTGGTCCGGCCCATCTCGCTTGAGACATCCTCGCATCTCTGAGCTCTGAGATGCTGTGCGCAAGGTGGTCCGGCCCGTTTCGCACAAGACATTCTCGCATTTCTGAGCTCCCAGATGCCGCGCAAGAGGTGGTCCAGCCTGGGGGCCCAGAAGACCATATGTTACATCTCCTCCCTGGGACCCTGGGAACCCGCCTGAGACATCCTCGAACTTCTGAGCTCTGAGATGCCCTGCGCGAGGTGGTCCGGCCGCCGGCCCGTCTCGCCTGAGACATCCTCGCAACTCTGGGCTCCGAGATGCCCTGCGCTAGGTGGTCCGGCCCATCTCGCCTGAGACATCCTCGCAACTCTGAGCTCTGAGATGCCGTGCGCAAGGTGGTCCGGCCTGTTTTGCACAAGACATTCTCGCAACTCTGAGCCCTCAGATGCTGCGCAAGAGGTGGTCCAGCCTGGGGGCCCAGAAGACCACATGTTACACATCCTCCCTGGGAGCTCCAGGAGGCCCCAGAGAGCTCCAGGAGGCCGCAGGACGCCCAGGACAGGCCCCAGGGGTCCCCAGGAGATTCCCAGGAGGCTCCCAGGAGGCCCCAGGAGGCCCCCTATCAAAACGTGTCAAGTTAATACACATCTGGTGTCGATTCGTTGATTTTCCCTGCTCTTGTGGCCCCCCCTCCACTTTGAGGAGCCCAAACAGCCACAGGTTAGATGTTCCCCCCTGGGAGCCCCAAGAGGCTTCAGGAAACCCCAGGTGGAGTTCAGGAGGCCACAGGAGGCCCAGGAGGAAGCCCCAGGAGGTCCCCAGGAGGCCCCAGGAGGCACCAGGAGGCCCCCGCAACTCGGAGCTCTGAGACGCCGCGCTCGAGGTGGTCTGGCCCGTTTCGCCTGAGACTTCCTCGCAGCACGTTTCGCCTGAGACACTGGCCCGTTTCGCCTGAGACATCCTTGCAACTCTGAGCTCTGAGTTGCCGTGCGCAAGTTGGTCTGGCCCGTTTCGCACAAGACATTCTCGCAACTCTGAGCTCCCAGATGCCGCGCAAGAGGTGGTCCAGCCTGGGGGCCCAGAAGACCACATGTTACATATCCCCCCTGGGACCTGGGAGCCCCAGGAGGCCCCAGAGAGCTCCAGGAAACCGCAGGACGCCCAGGAAAGGGCCCAGGGGGGAGCAGGAGATTCCCAGGAGGCTCCCAGGAGGCCCCAGGGGGCCCCCTATCAGAACGTGTCAAGTTAATACACATCCGGTGTCGATTCGTTGATTTTTCCTGCTCTTGTGCCCCCCCCCTTCCCATTTTGGGGGGCCCCGACGGCTACATGTTAGATATCCCCCCTGGGAGCCCCAAGAGGCTTCAGGAAGCCCCCAGTGGGGTCCAGGAGGCCACAGGAGGCCCAGGAGGAAGCCCCAGGAGGTCACCAGGAGGCCCCAGGAGGCTCACGCAACTCTGAGCTCTGAGACGCCGCGCTCGAGGTGGTCCGGCCCGTTTCGCCTGAGACTTCCTCGCAGCACGTTTCGCCCGAGACATCGTCGCAACTCTGGGGTCCGAGATGCCGCGCGCGAGGTGGTCCAGCCTGTTACGCCTGAGACATCCTCGCAACTCTGGGCTCCGAGATGCCCTGCGCGAGGTGGTCCGGCCCATCTCGCCTGAGACATCCTCGCAACTCTGAGCTCTGAGATGCCGTGCGCAAGGTGGTCCAGCCCGTTTCGACAAGACATTCTCGCAACTCTGAGCTCTCAGATGCTGCGCAAGAGGTGGTCCAGCCTGGGGCCCAGAAGACCACATGTTACATATCTCCACTGGGACCCTGGGAGCCCCAGGAGGCCCCAGAGAGCTTCAGGAGGCCGCAGGACGCCCAGGACAGGCCCCAGGGGTCCCAGGAGATTCCCAGGAGGCTCCCAGGAGGCCCCAGGGGGCCCCTATCAGAACGTGTCAAGTTAATACACATCCGGTGTCGATTCGTTGATTTTTCCTGCTCTTGTGCCCCCCCCCCTTCCCATTTTGGGGGCCCGACGGCTACATGTTAGATATCCCCCCTGGGAGCCCCAGGAGGCTTCAGGAAGCCCCAGGCGGGGTCAGGAGGCCACAGGAGGCCCAGGAGGAAGCCTCAGGAGGTCACACAGGAGGCCCAGGAGGCCCCCGCAACTCGGAGCTCTGAGACGCCGCGCTCGAGGTTGTCCGGCCCGTTTCGCCTGAGACTTCCTCGCAGCACGTTTCGCCCGAGACATCGTCGCAACTCTGGGGTCCGAAATGCCGCGCGCGAGGTGGTCCAGCCCGTTTCGCCTGAGACATCCTCGCAACTCTGGGCTCCGAGATGCCCTGCGCGAGGTGGTCCGGCCCATCTCGCCTGAGACATCCTCGCAACTCTGAGCTCTGAGATGCCGTGCGCAAGGTGGTCCGGCCCGTTTCGACAAGACATTCTCGCAACTCTGAGCTCTTAGATGCTGCGCAAGAGGTGGTCCAGCCTGGGGGCCCAGAAGACCACACGTTACATATCCTCCCTGGGACCCTGGGAGCCCCAGGAGGCCCCAGAGAGCTTCAGGAGGCCGCAGGACGCCCGGGACAGGCCCCAGGGGTCCGCAGGAGATTCCCAGGAGGCTCCCAGGAGGCCCCAGGAGGCCCCCTATCAGAACGTGTCAAGTTAATACACATCCGGTGTCGATTCGTTGATTTTTCCTGCTCTTGTGGCCCACCCACTCATTTTGGGGGGGCCCGACGGCCACCTGTTAGATATCCCCCCCTGGGAGCCCCAAGAGGCTTCAGGAAGCCCCAGGTGGGGTCCAGGAGGCCACAGGAGGCCCAGGAGGAAGCCCCAGGAGGTCACCAGGAGGTCCCAGGAGGCCCCAGGAGGCCCCCGCAACTCGGAGCTCTGAGACGCCGCGTTCGAGGTGGTCTGGCCCGTTTCGCCTGAGACTTCCTCGCACCACGTTTCGCCAGAGACCACTGGCCCGTTTCGCCTGAGACAGCCGTGCAACTTCTGAGCTCTGAGTTTGGCCGTGTCCGCAAGTTGGTCCTGGCCCGTTTCGCCAAGAACATTCTCGCAACTCTGAGCGTCCCATATGCCGCGCAAGAGGTGGTCCAGCCTGGGGCCCGAAGACCCCATGTTTACATATCCCCCCTGGAACCTGGAGCTCCAGGAGGCCGCAGGACGCCCAGGACAGGCCCCAGGGGTCCCCAGGAGATTCCCATGAGGCTCCCAGGAGGCCCCAGGAGGCCCCCTATCA
>CAUYUJ010021919.1:50556-91237 GCA_963575745.1 Prorocentrum cordatum | reverse complement strand
CTCCCCCAGCGCGCGCGCGAGGGCGCGCGAATGCTTGGCGCGTCGGCGCGCGGTGCCAGTGGCCCGTTCGGCAGGACGCCATGCAAATTTTGAGACACCGATCGTTAACTCAGGAACAATAGCGCGAGCGGGCGCATTTTTCAAAAGTGATTTTGCGAAACCATGTTATAAATACATAATTATTCATATATATATATATATATACACATACATACATACATACATACATACATACATACATATAATGTGTTTTGGACACTCGGTTGCGAAACCGCTACGAAACCTATGGTGTTTCAATGATTTTGGCACGCGCGCGCGCTTCGCCCCAGCTTTTGCGAGGCATTCTCGCGACGGCGAGCGCGCAAAAGGGCGCCCGAACGATGTCGACGCGTGCGCGAAACCCGTTTGGTCACATGTTCTGAATTTGTTGAAAACACGATGGTTTTCCGAAGAATTCGCAACAGCGCGCGCATTTTTTCGCATTGAGAAATGAAAATCCGCGCTGCGAAATTATTTTGGTTAGGTTGCTGGGGCGCTCGAGTTTATAATCCTTGCGAAATCATCGGTTTTTGAATGCTTCCGGCACGCGCGCGCGACGACGCGCGCGCGTGAATTTCGTCTCGTCGTTTGCAAGGGGTTCTTGGCAATTTTGGATTTTTGATCCATGAGTGCGCGCGCGTATAGTTTTCGGCAGAGGATGGCGGAGGGGGCCGACGCAGGTCCCTTTGGTACGAATTCACATATAGGATAGACGACGCGACGGGCCAGAATCAAACGCTGATTGCAACGCGAAAAGGGGAGGCGATATTCCCAGGGGAGGTGGGGTTTTTCTTTTCTACAAAGGAAAATCATTGTGGCGCAGTGGCCGCGCAGCACCGCGCGCGGCCACCTCCCGCGCACGGGCGAACGCCCCGCCCTCCCGCCCGCATCTAGGTCGGCAAAACTCATGAGGTCGCGATTGCCATTGCAGCGTGGAGCTCGTCCAAAAATTTCATCGAGCCCGCTGGCGCGCAGACCCTCGCGGCGCGGGCAAAGTCCATTTTGCGGGGGGCAGCGCGGACGACGGCGTCGACGAACGACGATGAGATGTTTGGCAGAACACATAAGGTAGCGAATCCAGTTGCAGCGTGGAGCTCCTCCGATAATTTCATCGCGTTCATTGGCGCGCGGGCGGGCGCTCGCCGCGCCGGCAAAGTCCATCTCGCGGGAGAGCGCGGACGACGGCGTCGACAAACGTTGATAATGATCGCGACGCTTCCGACGGCAATGATGACGATGACGGTGCCCTGCATGGTATTATTTTGACAGGGATCACGCCTCTGGCAAGCGCGCGAGGCCACTGGAATAAGTTCGACATGCGAGCGCGAAGGCTTCCTTGGACAGGAAAGTTGGAGAACTTGGGGTCCGCGAGAGCGCGCAGGATGACACGTTGAAAACTTGTCGTTGCCAAGCACTAGTTGGGTTGCTTATTGCTTACGCGCTAAAGCCGCAACGGAAACAAAGGTTTTGGCAGGATGTCGCGCGGCGCGCGCGCATGTGGCCCGCGTGGGGTGATTTCATACGGATTCGCGCAATCAGCTCATTTTAGATCAACGCATGCGCGCCGCGTGGTATTATCTGACAGGGATGAGGGGAGGGGCCGATGCCGGGACCAGCTGGGAATTCAGTTGGCAAATGAACGAGAAGGCAGAATCACATGCAAATTGCAGCACGCCAGGGGGGAGAAACAATCCCGGGGCGGTGGTGGGAGTTGAATTTTTCCCAACCCTCCTTGGTTGGGTATTCGTTTTGTATATTAGAGGGGTGTGGTCGCGTCCTCCTCCCGCCTCCCGCCTCCCCCTGCCCTCTCTTCGCCGACGATGGGGGCTGCGATCTGCGAAACTGTCGCCACGTTCGGGGGCTGCTGCCGGGTCGTGCGGAGTGAGGCACCGCGCGGATCCGAGCGGGACCTCGCCGTCCCTGGGGGGCTGCGATTTGCGAAACTGTCGCCATTTTCGAGGGTTGCTGGTGGGGGTCCTGCGGAGTGAGGCACCGCGCGGATCCGATCGGGGCCTCGCCGTCCCTGGGGTGCTGCGATCTGCGAAACTGTCGCCACTTTCGGGGGCTGCTGGCGGGTCCAGCGGAGTGAGGCGCCGCGCGGATCTGAACGGGACCTCTCCGTCCCTGGGGGGCTGCGATCTGGAAATTGTCGCCACTTTCGAGGGCTGCTGGTGGGTCCTGCGGAGTGAGGCGCCGCGCGGATTTGAGCGGGACCTCGCCGTGCCTGGGGGGCTGCGATTTGCGAAATTGTCGCCACTTTCGAGGGTTGCTCGTGGGTCCTGCGGAGTGAGGCACCGCGCAGATCTGAGCGGGACGTCGCCGTCTTTGGGCGGCCGCGATCTGCGAAGTTGTCGCCACTTTCGAGGGCTGCTGGTGGGCCCTACGGAGTGAGGCACCGCGCAGATCTGAGCGGGACCTCGCCGTCCCTGGGGGGCTGCGATCTGCGAAACTGTCGCCACTTTCGAGGGCTGCTGGTGGGTCCTGCGGAGTGAGGCGCCGCGCGGATCTGAGCGGGACCTCGCCGTCCCTGGGGGGGCTGCGATCTGCGAAACTGTCGCCATTTTCCATGGCTGCTGGCGGGTCCTGCGGAGTGAGGCACCGCGCGGATCTGAGCGGGACGTCGCCGTGCTTTGGGGGCTGCGATCTGCGAAATTGTCGCCACTTTCCATGGTTGCTGGTGGTTCCTGCGGAGTGAGGCACCGCGCGGACCTGAGCAGGACCTCGCCGTCCCTGGGGGACCGCGATCTGGAAACTGTCACGACTTTCGAGGGCTGTTGGTGGGTCCTGCGGAGTGAGGCGCCGCGCGGATCTGAGCGGGACCTCGCCGTCCTTGGGGGGGCTGCGATTTGCGAACTTGTCGCCACTTTCGATGGCTGCTGGTGGGTCCTGCGGAGTGAGGCGCCGCGCGGATCTGAGCGGGACCTTGCCGTGCCTGGGGGGCTGCGATCTGCGAAATTGTCGCCACTTTCGAGGGCTGCTGGTGGGTCCAGCGGAGTGAGGCACCGCGCAGATCTGAGCGGGACCTTGCCGTGCCTGGGGGGGCGATCTGCGAAATTGTCGCCATTTTCGAGGGCTGCTGGTGGGTCCTGTGGAGTGAGGCACCGCGCAGATCTGAACGGGACCTCGCCGTCCCTGGGGGGCTGCGATCTGCGAACTGTCGCCACTTTCGAGGGCTGCTGGTGGGTCCTGCGGAGTGAGGCACCGCGCAGATCTGAGCGGGACCTCGCCGTGCCTGGGGGGCTGAGATTTGCGAACTGGTCGCCACTTTCGAGGGCTGCTGGTGGGTCCTGCGGAGTGAGGCACCGCGCAGATCTGAGCGGGACCTCGCCGTCCCTGGGGGGCTGCGATCTGCGAAATTGTCGCCACTTTCGAGGGCTGCTGGTGGGTCCTGCGGAGTGAGGCACCGCGCAGATTTGAGCGGGACCTCGCCGTCCCTGGGGGGCTGCGATCTGCGAAACTGCCGCCACTTTCGAGGGCTGCTGGTGGGTCCGGCGGAGTGACGCGCCGCGCGGACCTGCGCGGGACCGTGCCTGGGGGGCTGCGATCCGCGAAACTGTCGCCACTTTCGAGGGCTGTTTGGGGGGTCAGCATAGCGATCTGCGGAACTGTCGCCACTTTCGACGGCTGTTGGTGGGTCTTGCGGAGTGATCTGAGCGGGACCTCGCCGTCCCTGGGGGTCTGCGATCTGCGGAACTGTCGCCACTTTCGAGGGCTGGTGGTGTGTCCAGCGGAGTGAGGCACCGCGCAGATCTGAGCGGGACCTTGCCGTCCCTGAGGGGCTGCGATCTGCGAAGCTGTCGCCTCTTTTGAGGGATGCTGGTGGGTCCTGCGGAGTGAGGCACCGCGCGGATCTGAGTGGGACCTCGCCGTCCATGGGCGGCCGCGATCTGCGAAGCTGTCGCCACTTTCGAGGGCTGCTGGTGGGTCCGGCGGAGTGAGGCACCGCGCAGATCTGAGCGGGGCCTCGCCGTCCTTGGGGGGGTGCGATCTGCGAAACCGTCGCAACTTTCGAAGGCTGATGGCGGGTTCAGTTAAGCGAGGCACCAGGCAGATCTGAGCGAGACATCGCAATCCTCGGGGGGCTGCGAACCTTACGAATGCCGCTCGCAGAAGTATATGCGCCCATGTCACGTCATCACCTCCGTATAACGTCTCCAAAGCTACTCATGCACCGCATTCCGCAGGGGTTGGGTACGTCGCCAGGGTGATTTTCCAAGAGAGGAGAATTGACCGCGCTGCACCGCGCGCGACCACCTCCCATGCTCGCGCAGACACCTCATTCCCCCACCCGCACTTTGTTCGGCAAAACTCATAAGATCGCGACTGAAGCTACCGCGTGGAGTTCTTCCGCAAATGTCATCGAGCTCGCAGGCGCCCGGGCTTTCGCGGCGCGGTCGAAGTCCATTGTGCGGGGGGCAGCGCGGACGACAGCGTCGACAGACGACGATGAGGTGGTTGACAGGACTCACGAGGTCGGGATTGCAACTGCAGCGTGATAGTTGCATCGCGTTCATTGGCGGGCGGACGCTCGTCGCGCGGGCGCAGTCCATCTTGCGGGAGGCAGCGTGGACGACGGGTCGAGAGACGACGACGAAAATGATCGCGACGCTTCCTGCGGCAGTGATGGCGATGACGGTACCCCGCAAGTTATCATTTAACAGGGGTCATGCTTCTGGCGAGCTCGCGAGGGCATTGTAATGCTTTCGACGTGCGCGCGCGCAGGCCACCTCGGACAGGAAAGTTGGAAAAGCATTGGGCTGCCTCGGGATCCGCATGAGCGCGCGGGGTGACATGTTGAAAGTTTGTCGTTGGACAACAACTGGGTTGTCTAATGTTTTTTACGCTGAAGCCGCAACGGGAACATAGGTTTTGGCAGGATTTCGCGCCGCGCGCGCATGCGGCCCGCATGGTATAATGTCATAGGGATTCGTGCGCCCAGCTCATGTTAGATCAACTAGGCGCACCGCATGGCATTATTCGACATCGATGAGGGGGGGGGGGCGATGCCAGGACTAGTTGGGGTGGCATGAGTGTATGTGGAAAACGAACAAGGAGGCATAATCATATGTGAACTGCAGCGCCCCAGGGGGGGGGCGGCAATCCCGCGGCGGCGGCGGGGGCAGAACCTATTTTTAAAGAGAGGGGAATTGATTTCTGTTTGCAGTGAGTCGTCAACTCCACTGCGCGCGCAATCGCCCCACCCGCCCGCCCGCAACTTGGTTTGCATAAACCCATGCGGCGGCGATTGCGATGAGTGCTTGGTGTTGGCTGGTGCATCTCTGCGGCCGCGCTAGCCCGCGCGTGCTCGCGGGCGCATCGGCCAGCTAGTTTGGCGCGACCGACGCGGCCGCGGTGGCGTTGACCGTTGGGCGCTTCCCAGCGGGCACGTCGGTGCGAGTCGGCGACTCAGGCGGGCGCGGTATCGTGGCAACGTTGGCCCCGGCAAACGCGATAATGATGGTAGCGGCGCTGGCGACGATGATGGCAGCGACGACGGCAAGGCCAGCGACGGCGCCGATACTGATCGAGCCGACGACGATGACGGCGTCCATGCGTCGGCGACGACGGCTTTGGAAGGCGTTCGACATGCGCGCGCCGCCGACGCGCAAGAGTGGCCCGCGTGGTGTTTTTTTGACACGGACTGTGCCCCCCAGCGCGCGAGAGAGGGCGTTCGGCATAATCTAATGAACATGGCGAACAATGTGTGATTTTCTGGAGAATGCACAGAAAGCGCGAGCGTCTCTCTATATGTGTGTGTATGTATATGTCTATGCATATGTATGTGTATATATATATATACACATAAAGATGTGTTTACATAGGTTATATATATATATGTGTACATATGTATATGATATGTTGTACAACCATCTGTTCCCTACCTAGGCTCTGCCTAGAAGGGTTGTTACTCTGTTTGCTTAAAGGGCTGGGCAGTGGGGCACGCCCCGGGCGGTTCCCCCGGCATCCGCCCCGCGGTTCCCCCAGTGACGTTCCTTTCGATTCGCGTTGCTTATCTCATCTTAGCTTAGCTTACCATCATCCTAGCTTCGCTGAGTTTTAGCATAGCAGAGCACAGCATAGCGTAGCACTGCATAGCGCAGCACATCATACCATAGCATAGCCCAGCATAGCATAACATAGCGCAGCATAGCATAGCATAGCATAGCATAGCATAGCGCAACACAGTACAGCACAGCACATCGCAGCATAGCATAGCAGAGCAGAGCAGAGCAGAGCAGAACATAGCATACCATAGCATAACATAGCGCAGCACAGCATCCACTATTGCTGCTGCTATATATGTACTTATATGTGTGTGCGCGCGTATGTTCCATGCATGTTGTCCGTCTGGGCCATCTTGAGCCCTTGCCGCTCCTTTCAATGTTGCTTTCCTAGAGGCTCCAACTCCTAGGTAGGGTCGCACTGTGATAATTTGTTCTATGTGTTTCGGGGCACTCGATTTTGCAATCGTGAGGACGCCTAAGAATTTGAAGGATGCTGGCGTATTTTGTCCCATCTGTTTCAAGGGATTCTTGCGACAGATCGCGCGCAGGGGCATTCGGGCGATGTCGACATGCGCGCGGGTTGCCCGCCTGGTAGCACGTTATGAAAATATTAGAACATTCACGCTTTCCTCAAGAATTCGCAAGGGGGCGGGCGCAAGCTTGTTTGAGAATTCGCGCTGCGAAATTATGTGCTTATGTGTTTTCGGGGCGCTCGGTTTGGACATCCCTGCGGAACGCTAGGTGTTTGAAGGATTGTGGCATGCGCGCGCGACGACTCGCGCATACACATACACACACACATATATATATATATATATATTATATATATATATATATATATATATAATAATAAATATGTATATAATAGGGTATGTTCGAAAACCTGCGATTTTGATAAACGAGTGTGCGCGCGTGGTATTTATTCCCTACCTAGGCTCTGCCTAGAAGGGTTCTTACTTTATAAGCTTAAAGGGCCGGGCAGTGTTCCTCGCCCCGGGCGGTTCCCCCGGCATCCGCCCCGCAGTTCCCCCAGTGACGTTCCCTTCGCTTCGCGTTGCTTATCTCATCTTAACTTAGCCTAGCTTAGCTTAGCTTAGCTTAGCCTAGCCTAGCTTAGCTTAGCTTAGCGTAGCTTAGCTTAGCCTAGCCTAGCTTAGCTTAACTTAGCTCAACTTAGCTTAGCGCAACGCAGCATTAGCATAGCATATCCTAGCATAGCATAGCATACCTATACGACCACCCTTCGGGTGATAAGGAGGTTCGGGGGGGGGGAACCAACGTCTCACTCGATCGGTCTCACTATCGATCTCAGTATCGATCTCACTATCGGACTCGCTCGATCGATCTCACTCGATCGATCTCACAATCGATCTCACTCGATCTATCTCATTCGATCGATCTCACAATTGATCTCACAATCGATCTCACAATCGATCACACAATCGATCTCGCATTCGGTCTCAATATCGATCTCACTATCGATATCACAATCGCTCTCACAATCAACGTCATCATCACCATCATCATCATCAACATCATCAACATCAACATCATCACCAACATCGTCATCATCATGAGAGCACCGTCAGCATCATCATCATAAACACCATCATCAACGTCAGCATCATCACCGGGACAACATCATCATCATCACCATCAGCATCTCATCATCAACATCATCACTATCATCATCATCGGGACACAGTCGTCATCATCATCAGCAGCATCATCATAATCATCATCATAATCGGGACACCATCGTGATCACCATCGTTCTCATCATCAACATTATCATCAACATCGTCATCATCCTCGGGACACCATCATCATGATCATCGCATCATCATCATCATCATCGACATCATCATCACCAACAACATCATCATCATTGGGGCACCACCATCATCATGAGCAACGTCATCATCAACATCGTCATTATCATTATCATCATCATCGGGACACCATCAGCATCATCATCATCACCATCATCATCAGCATCATCATCGGGACACCATAATCATCGTCAACATCATCATCATCAACATCATTACCGCCTGGACACCATTTCCATCAACATCATCATCACCAACATCATCGGAATCATCATCATCATCATTATCATCATCATCATCATCATCATCATCATCATCATCCGGGACACCATCATTGTCATCATCATCAACACAATCATCATGAGCATCATCATCTTCATCATCGGGACACTATCATCATCATCGACACCATCATCAACATCATCATCTTCATCGGGACACCATCATCATCATCATCATTATCATCATCATCATCATTTCATCATCATCATCATCATCATCATCATCATCATCATCATCATCATCATCATCTCATCATCATCATCATCATCATCATCATCATCATCATCATCATCATCATCATCATCGCGGGACACCGGCGGGACACCGCGGGACACCGCGGGACACCGCGGGACACCGCGGGACACCGGCGGGACACCGCGGGCCACCGGCCGCCTGGAAGGGAATCATTTGGTCCGGCCGCGCCTCAGCCACACGGGGCTTTCGCGGGACACCGGCGGGACACCGCGGGCCACCGACCGCCCGGAAGGGAGACATTTCGCCCGCCCACGCAGCTTCGCCTCGCCCGCCCGCACGGCACGCACGAACACGAAACCGAAATCGATTTCCCGGTAGGGGGGCTCTCCGTTCCACTTCGATCTCACCCCCCCACCTCCGATCATAGCATATCATAGCATAGCATAGCGCAGCATAGCGTAGCGCAGCAAAGCATAGCATATCATAGTATAGCATAGCATAGCATAGCGCAGCCTAGCATTGCATAGCATAGCTTAGCATAGCACATCGCTGCATAGCATAGCATAGCATCGCATGTTATAGCATAGTATAGCATAGCATAGCGCAGCATCGCATAACATATCATAGCATAGCGCCGCATAGCATAGCATAGCATAGCGCAGCATAGCATAGCATAGCATAGCATAGCATAGCGCAGCATAGCATATCATAGCATAGCATAGCAACGCATATCATAGCGCAGCACAGCATAACGTAGCATGGCATAGCGCAGCATAGCATAGTATAGCATAGCATAGCGCAGCATAGCATAACATAGCATAGCCTAGCATAGCACAGCGCAGCCGAGCGTACCCTAGCATAGCATAGCATAGCATAGCATAGCGCAGCATAGCGCAGCATAGCACAGTATAGCGCAGCATAGCATAGCATAGCATAGCATAGCGCAGCATAGCATAGCATAGCAGTCGGTGCAGATGTAGATATTAATGTAGCTGTCGGTGTAGATGTAGATGTTGCTTTCCCAGATGCTCCAACTCCTAGGTAGGGTCGCACTAGGATAATTTTACAGGATGAGGGGGGGGCGCCAATACTGGCCTGGTTAGGACGGTACGAACTCATGTTATGAATGGGCGATTCATGTGCGAATTGCAACACGAAGAGGGGCACCGCTAAGGGTAGATCCTATCATTTTTGAAAAGAAGATATATGTAGGTCTATGGTGTGCAGGATGTGTTGTGCCATCTACGTGGTTGTGCAAGACATGGTGTGCAATCTATCTGGTGCGCAAGATTTGGTTGTGCAATGTATGTTGTGCAATCTACGTGGTGCAATCAATTTATGTTCGCGCTGCGTTGCCCACTCCGCTGTTTGCGCAATCACCCAGCCCACCTGCCCGCAATTTGGTTTGCATAAGCACATGCGGCGGCGATTGCGCTGCGTGCTTGAAATTGGTTGGTGTATCTCTGCGGCCGCGCTAGCCCGCGCATGTTCGCGCGCGCAGCGACCAGATAGTTTGGCGCTGCCGACGCGGCCGCGGTGGCGCTGTCCGATGGGTATTTCCCAGCGGGCTTTTCAGTGCGAATCGGCGACTTGGGCCGGCGCGGCATCGTGGCAAAATCGACAACGGTTGACGCGATGATGATTGTAGCTATGTTGGCGACGATGATGGCCACGACGACGGCGAGGCCAGTGACGACGCTGATGCTGATCAAGCCGACGACGATGACGGCGCCCTCGCGTCGGTGATGCAAGATTTGAAGGGGGTTCGACATGTGCGCGCCGCCGACGCGCGAGAAAGGCCCGCATGGTTTTATGTGACACGGATCGCGCCCCCCCCCAAACACGCGCGCAAGGGCGTTCGAATGATTTCGACGTGCGGCGCGAGAGGCCCATTCGGCCGAATTTAGCGAACATGTTGAAACACCCGTGGTTTTGTTAAGAATTCGCAGAAACGCGAACGCATACATGTTTCAAAATTGATGTTGCAAAACCATGTGTTTTTTCCCAACCATTATGTGGTGTTGGGTCTTCGTTTTGAAGAAACGGTCCCCGCCTCTCCTCCTCCCGTGCCCGCCCCCAGTGGGGGTACCACAAGCGTCCGCCACACCCAGTACACCGTTGCGTGACCCCATAGGGAGCCCCACCTGGAGGCCCACTGGGGGTGGCCACATGCGTCCGCCACACCGACTACAGCGTTTCGTGGCCTTATAGAGAGTTCCATTTAAGGCCTTAGTGGGGGTGGCCACATGCGTCCGCCACACCCAACACAGCGCTTCGTGGCCCCATAGGGAGCTCCACGTAAGGCCCCACTGGGGGTGGCCGCACGCGTCCGCCACACCCAGTACAGCGCTTCGTGACCCCATAAGGAGCTCCACGTAAGGCCCCAGTGGGGGTGGCCACATGCGTCCGCCACACCGAGTACGGCGTTTCGTGGCCCCATAGGGAGCTCCACTTAAGGCCCCACTTGGTGTGGCCACATGCGTCCGCCACACCCAGTGCGGCCACGTGCGTCCGCCACACCCAGTACAGCGTTTCGTGGCCCCATAGGGAGCTCCATCGGAGGCACCAGTAGGGGTGGCCACATGCATCCGCCACACCCAGTACAGCGTTTCGTGGCCAGTGGGCCGTCCGCATGCGGGACCGCCAGCGTGCGTCCCGCACACGCAATTTGACATTTTCACCCGCCCAGTACAGCGTTTCCTGGCCCCAATGGGGAGCTCCACCGAACCCCCAGTGGGACCGCCCGCATGCGTCCCACACGCCCAATTTGGCAGTTTCACCCACCCAGTACAGCGCTTCGTTGCCCCATAGGAAGCTCCACCGAAGCCCCCACTGGGACCGTCCGCGTGCGTCCCACAAACCCAATTTGGCATTTTCGCCCACCCAGTCTAACGCTTCGTGGTCCCATTAGGAACTCCACCGAAGCCCCCCCAGTGGGACCGTCCGCATGCGTCCCGGAAACCCAGTTTGGTATTTTCACCCACCCAGTACAGCGTTTCGTGGCCCCATGGGGAGCTCCACCGAAACCACCAGTCCGCATGCGTCCCGGAACCCACACTTGGCATTTTCACCCACTCATTACAGCGTTTCGTGGCCCCATGGGGAGCTCCACCGAAGCCCTCAGTGGGACCGTCCGCATGCATCCCACACACCCAAGTTGGCATTTTCACCCGCCCACTACAGCGCTTCTTGGCCCAATGGGGAGCTCCACCGACGGCCCCAGTGCTACCGCCCGAATGCGTTCCCCCCCACGCAGTGCAGCATTTAGTGGCCCCATACGGAGCTTCACCGAAGAAGATATTCACAATTGTGGTACCCACAACTGCACATGGTTGGGTCCTTCGCCTGGATAATTAAAAAACATTCGGGACACTCGATTTTGAGATCCCTACGAAACCTAAGATTTGTCCTAACCATCCTGTGGTGTTGGTCCTCGTTTTGAAGAGACAGCCCCCCGCGTCCCTCCCGCCTCCTCCTCCTCCTCCTCCTCCTCCTCCTCCCTCCTGCTTCCCATCCTTCACTCTGCTCTCCGCATGCCCATCCCATTTCGGCGCACCCCTCACAGGGTTCGTGGCCCCATAGGGAGCTCCACCGAAGGCCCCAGTTGCAGCGTTCGCATGCAGTTCCACCCTCATTTTGGCGCACCCCTCACAGGGTTCGTGGCCCCATAGGGAGCTCCACCGAAGGCACCAGTGGCAGCGTTCGCATGCAGTTCGACCATCATTTCGGCGCACCGCTCACAGGGTTCGTGGCCCCATAGGGAGCTCTACCGAAGGCCCCAGTGGCAGCGTTCGCATGCAGTTCCACCCTCATTTCGGCGCACCCCTCACAGGCTTCGTGGCCCCATGGGGAGCTCCACCGAAGGCCCCAGTGGCAGCGTTCGCATGCAGTTCCACCCTCATTTCGGCGCACCCCTCACAGGCTTCGTGGCCCCATGGGGAGCTCCACCGAAGGCCCATGTGGCAGCGTTCGCATGCAGTTCCACCATCATTTCGGCGCACCCCTCACAGGGTTCGTGGCCCCATAGGGAGCTCCACCGAAGGCCCCAGTGGCAGCGTTCGCATGCAGTTCCACCCTCATTTCGGCGCACCCCTCACAGGGTTCGTGGCCCCATAGGGAGCTCCACCGAAGGCCCCAGTGGCAGCGTTCGCATGCAGTTCCACCCTCATTTCGGCGCACCCCTCACAGGGTTCGTGGCCCCATAGGGAGCTCCACCGAAGGCCCCAGTGGCAGCGTTCGCATGCAGTTCCACCCTCATTTCGGCGCACCCCTCACAGGGTTCGTGGCCCCATAGGGAGCTCCACCGAAGGCCCGAGTGGCAGCGTTCGCATGCAGTTCCGCCCTCATTTCGGCGAACCCCTCACAGGGTTCGTGGCCCCATAGGGAGCTCCACCGAAGGCCCCAGTGGCAGCGTTCGCATGCAGTTCCACCCTCATTTCGGCGCACCCCTCACAGGGTTCGTGCGAGGAGGAGGATGAGCGTAAGGAGGGAGGCTTCGGGGAGGTTTCAGCGCGCATGACAGGGCACAGTAACGGCGACCGCGCTAACGCTGATGACGCTGACGACGAAGCTGACGAAATCGACGCAACGCACATGACGACACCGAGGACACCGACGTCGTCGACGGCGGCGGAGGCGGCAGCGGCGGCGGCGGCGGCGGCGACGACGACGACGACGACGACGACGACGACGACGACGACGACGACGACGACGACGACGAATACGTCGACGACGTCGACGACGACGACGACGACGACGACGACGACGACGACGACGACGGCGACGGCGACGACGACGGCCGCGACGGCGACGACGCGAGGCGCCCCGCGCCACGGCCGCGGCGGCAGCCACGGCCCGCCGCCGCGGGCAGGGCCCGCGGGCGCTCCTCGCGGCGGCCTCGGGCGCGCCTGCGCGCCGGCGCCGATCGCGCCGCCTCGGCGCAGGGCCGATGGGCGCGCGCACGATCGTAGGCCTTGGCATCGCTACGACCGGTGCATGCATCGCGGCGAAGACCATCGGCCCAGACCCCCGCGCGTTGTGAACGCATCGCGCTGTTTTCGGCCTCTGGGGGCTCTCGCAGGGTCTCTGGACCGTTGAGAAGGCCCAGGATGAGCAACCAGTCCCGGGGAAGGGGTCCAGACCTCTGGGGGTCGACGTTGCGACAAAAATCATGGCGTCGGGGGTCTTGGGAGGAGCCTTTCGGGTCATCTTGCGACAAAATACATGCACGAAGCCGAAAGACTGCACGGGGAATGGACGTCCGAGCGATGGCGAGGGGCCAGTCGGCTCGCGCGCGCGACGATCGCAGGCTGGGCCAATCGGCGTGCCGGCGGCGGACGCTCGCGGCGGCGGCCTCGCGCGCGCGCGCGCGCCGGGCGCGCCGAGCGCGTCGCCGCGGTTGGCGGGCTGGCGCCGTCCTCCTGGCCCATTCGGCTCGCCCTTTTTGCCCGCCTGCCCCTCCTGCTCCTCCTGTTCCTCCTCCTCTCTCTCCTCCCGTCCTCCTCCTCCTCGTCCCCTCCCGTCCTCCTCCCTCCCCTCCCGTCCTCCTCCTCCTCATCTTTCTCCGCCTCCTCTTCCTCCTCTTCCTCCTCCTCCTCCTCCTCCTCCTCCTCCTCCTCCTCCTCCTCCTCCTCCTCCTCCTCCTCCTCCTCCTCCCTCCCTCCCTCCCTCCCTCCCTCCCTCCCTCCCCCCTCCCTCCCTCCCTCCCTCCCTCCCTCCCTCCCTCCCCCTCCCTCCCTCCCTCCCTCCCTCCCTCCCTCCCTCCTCCCTCCTCCTCCTCCTCATGTCCTCCTCCCTCCTGTCCCATCCCGTCCCGTCGTGTCCCTTCCCGTCCCCCTCTTCCTCCTCCTCCTCCTCCTCCTCCTCTTCCTCCTCCATTCCTTTTCCTTATAAGCAATTTCTCCTTGTCGCACCCCGAATCTAGTCTTGAGACCGGGCCGGGCGTCTCGTCTGAGACTTCCTCACCACTCATGACTCTGAAACTTGAAATTGGCAACAGTTTCACATATGGAGGGCGGGTCGTTTTCAAATGTGGCTCTCGTTTCAGCGCGGCGCACAATCGTTCTAGATATTTGCAAGTGCTTCGCGCATTGAGGGCGGGTGGTGTTCAAAATGTGGTTCTCGCTTTAGCGCCGCGCACATTCGCTTTCAAAATTCGCAAGAGTTTCACGCATTGAGGGCGGGTCGTTTTCGAAATGTGGTTCTCGCCTCAGCGCGGCGCACATTCGTTAAACAAATTGCAAGGGTTTCACGGATTGAGGGCGGATGGTTTTCAAAATGTGACTCTCGCCTTAGCGCGGCGCACATTCGGTTTAAACATTGCAAGAGTTTCACGGATCGAGGGCGGTTCTTTCTCAAAGTGTGGTTCTCGCTTTAATGTTTACAAGAGGTTCACATATTCCCATCATCAACGGGTCAGAAGTGTTCTGAAAAGATTCAGGATTATGCGGGTGCAACAGTTATAGTGATTCGCTGTGTTGAAGTCCCAGGAATGGTGTTCTGGCACGATTCAGGATTGTCAAGACGCAACAGTCACGTTGATCCGTGGCACTGGAATCCCGAGAACAACATTTTGGTATGCGTCAGGGTCTTCAAACGGGTGTCTTCCAAAGAGGCAGTTCCTTCAATGGAAATCACCCGTTGTAGGGGCCTATGATGAGGGAGCTTGGAGGGATGGTTTAGTCCAATATCGTTGATGACTCTTGGGTTTACACTGGTCCTCTTCCTCCCTTTCCTTTTCCGTAGCTCTTCCTACCTCTTCCCTGTCGCAGCCCGAGACGTGTCCGCACGGCGGGCCGGGCGTTTCGCCAGAGAGTTCCTCACCAGTCATGGCCTCGAGACGCATGTACGACGGCTATCAGGCGAACATCTTCAGTGGGAGGTGCTTGTACAAGACGAATGTGCTTGGAGGAAACGCGTGAGTGCGCTACAGTAGCGCCTGCCGACGCGCCCCCGGGCGTTTGGCCCTCTGCTGCTCTGCATGGCCTCGAGATGTGACGTTCGCAAGAGCTTCGTGGATGGAGGGCGGGCCGTCTTCAAACCGTGGCCTCAAAAGTTTGCACGCGCTTCACGGGTGGAGGGCGGGTGGGCTTCAACGTGTGGCTCTCGCCCTAGCGCTGTAGTTGGCACGTCGCCCTACAGGGCCCTCCCAAGATGGAAATTCAAAACCACTGTTTTGGAGCCTTCGCGCCTGACTCACACAGTCGACTTTCCAAGAGCTCTTTGAACCACTCGAAAAGTTGACTCTTGGAATGCTCTTGGCCCTAGTGCGCGGCGCTAGGGCCTAGCGCCGCGCACAGTCGTTTTCGAAGTTTGCCGGAGTGTCACGGATGCAGGGCGCTTCTTCCTCAAAGTCATGGCTCTCGCCTCAGCGCCGTGCACATTCGCTTCCAGAGTTCTGGAAGTGTTTCAGGGACTCCTATGGTTGGCGGCCCAGGAATGGTGTTCCGGCTCGATCTAGGATTGATTCTCAGGGCGCAGCAGTCACGCCGATTCGCGATGTTGACGTCCCAGGGATGTTGTTCTCTCAGGGCTCAGGATCGTCAGGACGCAACGGTAACATTGTTTGGCGGATTTGAAATCCCAGAAACTCCGTATTGGCACGATTATAGACTCTGATACTTGTTTTACAACGGGGCACTGCCCGCAGCGAAAAATTGTCATTGTAAGGACCTGCGAAAAGGGAGCTTGGAGGGAGGGTCTATTGCAATATCGTTGATGCGTCTTGGGTTTATGCTGTTCCTCCTTCTCTTTCTCATCCTGCTCCCCTCCCTGCTCCTCCTGCTCCTCCTGCTCCTGCTCCATCTCCCCCTCCAGCTCTACCCATCCCCATCCGTGCTCCGCCTCATTGTCCTGGTCGCCTTCTCGTCCCTTTTCATTACCCTTCCTCCTCCCCCTCCTCCTCCTCCTCCTCCTCCTCCTCCTCCTCTTCCTCCTCCTCCTCCTCTTCCTCTTCCTCCTCCTCCTCCTCCTCCTCCTCCTCCTCATTCTCTTCCTCCTCCTGGCCTCCTCCCGATGCGAGGTATGTGTGCCGATGTGTTTGGGCGGGGCTTGGGCAGGGATAACCAGTTCCAGAGCGTTCCGGAACGCTCTCAGAAATTTCTGAAACGCTCAGAGAAGAAGACCGCGGTGCCCAGTACATCTTACAGAACCGCCGGATCTCAGAGATTCCCCATTTGTCTTTGTCCGATTTTGTCTTTGTCTTGGCTTCGTCTCACTGTTGCGCCCATGTCCAGTCGGCTGGTTGACCTGGCGGGAGTCCGAAGCAGGCCCCCCAGCGGCATCCTCAACGCAGCCAGCCGTGGTATACTGGTTTGTGTGGGGGGTGGGGCCTTGTCGCGAGTCGCATTCTCCGTTTGGGCCCGGTCGAGTCGTGGAGAGGGGATCGGGGAGGGACGGACGGGAGATCGAGGAAGGGGGATCGAGGATTCAGCGGGGAAGAGGGGGGTGTCGCGGAAAAGGGAGGAAACTGGGTGAGGATTAGGGGGGAGGAGGAGGGGGAGAGGGAGGTGCAGGGGCGGGAGTGCAACGGGCATGCCCGAGGTGGCGCCGGGGCGGCTCCGCCTCAGGGGCGCGCTGGCGGGAGCTCGTCCCCCGAGCTGCCCAGCGGCGTCAGCTGGCCAGAGGACGCAGTCGCCACCGTCGTTGTCATCGTTCACTTTTGAGCTGTTCTGGGGAGGTGTTCGGCGGTTCTCGTCACCAGCGGCTTGACGCGGCTGGGAAAACTCGTCAGGCTGGCTGCCAGGAGGGGTCCAGTGACCGCTTTTTACCAGATTTCGTGGTCGACTTCGTCGCGTTGCCATGCTCCTCTCCATTCTGGTTCTTCTCCTTATCCTCCTGCTGCTCCTCCTTCTCTTCTTGTTCCCGATGCATACTCGAAATAGCTGGAAATTTATTTAGAAGACGAGACGGGGGAGGAGAAGGAGGGAGGAGGAGGAGGGAGGTTTTTGCCGTTGTCGTCGTCGTCGTCGTCGTCGTCGTCGTCGTCGTTGTCCGTCGTCCGTCGTCCGGCGTCCGTCGTCCGGCGTCCGGCGTCCGGCGTCCGTCGTCCGTCGTCGTCGTCGTCGTCCGTCGCCAGCCGTCGTCATTTGGGGCGTTCCGAAAAGGGCCTTGCCTTCGAGGATTGAAGTAGTTATCATCTCTTCCGCGGCGGAAGGCGGCGGAAGTAAAGCGAGGCCGCCCTTCCGCCGGCGGAAGCCGGCGGAAGGGCGACGTAAACCTCGACGGCTCAAGACGGTTGCGTCGCAGCGACGGTCGTGCCAGGTCGCAAGTCCTGGCCAGTGCTTGCCCCCCTTAGTCGGCCGCGCCATGTGGGCAGTGGGGACACGGTGAGGGGGGAGTGCCTCGAGGACCACTGCGAGGTGAGCGTTCGCGGGGTGCCCGACCCGCGAGGACGGCAACACCTTGCTGGGCTGAGGTGGTTGCTGGAAAAAGGGCGTACGGGCGATGCGCGGCAAGCGTGCCTTGAGGCGAGCAGCGCGCGGCTCGCGCTGGTGGCAGGCGTGGCATGGTACCGTGGACAGGGGATCACGCGTGCCTCAGCCGCGCAGCTGGTCACTCCAGAGACTGTCGCGGAGTTGACCCAACTGCCACATCGAGCTGATGATAGAGTACTGGTGAAAGTGAAGAGGGATGACGAACAGCAAGAGCAGAGAGCCACATGGAAGCAGAGAGCACTGAAGGTGTGGAGTTTCAACGTGGAGTCGCTGCGTCGGCTGGGGAGGCTGGACGAGTGATTAGAGTTGGCTAGGAAGGAGAGCGTGGCCATCTTCACCATGCAAGGCACGCAGATGGATCTGGGAAAGACATGGAAGTCGGGTTGCTTTGAGGTGCACTCGCTGGCGAGGTCAGGGCGAGGGCAGCGGGGCGGTTGCATTACGGCCATCAATCTCAAGTACTTCCAGAACGGTGAGGTCAGATGTGAGCACGCGTGGTTGGACGGGAAGCTGCAAGGAGTACGGCTACGCAGTGTGAGCAAGAAGAGGTTCGAGCGGGACATCTACGTGCTGAATGGCTACGCCCCCACGAACGAGGCGGGACATGTGCCAAAAGGAGCTGAAGCTATGGAGTATAGAGAGAAGCACCTCGAGGCCAGAGATTTGTTCTGGCAGGTGTGTCGCCGAGCAGTCGGCCAAGCTCCAGCAAGGGCGTCGCTCATTGTCACGCTGGACGCCAACGCACACACCAAGTTGAGAGCTCTGGATTCCACAGACAAACGCAGCTGATGATTCTGAATCGGTTTCTGTAAATACGGGCTCTGTATCTGTCCCGCCGTTGCTGCCATGGGTGGGGTTCGCTGGTGTGCGTAGGAATGTCCCGACGATTAACGCTAACGGCCACGCGCTGATGGAGCTCATGGAGGATTACGGGCTTATGGCACTGAACACGTTCGGCAAGAGAGGAATATTCAACGGCACTAGGGGGAGCCCGCAAGGTACGTGGACTGCAATTGACTACGTGTTGGTGCGACGGCGAGGAGGATACGGACATTCGTCGTTCCCGAGGGCTGATCTTCCTGTGAACCTGGGCGGCTACAGGGACCACAGGCCATTGGAGTCGCGCATCTTTGCGGGTGTGAAGGCAAAGACAGTGAAAGAAACAGGCACATTTCGATGGCGGAGGGAGCTCATGAGTGCAGACTTGTTGAAGGTGCAGCAGGCTGAGGAGGATTCGGACAATTCGGTTAGGCTCCCCGACCGCGTGCTCAACTTCAGGCTCAAAGTCTTGGAGGGACGTGAGGCAAATGGGGCTGCAGGAAGACTCGGCCGACATTTGCGGGGCGGGCATGCGTTACGAGTCCCCATCGGAGTACTTCAATGAGCTGGAGGGAGTTGTGATCGAGGCGGCGATGCAGGACTACAGATCACCACCAGTGGCGGGGAGGAGGATAGGCGCAGTGTTCAGTGAGGAGACGGCGAGGTTGATTAGGTCGAAGCAGTACTGGCAGTATCAACTGGCAGCCCTTCCTGACGGAGCTCGGTGGTTGCGGGCGCACTTTCAGTCGAGGTTCAACGCGGCGGCGAAGTTGGCGACAGCGGCTACCAGGAGTTAGAAACGGCAGAAGACTGTAGCACTGTCGGAAGAAGCTGAGCGAGCGGCAGGCCAGAGTAACTTGAGGCGCCTCCACAACATCGTGAATAAGTTAGCTCCCAAGCCTGCGGCCCCCATCATGACAGTAAGAGATCCAGACACAGGGCTGCCGTGCTTCGACGCTGAGGGCGATCAGTGCGTGCGCATTCGGAGCATATGCGGAGTGTGCGACGGTCAGGCGATGGAACGAGACGACAGACCCATCCAGGCAGGCAAGAATATGCGCGACGACGACAGGATTGGCAGCTACGACATGGAGGCGGTGAAGGAGAGCATCATGGCGTTGCCCAACTTGACAGGGGGGCCACGCTAAGGTGGCCTAAATCTGGGCCGCCTGGAGGCGCTGTTGCTGAATCCTGGAAGCTGGCGATTGACGCGCTTGCGCCGCCCATCCTGCAGGTCTTTAGCGCGGCTCCGTCTCTGGGCGACGCCCCGCAGAGGTTCAGGGACGGCGAAGCCATGCAGCTGCGCAAGCCAAAGGGGGATGGATGCACGGCGTCGAAGGACTACCGCGCCATCAACCTGATCAGCCACGTGGGGAAAGCGTGCGCCAAGGTCACGTCGCTTGCGGCGATGAGGGAAGTGGCGCATAAGATGCCACCGACGTAGTTTGGAGCCATGCCAGGGAGAGGTACACGTGACGCAGTGGCAGTGGCAGGAGAAGTGATCGTGCGCCACCAGCGAGCACATCGAGTGAAAAGAAGAGGAAGTTCGTCCAAACCTCCGCTTATGCTGTTGGCAGTTCGCACAGACATCGAGAAGGCATTCGACGGGGTGGTCAGGGGAAAAAATTGGAGAAGCCTGGAGGCGCTTGAAGTTCGGTGGGATGCCCGAGTGACTTTGGAGGAGCTCCATGAAGGCATGTGCCTGTTCCGAGATGTTACCACTCATGAGCCTGATGCACGGATTTGGGTCAAGCAAGGAGTGCGCCAGGGAGGAGTTGAGAGTCCTGGGCTATTCGTGGCTGTCTATGATGGGATAGTGCATCGCATTTCGAACGAGCTTCGCCAACAGGAGGTTACTGCCATCAAGGTGCAGTTCGATCCCTCGTTGAAGAAGATTCGGAGCAATGACGGCTTGAAGGAGGACGAGTGCGAGGAGCTGGATGCTTCGCAGCTAAAGTTCTTGGACGACTTGCTCACGTTCGCGGAGATCGAGGAGCACGACGATGCATCCATTATACTGGAGGTGTTGCAAGGCGAGAGTACTGTAAAGCAGGAGGTATGCGCGTCAACACCAGGAAGACGGAGATGCTGCCCACGACCACGGGAGTTGGGAGCAAGAAAAAGGTTGAAGGATATTCGCGCACAGAGCACAGGCATCGTAACGTGGGAAGGGGAAGACTATTTCCCGCTGCACCCACAACAGACGGTCAAGTACTTGGGGGTGCAGCTGGCGGCGACGGGTACACATCACGCGGAGGTCACCAACCGCATCAGGGCCGCCAATTCCACCCATGCGCGCTTGCTCCGCCGCGCATTCAAGAGCGGGTTCAGCCCCAAGTTGAAGATCAGACTATGGAAGGCATTGGTACGTTCGGTGTGCTTATACTGCTTGGAGATCGCCAACCTCACCAAGAGGGAGCTCAGCAGGCTGGAGAGCCGGCAGGTGAGAAAACTTCGAGGTGTATTGAATTCGCCAGCTCACCTGTACAAGAAGACCAATCGTGAGATCAGGAAGCAGGCCCGTGCTCCGACGGTAGCGAGCACGTAATTGCTACGGAGACTGAGGTGGTGGAGAAAGGTGCTATGGCCGGCCTTCAGGGAGCCCTGTGACGACCTGTACGACCCGACGCTTGCGGTCAGAGCAGCCGTCTTCGGACGTTTCTCGTTCGAGCAGGTTGGCCAGGGGAGCAGTCGGGCCTGCTGGCGCTGCTGCTGGAGGACATGCGGCAGATGTGGCAGACTGTGGACGCGCAGGAGAAGCTCGCGGCCCGTCGGCTTTTTTCTGCTGCGCGGCGACCCCCCTAGGCTGGCTGAGCCTTGGCGGCGCTGGCTCGCCTTCCTTGAGCCGCGCAGTTTCCGCCGTGTGCTGACTTACGGCGGTGAGATGGGCACTGTGACTGGCACGGCAGCCATCGTGTGGCTGGAGTGCGACCTGTGTGGGCAACAATGCAATGGGGAAAATGGGTTGGCCAATCACAAACACGCGGCCCATAGAGTATATGCAAGCCCAGAGCAGGAGCCCTCGCAGAGATGGACTTGAAACTTAGGGCATGTCCTCACTGCCAGAAGATATTTACGGGAAAAGACACGCTGGTAAGGCACGTTAAACAGAAACGTTGCACTGTCCGTTCCAGAGAAGTTGAGGTTCAAGCTAGACATTCAGAACCACCAGTGCCCGCAGCCTCCTCTGCAGTACCAGTACCTGCTGCGGCGGGCGATGTTCAAGCCGATAGGCGAGGCGCAAGTGACGGTGGGCAGCAAACAGCAACGAGAGCAAGAGGACGGCGGCAGAGGCAGGGGTCGTGGGCGAAGGCAAGGGCGACCAGCCCGACGTGGTGGGCCCCCTGGCCAAGGCGCTGGCGCGGCTGGCCCTGCAGCACGAGGACATGGCGAGGTCGGCGCACAGGGGCGACAATTTCGTGATCCCGCTCAAGCCGACTCAGAAGATGGCGGCCGCGATGGACCAGGCTCTGGCGTTCTACGAGGCAGAGGGCACCAAGGCCAAGGAGAAGGCGAAGGAGAAGCAGGAGGAGTTCATGGGCAACCCACTCGGCAAGCGCCCCGACGCACTGGCGAGGGCAGTTCTGTTCCGCATGTCGGAGGCCGTGGAGGACAAGAAGGATGCAGCGCTGGCGGCCGTGGAGCAGGGCATCGAACCGCAGGCCGCCAGGGCCGCGCTGGACGAACTCTTGAAGGTTGGGAAGATGGTGCAGGACCCGCAGTTGAAGTTCGTGGCGACGAGGTGCTTCAAAGTGAAGAGCAAGAACGACGAGGAGGGCCTAGAGGCAGGAGGGTGCAAATGGATCTTTGCGGTGAACCACTGCCCAGGGCTGATGGAGTCGCTAAATCTGCTGAGGCGCAATGGCGCACTGGCCGCTGTTGGGGTGGGCCTCCAGTACGACATCGCGACGAGGTCGAAGGCGGCGAAGTGGAGTCGTTGGCGTTCAAGGGCGGCAAGGGTACGCAGACGAACAGGAGCAAGAAGCTCAGGAAGAAGTAGGAGCCCGAACGACGCCACCTGCTCTGGCCGCAACTGCGACGCCCACAGCTGCGACGCCAGCACCTACACCAGCATCGACGCCAGCACCAACGGGTGAGGGGAGAGGCTTTGCCGCTGCCGCCGAGAATATTACTCCTCCCTGCGCCTATACCTCGCCTTTTTACCTCCCTCTCCCTCTTCCGACCTCCACACGCAGCTCGAGAAATATTTTCGTAAGGGGCCACGCTAAGAATGCGGTGAACCTTTTTGCGCTTTCCTTCTCACCAGAAGGGGGGGGGGGGGGAACCGTCCCCGCAAGTGCCACTCCCGCAGGGGTGGGGGTGCGCGGGAGCGGGGCTGAGGCCTGTCGGGCCTGTCGCTCTGCACCCGTCACGGTTGTGCTGAAGCCCCCGCTAAAATTCCAAGGCTAAGGGAGTCGCGTTGACAAAAAAAGGAAGGGCGACGGTAGGAGGCGGAAGTGAATGATGCGCCCCCAAGAGATGAACATGTTTTGGGGTTCAGGGTTTTCGAAATCCGCCGTCTGCTTCCCCTTGTTGCGAAGAAGTGGTCCTGGCCCGAGGTGCCCGCGGGTCTACCAGTACGCCTCCTCCGCCTCCCTCCCGTGCCGCACTCCTCGCCGGCCAGGTGCTACGAGGCACCTCTCGAGATCCTTGAGACGCGGGTCAATGCAAACGGGGGTCAGCCAGAGCGCTGGATCTTGCAGAATCCTGCAGAGCCAGGGGCGCACTCACTCGGGCTTGGGTGCAGGATCCTGCTGGATCCCGCAGGGTCTTGCAGGATCCTGCAAAGCCTGACTAACTCGGGTCTGGATTGACCTGGCTCTATAGATCCCCGAACCTGTGCTGTGATGATCACGAAGTGCTTGCGGATTGCGCAGTCAAGAAAGAAGATGGATACGGGAACGCCTCCCTGAGATCCGACGCAGCGACAAAAAGTTGCAGCATCGTAAAAAACACGCCTGGAACCCTGGACCCCACCTGGCGGCGTCATTTTTCGAGCCCGATCGATCTCTTAGGGTCCTAGGCCCGAAACAAGGCGAAAGCGCCCGGCTCGAAAAAGTTGAGGCACCAGGATCTCAGGGTTCGCCCAGGCTCGTCGAGCGGGGCCGCGAAGCCTGGCCGCCGTCCGGAACGTTGGAGTCCTGCGCCTGGCTCCCCGGCCTCCCGCCATCGCGCGCAGGATGCCAGGGCGCGCCAGGCTGCCGAGTTGTTGCTCCAGCAGCTGCTCGCGGCGAAGGCTGGCCCAGCGGCGGATCGGCGCGCCGCGTTCAAGGCCGCGGTGCTGAAGTGGCACCCGGACGCCGTGCGCGGGGGGGGGGCCTGGCGGCATGGCGACCGGGCTGTGCCTGAGACCTCGATGGGGTCATCTCTACGGAGGAGGAGGAGGAGGAGGAGGAGGAGGAGGAGGAGGAGGAGGAGGAGGAGGAGGAGGAGGATCGGCGGCGAGCAGGGGACTGAGAAGGAGAAGGCCTTCTCAGCAGGCGGCGGGGCTTCTCAGAAGGCCTTCTGAGAGGTCTTCGGTGTCGTCGGGGAAGGCGTAGAAACCTTCTCAGAAGGCCGGGGGACTTCTGAGCCTTCTTGTCACTTCCCCCCCTGGGCTCGCCACCGAGAGGATGGAGAGAGGATCGGAAGGTCCAGAAGGTTTTTGGGCTTGGGCGTCTTTTCCCCAATATGCATCTAAGAAGGGGTTCTTGGTAATTACTCAGACGCCTCCAACTCACACTCACACCTCCCTCTCCCCCCACTCCTCATGTTCCCCACTCAGATGACCTCATCCGCAGACTCACTCACATCCAGACTCACTCACATCCTCCCCTTCCTCACTTAAACTCACTCATGTTCAGACTCATTCGTGTTCAGACTCACTCATGCTCAGACTTACTCGCACTCAGACTCACTCGCACTCAGACTCCCTCAAACTCAGACTCACTCACACTCTGAGTCACTCATATTCAGACTCACTCACACTCAGCCTCACTCGCACTTGGACTTGCAACGCACTCAGACTCAGACTTGCAGATTGTGATGTTGTCTTGAGAGAGGCGCTGGTTTCAGCACCCCAAGGGGGAGCCGCCAGGGGGTGTTGCACGGCCCCGTTCGCGCCCAGACTGTGGGGATGTCTCAGGCTGTTTGCCGGTTGGGCTGCCCAGACAAACTGTTTTGAGAGCCCAGTGATCACCCCGATATAGTAGGCCATTCGGGCCCCCCTAAGGGGGAGTCGCCAGGGGGCATGACACTCACCCGGTCGCGGGATTGTCGGGATGTCTCAGGCGGTTTGCTCGGTTCGCGGCTGGGGCTCCTCTGTTTTCAGAGCAGATCGTCGGGATGTCTCGAGCGAGGCGCTTGTTTTAGCACCCATGTGTGTGCGTGTGTGCGTGTGTGCGTGTGTGTGTGTGTGTGTGTGTGTGTGTGCGTGTGTGTGTGTGTGTGTGTGTGTGTGTGTGTGAGTGCGTGTGTGTGTGTGTGTGTGCGTGTGTGCGTGTGTGCGTGCGTGCGTGCGTGCGTGTGTGCGTGTGTGTGTATTTGTGTGTGTGTGTGTGTGTGTGTGTGTGTGTGTGTGTGTGTGTGTGTGCGTGAGTGTGTGTATGTGTGTATGTGGTGCGTGTGTGTGTGTGTGTGCGTGTGTGTGCGTGTGTGTGTGTGCGTGTGTGTGTGTGTGTGAGTGCGTGTGTGTGCGTGTGTGTGTGTGTGTCGGGATGCTTGGCCGCTGCACTTAAAACAAGTGTGTAAAGTGTGTCTGTGTGTGCCTGTGTGTGTGTGTGTTCGGGGAGGGTGGAGGTGGCAGATCGTGAGGATGTCTCCTTTGATTCAGAGCACGTGCTGGTCTGGGCACACCTGGCCCCTCTCGTTTGCAGAGCCCCGAGATCACCCCGACGTAGCAGGCATAGCATTCGGGCTCTCCAAGCTTAGTCGCCACAGGTTGAGACCTTCCTTGTTCACGCACTCGCAGATGGGAGTGACAGGAACTGGGGTTCCGGGTGGGGGCAGGGGAGGAGGAGGAGGAGGAGGAGGAGGAGGAGGAGGAGGAGGAGGAGGGAGAAGGAGGATGAGGGAGAGGAGGAGGAGGAGGAGGAGAGGAGGAGGAGGAGGAGGAGGAGGAGGAGGAGGAGGAGGAGGAGGAGGAGGAGGAGGAGGAGGAGTCGTTGTTTCGTGGGGGCAAGGGGGTTCCGGTGGGGGGACCGGCGGCCCCCCCCTCTCCCCCTCGGAGGGCTGGCGCCCCCCACTGTGGTGATGTCCTTTGGCACCGCCTGGGCAGAAGGGGAGCACCTCCTCCTCCTCCTCCTCCTCCTCCTCCTCCCTCTCCTCCTCCTCCTCCTCCTCCTCCTCCCCTACTCGGGGAGGCCTCTAACTCAGGGCGATGGCGGTGGCCTTTCAACAAGGTCGGGTGTTGCTAGAAGTGCCCCTGGCCCAAGATGCCCCCAGGATTTCCGAGGAGGCCCCCACGGCCTCCAGAGCACCCCTCACGAGGCCCAGAGGGCCCCCGCAGTTTTTGAAATCGGGCGAAAGGCTGGGAGTACTTTGGGCCAGGGGCACCTCCAGCAACCGCCGGCATTGCCCCTGCCTCACGGGAGCCTCCGCCCCTCTCGGCCTGCCCCGCTTGCACGCCGCCGCAGGGACTGCCGGGCCACCAGCAGGAGCGCGAAGGGCCCCGCGCCGCGCGGCCCGGGCCGGAGAGCTGCTCTGCTCCAGCGGGCGGCGCGGGGGCACGAAGCTGGGCGACCTGGGACAGCTCGCGGCCACCACCCCGCCTCCGCAGGCCCCTCTGGGGCCAGATCTCGGCGCGTCTGGCCTCCCGGCCCGGCCGGGAGGCCAGACAGTCGACCCGTACGGCGAGGACGAGCAACGTTCCAAGGTTGTCACTGCATCCTTCCCCTTCGGCCCATCCTTGGTCGCTTTCGCGGCCGCGCCCCGCACGCCAAGTGTCGACATGGCCTTGAGGGCCCTTGCATCTGATCGTGCGTCCTTCTTCTACAGGTTGACTGTGCACGATATGCACCACTGTGTGGGCCCATGTGTGGGCCCAACGCCGGCTCGTGGAGGCCTCTTGGTGGTGCATGCTTTTGTCTCCCTCGCGAGGACAAGAACCTGGACGACGAGGCGACCGCTACGGAGGTGTTCCAGTTCCTGCAGCTGCTCAAGCCTTTCTGCTTGAGAGACTGACGCGCGATCTGACCCCGGTGACCAAAAATGAAGGCAGGGGAGAGGCAATGGCCCCCTCCTGCCAGGGACCACGGGAGGCTTCTTGGGGCCCTCGGAGACTTCCGAGGAGAAGGGGGTCGCAGGATCGGTGATCGAGACATTCTCGCGTTCTTGTCTTTGTGTTGGCCTCCAGGAGAGCCGTCGTCGCTACGGCTGGATCCGCCTCGGCATCCCAGTCCGAGCGCGCCCTGGGGCAGGCCCGACAACCCAGCGTGGTGCGTGCTTCTCTCGTCCTGTTCGGGGCGTTCCAACAAAGGCCCCGCCTCGAGGAATCCAGGAGTTTGCACGTCGCCCTCGGCGGGGAAGCTGGTGGAAGCAGAACGAGGGCGGCTCCGCCAGAAAAGTTGGCGGATACCTGGCGAAAACGGGCGGAGGGCAGCGCCAGGTACAGTCAACCCGCATAGCAAGGATGGGCAACCGTCGCAAGGATACCCTTGCATCCCTCCCTCCTCGGTCCATCGTTGGCTACTTTTGTTGGCCGCGCCCCGCTCGAAAAGCTTCGAGACGGCCTTCTAAGGCCCTTGCATCCTCATCGCGCGTCCTCGCATTCCGGGTTGACTGTAGAACGAAGGCGGCTCCGCCAGAAAAGTTGGCGGATACCTGGCGGAAGCAGGCGGAGGGCAGCGCCAGGTACCCACGGGTCTGGAGTCGGCCATCTGTCGCTGCCACCTATGATCTGTCGTCTGTGTCGTCGGGGGGAGGGGGGCCTCCCGAGGCAACGCGGGAGTCTGGTCGGGATGTGTCATGGTGGGGTCCAGTGATTGCTTTTGAATGGATGTTGGCTTGGACGGGCAAGGAAAGACAGATGTTCTTGAACGGTTTGAGCTTGAGTTGTTTTTGAATTCGGTGATGTGCATTTGTTCATAAACCACCTGCTGAACGATCCAGGGGATGTCACCATCGGAATGTTTTCCCCCGCTGGCCATGTCATTCCCTCCCAACCTCCCTCTCTCTGCGCTACCTTCTCCTCCTGCTCCTGCTCCTCCTCTCCTCTCCTCTCCTCCTCCTCCTCCTCCTCCTCCTCCTCCTCCTCCTCCTCCTCCTCCTCCTCCTCCTCCTCCCTCCTCCTCCCCTCCTCCTCCCCTCCTCCTCCCCTCCTCCTCCTCCTCCTCTCCTCTCCTCCTCCGCCTCCTCCTCCTCCTTCCTCCTCTCTCCTTCTCCTCCTCCTCCCTCCTCCTCTCCTCCTCCTCCTCCTCCTCCCTCCTCCTCCTCCCTCCTCCTCCGTTCCTCCTCTCCTCTTCCTCCACCTCCTCCTCCTCCTCTTCCTCCTCCTCCTCCCTCCTCCTCCTCCTCCTCCTCCTCCTCCATGGCCAGTCTTCGGCTCCCGCCCTCCCTCCCTGGGAGGAGCGACTGTGCGCACTCAACTTCAGCCTCTGGCCCTGACGTTTCGAGTCTCGCGCCAGAGTCCTGTGAGTGGCTCGGTCCTTTTCCAAGGCGCGCGTGGACAAGCTGGGTCTTCAGTCTCTTGCTCGCCTCTCCTCTCCATCGACCTCTTCCTCCTCCTGCTCCTCCTGCTCCTCCCTCTTCTTCCTCCCCTGATGCGGGCGCCGACAACGTCGACGACGACGGCGACGACGCCACTGACGGCGGTGGCAACGACGACGACGAAGACGACGACGACGACGTCGACGACGACGACGACGACGACGACGACGACGGCGACGACGACGACGACGACGACGACGGCAACAGCCGCGGGCCGGGTCCAGGCAGCCGCCAGACTCGCCCACCGAGCTTCCGGTGCCTACAGACCTGCCGTCGCCCACGTCGCCGACGAAGGCTGCCGTCGTCGCACGTGCCGTCGTCGGCGTCGGTGTCGTCGATCGAAGATCGAAAATCCAGGATTGAGCATCGCCGTGTTCGGTTTTGGACTGTCTTTGCTTGGCCTCGAGCGGCGCCCTCGTCGCCAGCGCTGCATCTGCGTCGCAGTCCTGGTCCTGGTCGTCGTCGCCCGTCGCCTGTCGCCCGTCGGTCGTTGGTCGTCGTCGTCGTCGTCGTCGTCGTCGTCGTCGTCGTCGTCGAGGGGGGGTGCGAGGAGGTCTCCAGGCAGCGCTTGGTGGTTTTAGTAGCTTCCTGGCAGCATCCGGTGGTTCCTGTGGCAAGGCTACGGTTTGCGCACAGGCAGCCCCAGAAGGTGGTCCAGGCTGGCGTCTCAAGTGGATGAGGTCTGGAGCAGTCTCAGCACCCCCTTCCCGCCTTCAGCGGCGCTCCCCTGGGGCGCTCCGCCCTGAGGGCTGGACTATCTCTCGTCAACCCCAAGATTTGTCAGGTTCTCACGGGCTCAGGCGCCTTCCTGTCATTCCTGGAGGTTGAACGTCGCTTCTTGGAGATTTCTTGTGAGTTTGGGTGGTCATGGTGGGCTCGTCGGAGGCTCTCGGTGGTTCCTGACGATTTGTGGGTTTGTCCTCGGGTATTATGAAGGCTGTTGTGTTGGTCAAGTTGTGGGTGTGAACGTTTTTTTGACGCCGCCCCCACAGGGAAATCACACTTCGTGAGGTGCGTGTTCCGAGTGCGAAGCTGTTCCACAGGTCGTCAGGATGGATGGAGGGGCATGTCTTCCCCCGTACGCACTGCTGCGGCGCGCGGCGAGCGAGCTTGGTGTCGAAGGGCGTCGTGGGGGGTCATGGAGATGTCGTGGTGTCGTGGTGTCCCGGGGCGTCGTGGTGTCGGCAATGCCGCTGGTCCTTTCAGAGAATAGTGTACGGTAGGTTTGCGTCGTGTCGACCAGCGGCGACCCCGCCGCCGGCGTTCAACTTTAAATGCCGCCACGAACCAGAATCGGTCGATGTTGACCGAGCTGATGTTTCGGAGACGCCCAGTCGTTAAATGTTGAACGAGCCCCGCGGTGTCAGGAACCAGTGCCAGGGTCGACACGACTCGAACATGCCGTCCCTGGATTCACTGGCTATTGCTGGGCCACCCGCTGGTAGTAGCGGAACTCTGAGAAAATCTTGCGCGGCGCTTGGGCGAGAGCACCATTCACCCTGTCGCGCGCGTTGAATTTCCGATAAGATAGGCGATGGCAAATTGCGCGCCATGTCAAAGCGGGAGCTCCATTTCGCGGCGTTCTCTGGCGAGAGCGACATTTCGCCCGCTCCCACTCGACCCCACCGATGACACGTGTGTGAGCGAAAAGTGCGCGCCGCGCCTTGAGCGTCGCAGCGTCCAGCACCCCCCTCCCCGACACTGGAAGCAACGTCGACCCAACTCCCCAGTGCACTGTTCCCCGCAGTGTGCTCGCGCTGATGGGCCCTCTTCCCCCTCCGTCCAGATGGATGCGGGTGAAGGGGCCCCAGGACACACAAATAAATACACACACATAAAAATATTCCCCATATTTTCCTATATTTTCTGGGTTTCTGTCTTACCCCCCACTTCCCATATTTTCCCATATTTTTTGGGAAATCGAAAATTAATTGTGTCTGTGTGTTTTTTCCTCTCCTGAGCGGGGGCGGGGATCTGGCCCCGCTCAGCCCAGAGGTCCCGCCCACCAGGCCCACGACCGCGGTTGCCGTGGGGCCGGAGAGCGGCTGGCTGGCTTGCGCGGTTGCCTCCGGAGGTCCCGCCCGCGGGGCCCTGCGCCCTGCGCACGGCTGCCTTGGGCCCCTGTCACGCCCCTGCTTCCCCGCCTCCCGTCCCTCCCTCCGCCTTGCCCTGCCTTCCCCCTTGCCTTGCCTTGCCTGGCTCTCCCCCCTTGTGCCCCTCCTGTGCCCTCGCCCCCAACCCTTCCCCTCCCCACCTTCGCTTCCCCTTCCTCCCTTCCCATGTCCATCCTTTCTCCTCCTCGCCTCTCCCTCCCATCCACTCCTCCCCACCCCACCCCTCTCCTCTTCTCTCCCCCACCCTCCACGCTCCTCCCCGCCCAGCCCTCGACTGCGATAGACGACGACGTCCACGACGGCGACCACGATCCCGACGACGACGAAGACTTCGGCGACGACGACGACGACGACGACGACGACGACGACGACGACGACGACGACGACGACGACGACGAGCGGCCCCGCGGGGCAGGCGGCCGCGGCGGCCGCGCAGCAGGAGGACGCCCTCATGCCAGCGCCCAGGCGCCCTGGCAAGCGCCAGTTCGCGCCGCCCACGCTGGACGCAGGCGCACGGCCGCCCGCCGTCGGAGAGCGCCTGGGCCGCTCTTGGGGCCGTCTCGGGGCCCGTTTGGTCACATCTTGGGGCTCTTTGCCGTGCGGTGGGGCTCTTCGTTCCGGAGTTGTGACCCTGGAGGATTCCTCATCTCATGGGGGCGGCGGTGGTGTGTGTGGCCAGTGCACGGTCGGAGTTCCACCGGCTTCCAGACCCTGCGTTCTTTGTCCATCTGTTCTTTTGCCAATGCCCTCTCACCAAGAAGGCACCATGAAGTTGATCATCAACTTCATGTGAGTCGCGAGCCTGGTGGTGCTGAGGTTAACCACACGTTGAACGGAAATAACAAATGCTTTCTCACCGTATAGACCCGCGCCGATGCTGGCCATGCCCGTGTGGGGCCAAGGATCGGGGCATGCGCAGTCCTAGCTAGGCTGGGGTGGCGTCTACACCGATCCTGGGCCCAATATGGGCTCGGTCAGGATGGGTTTGGCGCCCTTCTACACCTTCTCGAGGTTTTGAGGGTTCAGCTTCGGCGATGGAGTGTCTCGAGGACCCAGGTGTTTGATGTTTTTGAAACTGTTTGGGTCTCCGAAGTCTTCGTGGGGCTTCTGGAGGCCTCTGGGGACCTCCGCGGAGACCTCAAGGGACCTCCAGATGCCGTTGTCGTCGTAGCCGCCGCCGTCGACGTCACGCCAGCCTCCTCCTCGTCATACCCGTCCCCTCCACCTCCCCCACTTCTAACTCAATCACCCTCGCCCTCGCCCCCCTGGTCTGGCCTCTTGCTCCTCCTCATCCCCTTCCTCCCTCCGCCTTCCCGACGTGCTGATGCCCTCCCCCCTCCTTCCCCTCCCCTCCTCTCCTCCCTCCTCCCTCCCTCCTTCTCGCCAGCCTGTCGTGCGGATACCCCCCCGAGCCAGGCGACGAGCCCTCCTCCCCCACGTTCCTGCCGGCGCAGTTCGACCCGACGTCCCCGGCTGAGGAGAATCTGGCCGACGACCAGCAGTTGGAAGGCGCGCCGTCCCGGCAGGGGGAGGGGGGAGGGGAGGGGGGAAACAAGCGGGGAGGGGAGGGGATTGGAGGGGGAGGGGGAGGGGAGGGGGAGGGGAAGGAGAGAGGGAGGGAGGGAAACAAGTGGGGAAGGGGAGGGGGAGGAGGAGGAGGAAGAGGAGGAGGAGGAGGAGGAGAGGAGGAGGAGGAGGAGGAGGAGGAGGAGGAGGAGGAGGAGGGGAGGAGGAGGAGAGGAGAGGGGGAGGAGGAGGAGGAGGAGGAGGGGAGGGAGGAGGAGGAGGAGGAGGAGGAGGGAGGAGGAGGAGGAGGGAGGAGGAGGAGGAGGAGGGGAGGAGGAGGAGGAGGAGGAGGAGGAAGAGGAGGAGGAGGAGGAGGAGGAGGAGAGGGAGGCAGAGGAGCAGGAGGAGGAGGAGGAGCAGGAGGACGAGGAGGAGGAGGAGGAGGAGGACGACGACGACAACGACCAGAGTACACCCAGGCTGCATCAATGACGCTGCAAAATAGCCTCCCCTCCTCACAAGTCCCTACTAGCATTCCTGTTCACTGCGTGGAGCGCCCGAACGCCCCCTGGGTCTGTCAGTCTTGTGAGAGTCCTGTGCTCAAGAGGAACTGGTGTGCATCCCTCTAGATAGCAGCAGTGCCAAGAGGCAGGATGTCAAAGCTCAAGGACTCAAGGACCCGTGCAGCGAAAGTCCAGTAAACCGTGAAGTTGTCACGGAAGGTTACTCAAGAAGCTTACGCCATTCTGCCGACCTCCCAGAACAGAGAGATCTTGCGACGATGCGGAACCCGTCCCCATCACTCGGGCAGGAGTACATGGGCCCATAATGTGGCCCTCTTGGGGCGCATTATGGGCCCTCTTAGGTGCCTGCTAGCGGTCTCGGTGGCGCTCTTGGGGCGGAGGGTACATGTTCACCGGCGAGGCATTTGGGAGCTTCATGGGGACCTCTTGATGGCGTCTGGATGCTTCTTTTGGGCCTGTGGTGGCTTTCATTGAGCCTGTTGGGGGGCTCTTGGGCGCATGCCTGCGGTTTCTGGGGTCCTCTTGGAGCGTCTTCGAAGCCTCTTGGGCCTTCTTGAGGCCGTCGTGGGTGTCTTTGAGACTTCCTCGGCATGTTGGAGCCCAGCTGGAGCAAGTTCAGATGGAACTTCGGGCGTCTTGGAGGCCACGGAGTGAGAACTTGGAGGCTCGGGAGGCCCCGGGTGTGCGTTGACGAGCTCGTCCTCCCCGCGTGGGGGGGTGTCCCAAACGCGATTTCAGACCTCGGGGGAGGGAAGGGGAGGAGGAGGAGGCTCCTCCTCCTCCTCCTCCTCCTCCTCCTCCTCCTCCTCCTCCTCCTCCTCCTCCTCCTCCTCCTCCTCCTCCTCTCCTCCCCCCGTGGGAGGGGGGACAGCCGATTACCTCACACGCCTTGCCTCACTCCCGGCAGGCGGAGGTCGGCGGACAGCGTAATTGTGTGTGTGCAGATGTGCGGAGGGAAAACCGCGAGCGGGGGTCCCGTTCTGAAGAGGAGCGGCCCTCTCGGGTCGGGCGAAAGGGGGGGATTGGGAAAGGGGGGGTTACGAAACTTGCTGCATGCAGCTGGTTTCGGCCTCACCGAGGGGCTCATTCCTCGATACATAGCCGCCTCCGGCGCCGGGAGGCGCCGGGAAAATCAGCTAATTACGCGAGCTGATTCTCAACCCCCCCCTTTGCTATCCCCCCCTTTCGCCCGACCCGACCCTCCATCCGCGTAGCTGTGGCACAGCCCGCGCACCTCTGGCCAGGATACTCTTCGAAGGGGTCTCCAGCTGGATCCCCAGTGCTGAAGAAGAACCGCCCTCCGTCCGTGCAGCTGTGGAGCAATGCGACAGGTCTGGCAAGACGTGTTGCTGAAGTCTCGAGCGGGAGCCTTGATCTGAAGGAGGAGCCGTTGCTGTAAAGGGAGTTGCTTGGCTGGATGAGCGAGCGGGAGCAAAGCATGAGCGAGCGCATCCGCGGGCATTCCGTGCGCAGTTGCCGGCATCAGGATGTGACCAGTCAGTACGACTGCTATGTGAGCAACTGACAATATACTTAGTATCTGTTCGGGCAACGGTAGTTAAGGCATGCTGATCAAATATCGAGTGGGATCTTTGATTTGAACGAGGAGCCGTCCTCCATCCCTGTAAGTGTTGAGAGCGTTTGAAATGACAGTGTGCGGTGCCAGTGCGAGACACACATTCTGAAAACCACCCGCCCTCCATCTTCATAGTTGTTGGGCGCGTCTGAGAAGAATGGGTTGTGCTAAAACAAGAGCCAACATTTGGAAACGGCCCGCCCTCAATCCGCGTAGCTCGCTGAAGTTTCAAGCTTCAGGGTCATACGTGGTGAGGGAGTCTCAGCCGAACCGCCCAGCCCGCCCCATCGGTACGCCTGGTGGCGCGAAAAAGAACAGTTAATTCTAAGGAACAGGACTGGAGATAGAAGATGAGGAAGGAAAGGGACGGAGGGCGGAAGGCGAGGTGGAGAAGGACAAGGAGAAGCAGGGAGGGAGGGAGGCATGGTGGGAGGGAGGGACGGCGGGAGGGACGGCGGGAGGGAGGGAGGGAGGGAGGGAGGGAGGCAGGGAGAGGAGGAGGAGGAGGAAGAGGAGGAGGAGGAGGAGGAGGAGGAGGAGGAGGAGAAGGAGGAGGAGGAGAGGCAGGATGATAAAGGTAGGAAGGTACAGTAGGCTCGAGGAGATGAGTTCGAAGGGCACAGGGCTCTCAAGGTGGAGGAAGAGGAGAAGGAGGAGAAGGACCAGCAGCAGCAGCAGGAAGAGTTGGCTGCAGGAGGAGGAGGAGGAGGAAACAAAAGCAGATCACTACATAAGCACAGGCACAGACATCCGGAGCTCCGCGGGCGACTCTTCCACGGACGCCCGACCCCCTCCCGCAACCCCTCCCCCGCGTGCCTTGCCGCGACGGCGGCGTCATCGAAGGCGCTGCCAAGGGCGGGTCGGAAAGTTTCCAGCGCGAGACATCGTCCGCGGAAGCTTGCCAGATGATGTTTTTTCCCCAAACAGCTTGCTGAACGGGGTGCTGTTGTGGCAGAAGCTAACTCCGGCCGAGGGAATTCTAAGCAGAGACATCCTCAACAAAATGTGGTGGTCCAGGCCGTTTCGCTTGAGACATCCTCACAACTCTCGTTTCTGAGTTGTCCGGGATTGGGCGTGCCTGAGACATCTTCGAAAGTCTGGGCTATGAGATGCCGCGCGAGAGGTGGTCCGGCCCGTTGCGCCTGAGACATCCTCCAAACTCTGAGCTCTGAGATGCCGCGCGAGAGGTGGTCTGGCCCGTTTCGCCTGAGACATCCTCGAAACTCTGACCTCGGAGATGCCCTGCGCGAGGTGGTCCGGCCCGTTTCGCCTGAGACATCCTCGAAACTCTAGGCTCTGAGATACCGCGCGAGAGCTGGTCCAGCCTGTCTCGCCTGAGACATCCTTCAAACTCTAAGCTCCCAGATGCCGCGCGAGAGGTGGTCCGGCCCGTTTCGCCTGAGACATCCTCGAAACTCTGGGCTCTGAGATGCCGCGCGAGAGGTGGTCTGGCCCGTTTCGCCTGAGACATCCTCGAAACTCTGACCTCGGAGATGCCGCGCGCGACGTGGTTCGGCCCGTTTCGCCTGAGACATCCTCGAGACTCTGAGCTTCGAGATGCCGCCCAAGAGGTGGTCCGGCCCGTTTCTTTTGAGACATCTTCGCGCTTTTGCATTTCGAGATGCCGCGCGAGAGGTGGTTCGGCCCGTTTCGTGTGAGACGTCCTCGAAATTCTAAGCTATGAGATGCCGCGCGCGAGGTGGTCTGGCCCGTTTCGCCTGAGACATCCTCCAAACTCTGAGCTCTGAGCCGCCGCGCGAGAGGTGGTCCGGCCCGTTTCACTTGAGACATCCTCGAAACTCTGACCTCGGAGATGCCCTGCGCGACGTGGTCCAGCCCGTTTCGCCTGAGACATCCTCGCAACACCGAGCTGAGATGCCCTGCGCGAGGTGGTCCAGCCCGTCTCGCCTGAGACATCCTCCAAACTCTGAGCTCTGAGATGCCGTGCGCAAGGTGGTACGGCCCGTTTCGCACAAGACATTCTCGCACCTCTGAGCTCCCAGATGCCGCGCAAGAGGTGGTCCAGCCTCGGGGCCCAGAAGACCACATCTTACATATCCCCCCTGGGACCCTGGGATCCCCAGGAGGCCCCAGAGAGCTTCAGGAGGCCGCAAGACGCCCAGGACAGGCCCCAGGGGTCCCCAGGAGATCCCCAGGAGGCTCCCAGGATGCCCCAGGAGGCCCCCTATCAGAACGTGTCAAGTTAATACACATCCGGTGTCGATTCGTTGATTTTTCCTGCTCTTGTGGCCCGCGCCCCCCCCCCCATTTTGGGGGGGCCCGACGGCCACATGTTAGATATCCCCCCCTAGGAGCCCCAAGAGGCTTCAGGAAGCCCCAGGTGGGGTCCAGGAGGCCACAGGAGGCCCAGGAGGAGGCCCCAGGAGGTACCCAGGAGGCCCCAGGAGGCCCCAGGAGGCCACCGCAACTCGGAGCTCTGAGACGCCGCGCTCGTGGTGGTTCGGCCCGTTTCGCCTGAGACTTCCTTGCAGCATGTTTCGCCCGAGACATCGTCGCAACTCTGGGGTCCGAGATGCCGCGCGCGAGGTGATCCAGCCCTTTACGCCGGAGACATCCTCGCAACTCTGGGCTCCGAGATGCCGTTTGGGATGAAGAGGAGGTGGGGGAGGAGGAGGACAAGCAGGAGGAGGAGGCATGTTCTAACATGCCATGCCAGACCGCACTGGACGGGAACGCAATCGACCTTGGAAACCGCAGTGGGCTTAAAAACCCTGTTTGGGGATATTGCACTCCGGCTATAATTACTGTTGCTTTCTGGTTCCCAAGAGGAGAGGAGAAGTGAGAGGAAGAGGGGAAGGAGGAGGAGGTGGAGGAAGAGAGGGGATGGGGACAAGGTGGAGGGTTTGGGGGGAAGAAGAAGAAGGAGGAGGAGGGAGAGGTGTCGCGCTCTGGGGACTGCCTGCGAGGGAACTGCTAGCGTGGGCAGCCTCCCCCCCAGCGCCTCGAAGACATCCCTGCGAGGCTGCGGCACCGACCGCGCCACGACGGCGGCGTCGTCGTGGCGGCGATGCCGACGCCCACGACGACGCTGGCGCCGAGCCCTCGGGTCGTTATTCGGCGGCGATCGAGGGGGGTTAGTAAGAAGGAGAAGGCCTTCTCCGAAGGTTCGTAAATCCCCCAGCCTCCTGATAAGTTTTCTGAACCTTCCCCGAAGACAGCAAAAACTTCTCAGAAGGCGCGAGGGTTTCTGAGAAGTCCCGCCGCCTTCTGAGAAGGCCTTCTCCTTCTCATTTCCCCCCCTCGCTCGCTGCCGAGTTATCCCTGGCGCGTCGCATAATGCGGGACATGCCCTCTCGGGACCTCTGCTCATCCCTCGTGGAGGTACTTTGCGCGGCGTGCGCGATGGTCGGGAGCTCTTTGGACAGCGTGTCGCTGCGCCCGCTCTGGCCCACCACGCTGCCGGCGCGAAACGCTGTGCATTTCGCTGCCTCCAGGCGTCGGCGTCCCGAGCTCTTCCCGACCTCCCGCCCCGCAGCGCGGAGCGACGCGCTATCCGCGCGCAGGGCATCGCATGGCTCGCACAGTTCTTCGTGGCCCGCGAACAGAGTGTATACGCCCTCCTGGCCAAACCAGGAGGGCGTGGCGTATACACAGCTGCTGTGTTCAGGATGGGCCTGGCCAGGGAGCAGTGGATATGTATAGATTGCGTCGCCCTATTTTTGGTGAACACCAAGCAGGCGAGGCGGACAGCGCCGCCCCCATCCCCGTCAAAACAGCACTCTGGCTCACACCTCCTTTCATTCCGTCGGGCGTCACGCTACAGACTCGTCATCGCACGAGTAGCCTTTCTCAAAGTCTTGCGCGGGCTGGCTCCGTGATCTGTCCTGATGCCCCAAGCTGAGCACCTGAAGCACTAGCCGCTGAAGGTCTTTACTTTTGGTCCCCCCCTCGGTTCTCTCGGCCGTGATTAGGACTGGCCCTAAAACCTCCTGCCTCTTGCCTACCTTGGCGGCCAGTTCCTCTGACAGGCCTCAAAACATCCTCCTCCTCCTCCTCCTCATCCTCCTCCTCCTCTTGCCTTCTCCTCCTCCTCCTCCTCCTCCTCGTTGTTGCGCGGCGGGTGCCACGGAGAGAAATAATTAGTTACCCCTTATTGGTGGGTCCCCAGTCCTTCAATAAGGCCGCCGAACAATTGATTCGTTACCCCCTTCTTGTGGTGGGGGATTCTAAGGACCTGTCAGGGTTAAGCCCCGCACCAGGCGTGCACCCCTGAGCCCAAACCGAGCAGCAGGCACCGTGCCGTGGGCGCGCAGCGTCTCCGGTAGCGCCCGTGCATGTGGGCGACGTCCTTCGACGCCCCGCCATGCCACGTGGGCGCCGCGCCGCCGGCGCAGACCACGCGGTGGGAGCCGTCTGGCACGTGCAGACGCGCGAAGAAACCAGATGCCCCATTGCCAGTTAGCTGTGGCTCGAGGTTTGCTCGCCTTCATGCTCACACTCGTGCGTGCGTGCTTGCAGCCGCGATCTCGTACCATAGCGCCCTCCTGTGTGCTGCCGTGTCTTGCTTCGACTGGGCCAGCAGGGCCGCTCAGTCGCTCTCAACGCCCGCAAAAATCTTGTTGACACCAGGTCGCCCGCGAGCGCGCGAAGATGGCCGCGCTTCGCGGTGCGCGCCCAAGACTGGTCTCACTCGTTTGTTTGTTGGGGGGCGGCGACGCTGCAGCCGCGCTGCGCGAATGGTGGAGCTACAATGGGGACGCGCATCGAGAAACCATGCGATTTTCGTTAGGGTGTCCTGGGGTTCTTCGCTCCGTGCGCTGCGTGGTGACTTCTCGCAGCCCTCAAGGAAGCTGGTGCGTTCAGGGTGCTCGGGGATCCCCCCGCGTGCGTTTTGCGCACGGATTTTCTGGGCTGGGTTTCTTGCGAGCGCTGTTGGTTGGCCAGACTTCAGTCAGGAGCTTCGGTTTAGCGTGTCGCGTCGCAGGTTCTGGCCCACCACGCTTCGGCGCGACACGCTATCCACGTCGCGGTCTTCAAGCGTCAACGTCCCAAGTTTTTCCCCCCCCGCCCCGCGGAGCGGAGCGACACGCTACCGCTTGCAAGGCACAGTAAGTCGCTGGAGCCGCCGCCGCGAGACGCTGTCCAAAAGCTGTTGGCCGTAGCCATCGAACGCGTTTATTGCCCGTTGACCCCGAGAGACATGGCTGACCATTTCACAGCATCTTAGCGGTCCAGTGACATCGCATGTTCCCTGTACGGGAAACAGCCGGCTGCGCGGACATTCGCGCGTAAGCTTGTCGCGCACGGTTATGTTTCGCCCGCTGCGCTTTAAGACCGCATTTGATTCTGGAGCAAGCGACCACGAGGATACAAGGAGAAGTACGTGCCAGGATGGGAATGGAAAAAGAGGGACGGGGAAAGAGGAAAAAGGAGGAGGAGTCCGATGACGACGATGACGATGAAGGACGACGAGGGATAAGAAAGGCGCAGGCGTATGTTTCCGACTCTGCACGAGGTGTTCGCCGGCGTGATTTCGTGAACCACCAAGGCTGCTTTATCCTCACCCTTGCATGCGAGTAATGCGCGTCCGCCGGATGTGTCGCGTTGCCATTTGGGGCCCTTCAGAACCGGCGTCGCCTTCGCCGATGGGTCCACTGGCCGACGCCTGCTCTTCGGCGGAAGGTCCGCGGATTCTGGCACGACCGTCGGCTGATGCCACGGCAAGTACAATGAGGCCCCCAGACACAATGAGACCTCCACCATCCTTTGTTTCGCTGCCCGTCTCTTCCAAAACCGACGAATCCCGCGTTTCTCGTCCTGGACTGTCTTCCGATGGCCCAGGTACCCGAAGACGACCCTTGGGGCCGAAATCCAAAATTGGAGGAGGAGGATGAGGAGGAGGAGGACAAGCTAGGTCCGCTCGAGTCATATCTGACATCCAACCCGTCCTTCCCATCCCTTACCATGGCGCAAATCCCCTCTCTACTCGCACAGTCGGATGTCCAGCAGGGCGATGATCCCGAAAGGTACGCGATGCATTGTAGAGCACGGCGTGGCATGGCGTAGAAGAGCACCGCGAAACGTAGTATCAATCTGGCATTGCATTGCATCGGAGGAGGAGGAGGAGGAGGAGGAGGAGGAGGAGGAGGAGGAGGAGGAGGAGGAGAAGCGGAGGAGGAGGCGGAGGAGGAGGCGGAGGCGGAGGCGGAGGCGGAGGCGGAGGCGGATGCGGAGGCGGAGGCGGAGGCGGAGGCGGAGGCGGAGGCGGAGGCGGAGGCGGAGGCGGAGGCGGAGGCGGAGGCGGAGGCGGAGGCGGAGGCGGAGGCGGAGGCGGAGGCGGAGGCGGAGGCGGAGGCGGAGGCCGAGGCCGAGGCCGAAAGAAGCGGAGTAGGAGTAGGAATGATGATGTAGGAGGAGGAGGATGCGGGGAAGGAGGAGGAGGAGGAGGAGGAGGAGGATGACGAGGAGGAGGAGGAGGAGGAGGAGGAGGAGGAGGAGGAGGAAGAAGAAAAATAATAAGAGGAATAATAATAATAATAATAATAAGAAGAAGAAGAATATGAAGAATAATAAGAAAAGAATAAGAATAAGAAGAAGAAGAAGAATAATAATAAGAAAAAGAATAAGAATAATAATAATAATAATAATAAGAAGAATAAGAATAATAAGAAGAAGAAGAAGAAGAAGACTAAGAAGAAGAAGAAAAAGAA